>CM053622.1:110242761-110282823 GCA_028646595.1 Phalanger gymnotis
TGACTAACCCTGACAGACTTTGCTCTTCTCAGCAACACAGTATGCAGAGACAGCTCCAAGGGACTCACGATGGAGAGTGCTGTCTACATCCAGAGAAAGAACTATGAAGAATGAATGCAGATCGAGGCACACTTCATGCTTGCCTTTTTCTCTTCCCTTTTTTTTTTCTCTCTTTTCTATTTGTTGTTGGTTGTTTTTGGTTTTATTTTTGGTTCTATTTCTTCTTTCTCATGATTCATTCCATTGGTCGTAATTCTTCTCCACAACTTGTCCTGTGTGTAAATTAATTCAATGCCAAGTTATACATGGAAGTTATATGGGATTCCATGCCATCTTGGGGATGAAGGTGGGGGAGACAGGGAAGAAAATCTGGAACTCAAAATTATGTAGAATCGTGTGTTGCAAGCTAAAAATAATTTTTTTTTAAAAAAAGAAGACATGGGTTTGTAATCCTGTTCTTACTATCTGTGTGACTTTGGTCAAATTACTTAACTTCTCTGGGCCTCAGTTTCCTTCACTATACGCTAAAAGGGTTGGACTAGGCCCCCTTTCTCTCTAAATGTATGATCCTACCTCAGACCCTTTTCTGGCTGTGTGATCTGGCCAAGTCATTTAAATTTACATAGTTTCTTCATCTAAAATGGGGAAAAATAAGAACTTCTCCCTCAAAGGGTTATTGCAAGGATCAAATGAGTTGATGTAGGTAAAGCACTTTGCAAACCTTTAAGTGCTACATAAATGGGCTATTATTGTTATTATTATTAGAAGTAGCTAGGTTGTGCAGTGGATGGAGTACTGGATCTGGAGTCGGAAAGATGAGTTCAAATCTCATCTCAGACTCTTACCAGTTCTGTGGTTAATTTATTTCACCTACATCTTTCATGGTTTTCTCATTTGAAAAATAGGCATAATACTAGTACCTCCCTTAAATTTGTTGTGAGGATGAGATATTTGTAAACCACTTCACAAACTATGAACTACTATGATGTGCTATTATTTTATTTCTAGTAATAATATTAATAGTGTTATTATTATTTATTATAAGAATTAAATTAAATATCAATGTTACTGGTGCCACATTTCCAAGAGCGTCTTATATTAATGAAATTTTATTCCTCAGTTGCTTTTTCTCGGTTCTTTGGCACAATTTTTTTTTTGTCATGAAATAGTTAAGGATGCCTACAGCTCTCTCACCTTATTCTTCCTTTCTTTTAACTGCCAGATTCTTTGCCCCACATTCCTCAAAGAACATTGAATTTTAAAAAAAATAGAGAAAGAAGGAAAGCTACCCTCAGTTGGACATCTTACCCCAAAATTATAGTGAAAACATCAAGTTTGATAGGTATATACGCTAGCCAATTATCTCACTTTTTTACTATTATTCCATTTTTTAATTTATATACTTGCCCCAAGTGTAAAACATATGTTATTCCTGGCTGCCAAGGCACTTCTCCTATCCCTGTACATTAATTTCTGAGCTTGCTCCACCTTTGGAGTCTAATGTTGAACTAACATCAACTACAAGGGAAGCAAGACAACCTCTGAACTTGAGCTGTCAGCATGCGTTGAAAGGAGCCGCCTAATAGGAGCAAGATGTGGTGTGGAGATACCCGAGTTCTTCAAGGTGGGTGCCTCACTGAAGGAGATTGCTCCTTTCCAAAGGATCAACTCCACCCTCCAGACTACCTTCTTTCACTTAAGAAGAGACAATCTTAATGATGATAAAATAAATTGTCTTGCCATTTGGAGATTTTCCAAAGTTGACAATCCGTTTCTTTCTCATAGTTTGAACGTTAATAATTCTGATCCAATGGGAATCCATTACAGCCTTCAGAGTTTTAATGGAATCAAGATCTCAAATGAAAATAAGAGTCGCCTTTTAAAATCTTGGCACCTAGAAGATGAGTATACCACAATTGGGCCACTTATCATCCCGTACTGTTTACCTTAGCTGGTATCCAAACCACGTCTACCTGTGGGGATGAGGAAGCTGTGTTCTTCAAATCTTTTATGCCACATTTTAAAGAAAGGCAAATAATACTTTCCTTATCCTCACCTCATCCTAACAGGTACAGTAGAAAAATATGAGTGGCAGGACAATGTTTTGGTGGTTTGATGCTCACCATTTGAATTAGATGTGATCTCCTAAATATATTGCATCTTTGACTTGGCCTCAAGGATACTTCTTGGTTTTCTTAAATACAAATTCACTCTTGTGAAAAATGCTACTCACAACAATAACACTTCCTTTTTTCATAAAATATTTCTCTTATCGAACCAAAGCTCATTAAACTTGATAATACCTTCTATGGAGAAGTGTATATGGTATTCAAGGAGGTCTAGCCTTGAAAACTTGCTGAGCCCTTTTCAAGGTTGTTCATCCATCTTTGGTATTCAACTCTCGCCAGTGGCCCCAAGAAGTTATAGCATGCACAACAGCCATACACTGGTAAGCCACCTTGGCAGATGGGCTAAACCAGGTTGAGGGTAACTGATGGGCCTCAAAGCCATTGGTGCATATGAAGACTTTCTCCCAGAAGAATGGGCAGATGAGAACAATTTGTTCCAGGGGCCACAAAGGTGGCTAAAGCAGGTGTTGTGGAACACTTAGAGCTTGATCAGATATGGAAGACATCAAGGTCACTTTTATCTTACCACTGGACTTTGATAACTCCGGTATGTTATGGAAATGCTTGTTTTATTTCTTAAGATCAGAATAAAATTCTTAAAAAGAGAGAGAGGGAGAGAGAGACTGACGACTTTGTGCAACTCTGCCTCACTTAGATACAATTCACGTAGGAGTCAAGATATCACTCTTTGATGTCATTGGCCTTCTTCAAAAATGAAAGACAACAACAATACCTTCTATGGAAGAGAGAGAGGTAAAAAAAAAAACTGTGATAGGTCACACTTTCAGGCTATACTTAAATTCATAACCTCTAACTTAAAAGTTTTTGGTAGAATTTATTCCTTCTTAACTTTCATAGATGACCATTTGGTCATATATATAGTTATAAGCCATTAGCCATTTCTTACTAAATTTTGCATTCTTTTAAAGTTAATTTTATTTTTCTTTATAACATTGTTGCTAAAATAATTTCCTCTAAGACTTGGCCCTGCTTGTCAACCTATTAAGTTGCTGAATTTTAGTTGCCAAAAAAGACCTGGTCTTAAAAGCAATGATCGAAACTGGAGTATTCAGACATAGGTATTATTAGATAATCCTTTCCCCTTTCCCATGTTCCATTTTTTCTCTCTCTCTCAAAAAAAATTCTTGCTCATTGTAGGTTATGGCCAAGTGGGGGCGGGGGCGGGGGAAGGAGGAGAGGAAAGAAGTTTGCCCATGACATTTTCTTGTGATCATTCATTTTGCACAGAGTTATGAGGTGTATTTTGTACCAGCTTGTACCATGGAAACCCTGCACACAGCCAAAGATTTTCATTGGCAATTCAGAGCTGAAATCTGTCACCGATCTCCCAGACTCCAGACCCACACTTCTAACAGCCTGCTGGACATCTCTGCCTAGATGTCCCGCCAACACCTAAAACTCCACTTGTTTAAAGCTGAATGCATCATCTTCACCCTCCACCCAGACTTAAACCAATTCTTCCTCTCATCTTTCCTGTTTCTGCTCCTGGAACAAATATCCTTCTGGTCAACTAGGCAAGAAATATCAGTCACAATTATTTCTGACTCCCCATTCCTTTGTCCCCTCCTTTTGATTAGTATGAATTGTTCTGAATTTTTTTTTGTCAAAATAATCTCTTTCCTCTCAAATTTTCCCAGAGGATTTTGTCTAGATAACTCCTTTGCTCCATCATGTCTTATTATACATTATTCTTATTTGGGTAAATCTATGCATAGATTTACAGGGTTGTTGATTGAGTGTTAAAAGACCTCAACCCACCTAGCAGATAATAACGAGTTCCTTTACAGCAGGGAATTTGCTTATTTTCTCTTTGTATCCACAACCCAGTAACATACAATATAAATGGTAAAAAACAAATAAATAAACAAAAAAATCTTAATCGATAATTGCTTAGTTGAATTAAAAATTTTAGTCTACTAGCAAAATGTTTCTTATATCTCTTCCCTCTTTTCTGTTCCTACTACCATTATATATCATCATTACATCATTGGACCACAGGATTTGGAGCTGGAGGGCACCTTAGAGACCATTCACTCAATTTCTTCATTTCACATATTAGGAAATTCAGGCCTAAAAAGCTGAGGAGACTAAGTCAATATCAAAAATATACTAAGCATCTGATGCAGGATTTAAGATGATATTCCTCTGCTGATCATTCCAGGGATCTTTAAACAATATCACCTTTCTCATGTACAATTGTAATAATATCCTACAGAAGGCAGTGTGGGAAGAGGGGAACTTACTTCAGAGTCAGAGGACCCAAGTTCAAATGCACACTCTAGGATATAGTAGCCATGTAACCCTGAGGTTACAAGTCACTAAAATGCTCTAGCCTTGGTTTCTTCATCTATAAAAGGATTTGAACTAGATAATCTCTGAGGGTCCTCTCAGGTCTTAAAAAAAACTCTATAATTTCAATATACAAAGGTCCACCTACTTGCATTCTATCCCCACTTTAATCTGTTCTATACACTGATATCAGAGTTATCTTTCTTCAAGCTTATCTCTGTTTACATTACTTGCCTGCATAAAAACCTTCCATGGTTCCTGCTACCCACAGAACAAGTCCAGATTCCTTAGGGTTTCATTCAAAGTCCTCTCTGATTTAGTTCCAACCTGTCTTCTCAATCTTGTTCTTATAGGAACATAGATTTAATGCTGAAAATCAGAGCCAATAAATGTTTGTTAAGTGTCTACTATGTGCTAGACATTGTACCAAGTGCTGGGTATACAAAAAAGGCGCAAAGCAGTCCCTGCCTTCAAGAAGCTCATAATCTAATGGGAGAATACAAGGTATAAAAAGAAGTTAAAAAACAGAAGGGGAGTTAGGCATGCTAACTGGTCCAGGAGCATGATGCATTCTTGAAGCCTGTGGAAAAATATCTGAGGAAGTATGAGTTACAGAGTTGATTTCATCTTGCAGAAACATGTCTCTGCAAACTATGAAGTACAATAGAATATCCTGGCTCCTCTCCTCAAATGGAAGATCTGGGAGCAGCTTCCTGATATCTATGCTTCCCCTAATGCACACACACTCACACACACACACACACACACACACACACACACACACACACACACACACACTCCTTTCCAACTAGAAGGAGAGAGAGGCATCAGGGTTAGCCAGTGCTGAGGTCTCAGTCTCAAGGTTGTTTCATTTGTCAGAAAGATGAGTTTCTGGAGATGATGAAGTCTAGGAGAAAAGTTTGCTAGGAAACCTCAGAGGATATCTAGGCCAAGTCCTTCATTCATAGACGAGGAATCTCAGACCCAGGAATTTAAGTGATTTGTCCAAGATCATAGATGGTAAGGATCAAAGACAGATCTGAACCCAGGTCCTCTGACTAAAATTATTTTTTTCTACTGTGCTCCTCTCTTTAAAAATTTTGTTTATTTTGTAAATCATATTTTATTTTTTTCCAATTATGTGCAAAGGTAGTTTTCAACATTAGTTTTTACAAGATTTTTAGTTCCAAATTTTTGTCCCTCCCTTCTTCCCTCCCCTTTCCTTTCCTACTCCTGCAATGCAGTAAGCAATCAGACATAGGTTATACATGCGTTGTTTCTCAGTTCTCGATCGTTTCTCCATGCACTGCGTTCATCAGGGAACCTCCTCCTTAAGAAGAGCAGGACAGCTAGACTGAACTACTTACTGTTTCCCCTTTGTGGCACATACTTGATCGCCACTTTTCCTTGGATCAGGCTTTTCTCTCTGGTAGCCAACTTCTCCCATAGCCAACTATTAAAAACTACTCAAGATTCAAAGCATAGATTCCATATGACTTTGCCCACAAAGGAATTATTGGTTCAGTCTTTGTATACCATCCTCATATGTAGTAGGCAATTAATAAGTTCGTGTTGATTGATTAAAGCCTCCCTTTAACCTCATACCTCAAAATGATCTCTCCCTCTTCTGTGCTCTGATAGCATTTTGTGCTTTTTTTTCTCTAGGACTTATCATGTTACCTAGTAGAAGAGTTCTGAGATTAAAATCAAGACAGTTACATTCCTGCTTCTATAAGCCATTGGATGTATGAAGTTGGCCAAGTCACTGTCATTCTCTGAGCCTTAGTTTATTGATGTACAAAATGGGAATGATACACTCCTTAACTCATAAACCTCTTAAAACTGAAATGTTATGTAAATGAGTTATTGTTATTATTTTATTTGACAGGACTTGTGATTTCATATATATATACACACACATGTATATATACATATATACACACACACACACACGTATATATATGTATATATATATGTATATGAAATAGGAATCAGAGCCCACACTTCAGCTTCTACTCTTAGAGACCTGATGATACTTGTAACTCCTAAGAACTTTATCATTATTAAGGCAGTTAGAAGGACTATACTTAGACAGAAGGACATGGGGGTGAGCTTAATATGATGGGATAATAGCTAAGAAAATAAAATTAGGCAATAAGAAAGATGAATGGAATAGGGAAAGCTAAAATAGGATAAACTATATCACGCAAAAGAGGTAGAAAAGAGCTTTTACAGTGGAAGGGAAGATGGGGAAGATGGGGGGAGGGAGGCAGAGCACTTGAATCTTACTCTCAACAGAATTGGTTCAAAGAGGGAATAATACCCAATTGGGTATAGAAATCTATTTTATGCTAGAGGAAAGTAAGAGGGGAAGGGTATAAGAGGAGAGGTTGATAGACGGGAGGGCAGATTGGCGGAAATGACAGTAAGAAGCAAAACATTTTTGAGGACAAACAGGGTGAAAGGAGAGGTAGAATAGGATAAACAGGGGAGAAAAGCAGGATGGAGGGAAATACACAGTATTCATAGCTATGAAAAAAATTACCACAAGTTTCTCTGATAAAGCCTCACTTCTCAAATATATAGAGAACTGAGTCAATATTTATAAGGAAACAGTCATTCCCCAAATGATAAATGGTCAAAGAATATAAACAAGAAGTTTTCAGAAGAAGAAATCAAAGCTATCTATAGTCATATGAAAAAAATGCTCAAAATCACAACTGATTAGAGAAACACAAATTAAAATAACCACACCACTCATATTAGATTGGCGAATATGACATGACCAAAAGGAAAATGACATATGTTGGACAGGGTGTGGGAAAATTGAGACACTAATGCACTGTTGGTGGAGTTGTGAACTGATTAATCAGTTGTGAAATGATTCAACCATTTTAGATAGCAATTTGTAACTATGCCCAAAGGGCTATAAAACTGTGCATACCCTTTGACCTAGCAATACTACTACTAGGTATGTATCCTAAAGAGATTTTTTTTTAAAAAGGAAAAGGATCCATATGCACAAAAAATATTTGTAGACATTGTTTATGTGGTGACAAAGAATTGGAAATTGAGGGGATGCCCATCAATTGGGTAATGGCTGAAGAACCTGTGGTATATGATTGTGATAGAATACTATTGTGCTATAAAAAATGATGAGCAGTATGCTCTCAGAAAAACATGTAAAGACTTACATGAACTGATGTCAAGTGAAATGAACAGAACAAAGAAAACATCATATACGGTAACAATATTGTATGATGATCAAGTATGAATGAATTAGCTATTCTCATCAATACAATGATGAAAGGACATATGACGAAAAATGCGCTCTACCTCCAGAAAAAGAACTGATGGAATTGAATGAAGATTGAAGCATACTGTTTTTTAACTTTATTTTTTCTTGGGTATTTTTGGGGGTTTGTGTTTTCTTTCACAACATAATATGGAAATATATTTTGCATGACTGCACACATATAACCTCTATCAAATTGCTTACTGCCTCAGGGAAGGGGTAGTATAAAGAAGAGAAGGAAGGAGAAAATTTGGAACTCAAAATTTTAAAAACAAAATATTAAAAATTGTTTTACATGTAATTCAGAAAAATAAAATATTAAACAAGAAGAAAAAGATTATTTATGCAAAACTTTTTCAATTTCATGTAATCTTAATCATCTAGTTAGTTTTTTTTGTGATGGTCTCTTTGCTTTATTTAGTTAAGAATTTTTAAAGAGATAAAACCTATTTTCCTCCATTAAAATGACATGAATTTTTTTCTTTTTTAAGTCAAGTATCTATTTGTAAATTATTGTAGTATATGTTTTGTCAAAGTATTTTCCAGTTTTATCAGCAGTTCATATAGAAGTGAGACCCCTTCTCCAAATAGTTTATATAATTTCCTATATTGGAAACTGGGATTTTGAGTTTGATTGTTTCTGATTTTTGCTTATCTATGCTGTTTCACTAGTTCCTTTTTATTTTTTCTCAGAACCAAATAATTTTGATGCTTAGAGCCTTATGATATATATTTGAGTTATAGTTTGCTATTCTTCTTTTATTCCCCAGGGGCAGATATGTTTCCAAAGTCACTTTGCATTCATTTTCTCTATATTTTGTAAATACTTAGATATGTACATTTTGCTTTCTCCAATTGAATATTGTCTTCTTGAGAGCAGAAATGATTTCGTTCTTGCATTCCTACCACTTAATGTAGGTCCTGGCACACTTAACTAATGAATTCTGATTGATTGATATACGTATGACATCTTACATATCTACACATGCATCTATATCATAATAGTATGTGACAATATTTTATCATAAAATATATGACTATATATCATCATATAACAATCTCAGTATATTGGTGAACTCCTTTGTTACCCAAACTTACCTTGGACTTACTATTTCTGGCATTCAGTGGTGTGAAACACCGCTTCCTATTGAAAAATTCAATATATATTTTTGTACATTTTTCTTGAGGTATTTGCACTTCAAAAACACTTAGGGCTAAATATACTAAGAATCAACTTAATAGAGAGAATTGTAAAGTTCCACAGTTGAGTTAAAAGCAATAATCATATGAGTACAACTAGGTAATTGTTTACGTAAAAACAATATGAAATCTATGGCAGATTGAACATTTAATGTGATTCCAAATAGAAGCATCAAATCCAGAGTAGGGGAGATACAAGCCCCTTTATACATTCTCCCAGCTAAGATGGCATCGATAAGACTGTTTTCAGTTTTGTTTGCCACATTTTATAAAAGACTTGGGAAAGCTGATGTCCAAAAAAGGGCAATATTGAGGATGTAAATATTGAAATCTTATCATATTTTACCATACCATAGCATGCCACACCATATCATACCAATTATACCATAGAATTTGGAAAAAAATAGTGATTATATGATTATGAGAAAATAGCTCCAAAGTCAACAGAAAGATACATGGTAAATTCAAGTAGGCTTGTTCCTGCTGCCAAAACTACCAGCTTTACTACTATTTTGCCAACTATTGTTACTACATTCAGCCCCAGTTATGTGTCAGGCATTGTGCTAGGTACTATGGACATACGGCACAAAAAAGAACGCAATCCCTACTTGCAAGGAATTCCTATTCTAATGAGATACTATTCTTAGTATCTCCAGTGCTTAGCACAGTACTAGGCACACAGTAAGTGCTTAACAAAATGTATTGAGTACCTGAGAAAACAAGCACACACACGAGAATACAACAGTATAAATATAAAGTGAATGAATACAAATATATGCAAAGTAGTTAGATACGAGTTAGAAAAAGAGGGCACAGGTAGTTTATAAAGATCAAAAAAGACTTCATGTAGAAAATCATGCATCTTAAAGGAAGAAAAGTTTTCTTTTAGAGTACATGTAGGACAAGTAACAGATATGGACCAGTTAGAATGTGAAAGACAACAAATGGACAGCCTATGGGCTATACTGATGCCACAAGAAATGTTGCTGTTTGCCTTTCATTCTCAAAGAGAACTATGACATCAAGAAGGTGATGCCATGACATGTGAGTAAATCGGATGTAAGTGGGGAAGGGCTGTGCAAAGTCACCAGCCTCACTTTCACCTCCAGAGCAATCTGGGTCTATGGCCAGGTATAGATCAGGACAACTGAAGATGGCCCAGGATACAGTGGAGGTCCTTGGCCTCTTCAAGCTAAGGCCCTTAAAAAGTATCAATTTGACTGAGGCAAAGTTTATTCAGTGATTAAGGCTTAATAAGAAACGAAGCAAAGAATGACCTCTTTAAAAAAATAGGTCTGGGAGGGAAAGACTCTCAGCAACAGCAACAACCTCAATACCACAAGGATATTAAAGAGTGAAAGGAAGCCCTTTAGGACTTTAGGTGAATACTCTATAGAGGGTATATGAATAAGCATAGAAAGAAATTACATTAGCTAAGAAAGTGTAGAAAGGTAGTCGTTTGCCTTAGTCTCAGGAGCATTCTCACCCCTGAAATCATGGTTCCTTTCAAGTGTCCAAGCCCAAAAAAGGCCTCCTTTCTTTTCCTTCATGAAAGAGTTAAGCATTCAGGACAACATATTTCCTTTTGTTGAACTCTACATAACTCCTTCATCTAGCCCTGAGATCTTCTGCAAATTTCTCCGGTCCTCAGTTTCTTTACTCTTAAAAGTAAAAAAGTAGGAAGTTTTGTCTAAATTATCTATTCTGTCCCTTCTGAGGCTTCTAGTTCTAGGACTTGGGCATTTTTAGCCTAGAGAAGAGAAAACTCAAGGGGTACATGATAAATGTTTTCAAGTATTTAAAGGGATGCCTTGTGGAAGAAGGATCTTACTTTGGCCCAGAAGTGCAGAGGTGGAAGCAATGAGTAGAAATTGTATGGAGGAAATTTGATCCACATCAGGATTTTATTTTTTATCTTCAGAGTTGTCCAGAAGTAGAGTGGGTTACCTTGACATGTGATGGGTTTCCCCTCCTTAGAGGTTTTCAAGCCAAGGTTAGCTGACAATTTGTTGGTTATGTTATAAGGGGGATTTCTTTCATGCATGACTTAGGCTAAAGGGTTACTGAGGTTCCTGCTTTCAGATTCTGGGATTTGTGTATTGTATAATTCTTTGACTCTAAATAATTGCAATTCCAATAAGTCCTGCTGCTAAAGAGCTGCTATTTTCATAAACATGTAAGGCAATATCTTGAAAATCACATTAAGGTTTGACAAAGAGCTACCATTTTCTGTTCTGGCTTCCATGATCCTTCCATGAAATTCCTCGTGGACATTCTCCATGTTCCAAAGGCTTTACCTTGACTTACATAAGTCCTGATGCCTGTATATCTGGCAATACATCTCAGCTATGTTTTTGATGCATATCAGATTATAATCTTGCTTAGTGCTCAACCTCACACAATATATTGAGCCTTCTTTGGGCCCTGATGCGAAACAATGAGGAAATAGATGAGATGCCACTTATTTTTCTTTTCAGGCGCAATATATGAAGCTTTCTTCCAGCTTTAGGGTTGAAACTAGTGTCTGTGATTATGAGTCTTTGCTTGGCACACTCACCAACGAGCAGGAAGAGACTAATCCCTCGTGGTCCAATGATTTTCTTCCACATTTGGCATCCCTGCCAACATGTGCATTGAAGTCCCCCATGACCATCAGGTTGTCAGATGGCGAAACAGCTGTGATGAGTTTAGCCAGATCTCTATACAATTTTTTGTCTCATCGGTATGCATAGAAGTGTGTGGGGGGATATGTCACGATGATGATGATGAAGATGATGATGATGAAGGGCCATTCCAAAATGGCTTGTGATGCTCAGACGAGTTGGGAGGTACTAGGTTCCAAACAGTGACTGGAATTGTTTTTTTTTTTCCCTCTGGAATTCATATTTTTCTTGAAAGGAGATCTCCTAGCACTAGGATAAATTCTCAAAGGTTTCCCCTAATGTGAATCTTTTTTTTAGGAATTTCCCTTCATGTTTTTACAATTAGCCAGAGAGACCAACAGCAAGCCATATTTTCATGATCAGCCTCCTAGTGTCTGAAAAGTTCCAGCCTGAACATCAGTGGCATCTTGCAGTGCCTGACTATCTGTTCCAAAGAAGAAAACTGCCCCACTTATACTTTGCAAATGCACTCCTAATTGCAAATTACAACTTGCTAGGAGCACGCAGCCCTTTAACAATATACCAGATAGAGTTATTCTGCAGACCACATTGGATTTGGAACATGTAATTTTTTTTCTCTCCTCCGGAGAGAATCTTCAGAATCTCAAGTCCATGTTATGTCCATAAGATAGCTGAGAAGACTCAGGGGAACAGAGTATTGTGTTCATTAAGGTGTTTATTTTATTTTCTGTGTCTTGGGCTGAGAATCAGGACGAAAAACATATGTTCAAGAGATGGAAGATATTTCATAGCTTACGATATTAGGATTAAAAATTATAATATTTACTTGTAAAAAGCCTCCAATTACCATTTTACTGGTCAGAATCTTTGCAAGATGTATGCAAACTAGAGAAGGAATTTCATCTTTAACTCATTAGATTTCCATAAGAAACCACATGGCTGGACATTAAAGAACAGCTCTATCGTTCTGTACAGTCTGTGCTTGCTTTCATTTTTTTTTTTTGTATCAGAGCAGACAGTAAACTTTATTCGATGTGTGTTCTGATTTTAATACCATAATAAAAATGGAAAAAATTAAAATTAATTGAAGTGAATAGGAAAAATTCAGAGGCTACAAGCAAATTCCAGAAAACACAGAACTTCGGGTTGCAAAACCTCTTCTGAGGCAGCTTTTCTTAACTGTTATAAAGAATATCACAGATGCTTTCTTTATAGCATTGTGACTAAAAGAATACCATTTAAGGAAAGACAGGAAACCGAAAGCCCTGGCTCATCAATGACGGCTAATCTCCCTTGATTTTCCTGGAAGGAAGCTTCACTAAAAATCCCATTGCATGTAGCAAATCATGTGTTTGGGAGCAAATATTAGAATATAAAGGAAAAGAAACAGCAAAAAGTTACTCAAACCTAACAAGATCAAAAGAAGAAGAAAAGGATCCTTCCGTGTGCCAAAAATTGTAACAGGTAACCAAAAATTAGAAATTAACCCAGTGTCCTCCTATTGTAAAAGGTTAGACAAATTATTGCATATGAATGTAATGGGCTATTATTGTGACATGAGAAATGATGAAATAGTTTCAAAAGAATCTGAGAAGACCTTTATGAATTTATGTAAAGTGAGCAAAACTGAAAGAATAATCTGTATAATTGCAACATGATAGAGAAAACAACCATAAAAGACTTTAGAACTTTGATCAACAAAATAACAAACTATGAGTCCAAAAGAATGAAGATGAAACATGCCCTCCACCTCCTGCAAGAGAGAGAAGTAAAGAACTTTTAAAATGTAGAAAGAGACAAACTTTTTTGGAAATGGCCAATGGGAGGATTTTTTTTTGCTAGACTCTGTATACACATATTGAAGGTTTTATTTTTTTAGCTGCTTAATGAGGGAGGTAGTAGGTTTATCAGTTTTATAAAAGAAAAAATGGTAGTTGAGAAAGAATTATGAGTAGCAGCGTCATCAGAGACACAACATTTTGCAATCGAAATAAGCCCATCCAAAGCCCATTACTATTATTATTAGAGTTTTATGTTATAAATATCTATGCATGTGACATTTTTATATCTAGGAATGGTTTGTATGTTACTAAAATTGCAATGAATTAGAAACAAAACAACATTAATCAAAGACAAAAGTAAATTAAAATATTTTCAGAGTTATGTCACTGATGTTTATTTTCTTTAGCAATGGCTGGAAATTATGGTTTGAGAGAAGATTGGCAAACGGGAATATTATTTTTAATAAGCTTTTCCCCAATGGGATTCATGGATTTAGAACTGGGAAAGATCTTAAATGTCATCTAGTCCTGCCTCTTCATTTTACCGATAAGCAATGAAGTTTTGAAGAATCTGGAATCAAAGCCTGGAGTCACACAAACAGTAAATGTCAGAACCAGAATTTGAACTGATGGGCTCTGATTCCAAATGCTGTCATGCTCTTTCTACTTTACTATACTGCTCCTCTTCATTGAAACTGATTCTTATTCTTTAGCTCATGTACCCAGACTCTGAGATTTCCCAAGATGAGGATGGTTCTATTTTGCCCTTTCCTGACCATCTATGTGGGGCTCTGCTGAGATTCAGGGATTGGTAACATTATCTCCTCTGTTAATGTTGCCTTATGACCACAAATGGAGGTCTGAGCCAAGAAAGACCATGAATAAACCAGAAAAAGACATTCAGGCAGTAATTCCCCAGGGTACCATTTATTTCGCATACCTTCCCCTGCCTCTGCCTACAGCAGATGAGAGAGTGGCCCATTCTGCTGGAAGCAGTTTAGAGAGTGTTCATTCTTTGCAGGGTACCATATGAGATCCTTGGAATCTCAGGGTAAGATAAGGGCCATAATAATAACTCACATTTATGTAGTGCTTTAAAGTTTACAAAGTGATTTCTTCAATACATGTTCCTTTCTTCTACCGTAGGAAAGGCATATTAACTCAGGCATATGTAATACATATAACTAACACACATATAGTAAAGCATTTTTTTTGTGAATGCTAAAGATAGGCAGTTATTTAGCTATCTGAGTTATTTTTTACACCAAGTTTAACAAGTTGGCTGAGAAATAGAGACTGGTTTGAGGCAGTGGCATCTTGACAATAGCCTAAGATTGAAGTTGTTGGAGAGTGGGTGGGGGTTGGAAAAAATGGAAAGAGGACAAAGGAAAGATTTTATTTCCACTTATGCCTGGGAAAATTGGCTCTTACATGTGCTTCTCTCCTTAAAGGTCAGTATACTTTGGCAATGCATTTTTTAGATGAAGAAATTTGGTAATATTTGAAATTGAGGTCCTATCCCTGTTATTATGAAATGAAATTGAAATATATCCTTTAGTAATTTTCATATCCTCTGTAGTATGTGACTACTTGGCGGATCTATAATTTCATCAGTTTGTGGAAGAATCACATAGAAATGACTTCCCAGGATTGTAATTGTAGACTTTAAAGAAGCCTTATTTCTATAAATAAAAATTCAGTGCCATTGAATTTTTTCAAGCTGTATAGAAAAGTGTTTTTTGAATTCTTCAAGCTTTATACAAAAGTGATATTTTTTTATCATCTCTATCCAGAACTATAATAAAAGAGGGCATCTTAAGAAACTACTAACATTACTTAAATTGCATTGAAAATAGTAATGAACATTTTCAGTCTAAAAAGGTACTGTGTGATCAGACAGATGCTCAGAGCCTGACAGTCATACCACAAGCTTGGCCTTGGGACATTTTGGACAGGAACCAGAATGGGTGCCCTTCTTTGCCTGAACAAATAAAATGTGAAGTCAGTTAAAACAAAAACAAAGCTGATATAATGATCAAGCTCATTCTGAAGACTGTGTTGCTTTTTTTCCTTATTCATCTTTTCCTTTGTCCTATTCACCCCCCCTTCTCCCTTTGCTACAAAACTAAGAAAAAGTCATCCTATATTTCTTGCCTGTACAATCAATATTGCTTACAGTCTTATAAAATTTTTATGACAGCCTCAACAAAGAATATACTGAAAAACTCATCACTGGAGACTTCGTGGGGGCATTTCATGTTAAATGTAATACATGTAATAATCTGTCTAGAAGTTGAATATGTTATGAGTAGTAGGTTTAGGATTTGTACGCTGTCAATATCTGTACCATGACTTTAAAAATAGATTGAATTAAAAGAATAAAACTTAATAATGTTTTGGTGGCAAAGAGAAAGATTTGAAGGTAGACCATTGGTTTCATCAATCTAGAGGACTCTCATTACAGAAATTACCTGCAGTGATGGTGATTGGGAATTCATTTTCTATAATTTATAGCCTTCAAAACTTGCCTGGGTTCTAGAGATTTAAGTGAATTACCCATGGTTACACTGATTATATGTGTCAGAGGCAAGTCTTGGACCTAGATCTTGTGATTCCAAGGCCAGTTCTCTATCAGCTACATCACCCTGACCCCCAAGAAAATAATCATAACAAAAGTAATAATAACATTACTTCCAATCCATCCTTCAAATAGTTACCAAAGTAATTTTCTTGAAGCTCAGATAAGTCCATATTACTATCCTATTCAACACACTCCACACTACCACCTTTAGGATCAAATATAAAATCTTTTTAGCATGCCAAGCTCTTCATAATCTGTCTATAACACACTCTTCTATCTTTATTATTCCTTCCTCACCTTCTTACATGATATAATCCAACCAAAATGGTCTTCCAAACTGACATTATGTTCCATTTCCTGTCTCCATGCCTGTCCCCCATGCTTGGAATGCACTCCTTCATCTCTTCCTGTTATAATCCATAGTTTCCTTCAAGAGTCAGCTGTAGCACCGCCTCCTACATGAGAACTTTCCTCCCCTCCCAGATGCTAAGGTTGTCTTCACAAAATATTAACCCGTATTTATCTATCTATGTATACATATCTGTCTCCCACAATAGAATATAAATTCCTTTAGGGCAGAAATTAATTTATATTCTGAGAGCCTAGCACAGAGTAGGTGCTTCTTTAATAAATGTCAATTCCTTTATATTTACATAGCACTGCACAACTTCCAAAGAGATTTCATAAGCATTATGTCATTTGAGGCTAAAAATAACTCTGTGATATTGTTAGGAAGCAATTATGAGCCATAATTTCACGGAGGAGGAAAATGAGGTCCAGAAAAGGTCAGAAACTTCTCTGAGGACATACAGCTAGCAAATGGTAGAATAGTCAGCTTACCTTCACACCTTCAGATTTTCTGAGCAAACCAACCTTCAAAGACAACCAGCATCCTGCCCTAGAGAATCAATTAGAGTTACAGATAGTAGGGCTCAGCTCTTTCAGTTCCATTTTGTATCTACCTCCTTCTCTCCAGGACAAAATTCTTCTTCTTGTCATTTCTTCCTCTTCTACACCAAAATAGAAATTGGTAATTCTATTACTTGTGTACATGTCACTACTCTGTAGAGAACACACAGATCCCATAAACACTTCCTGAGGCTCAGGAGCCTTCTACTCCCAGTCTGACAATTTCTGGGCCATAAAACTCAAGTAAAGCCACATTCCTTAAGAGCAATATAGAGTAGATAGAGTAATAGAGCTCCCAATCTAGGCTACCTATTTAAAGAGAAGAGTACACAAACGTATGACCATATTTGGGTACTTCAGCTTCAAAATATCTTTCCTATCAATCATTAGCATAATATATTTATTTATATACATTAATTATTAAATTAATTATAAATATAAGTATAAATATATAAAATATATAAATATAATAAATAAATAAATAGATAGATTCAATTAAAAACTAATTTCATACAAGAGAGCCATGGCATAGCACATAGAAATTCAATCTTTAAGGCAGGAAGACCATATTCAAGTCCTACTTCTGACACATATGATTTGACTCTGGACAAGTCACTTAACATCTCAGCACCCCCCTCACCCAATTATCTCTCTAAGAAGATATATTGCAGAGCAACTATCCCAAAGATATATCAGACCTGATCCAAAAACAAAACAAGACTGTGTATAAGACATTGGCACCTAGAGCATATGAGATCTACAAAGACCAAAAAGGAAGAAAAATACCTGAAACAGCCCTTAACTTCCAAGAAGTGACATTCTAGTGAAACTTACATTCACCTTAAACTAATAGTCATGTAACAGAAAATACTCAGATGTGGGAAAAAGCTTAGGCGCTTCATCCATTTTTCCATACATCCATTCATCCATCCATCCATTTATCCATCTGTCCATCTATCCATCTGTAGATTCAATAAACATTTATTAAATGCCTACTACAATATGCACTAGCTTGCTAGCAACAAGAATGATGTTTTTAGGGGTAGGGGAGAAGAAGATGGATAAAGAAAATGTGAGATCCCTGTAGACCAATGAGGATTGCTGAAAAGGAAGATTAGAGGGCACTAAAGACAAATTATATTAACTGTGAGATCTTTCCTAGGGGTCAGCCCTTCTTTTCTCATATGTTTAAAATGTCTAAGTGGAGTTTAAAGTGCTGCTTTGTGTTTTTAAACTCTAAACTGGTCATCCTATCTCCTAAAGAGGTTACTAAGCATGATATTCATCTTCCTCATTTGTGTCCAAGAGGGCTAAGTAGTCCTGATCCTTAGTGGATCTTGGTAAGTAATTGAGATTACTAGGATGTTCTCTAGGAGCTCCTGATGACTCTTAGAATATACATTTTTGAAACATGACTCAGGTATGAATACTATCATAGTCTGAAAGATATCAGGTAATATGTAATCATTTAAGGGGTATAACCAGGAATTCTTATACAAGAGACAAATTCAGATGAGACAGAAAGAATGACCTCTCACCTGCAGAGTCTGGCATGTGCCTCTAACAGTTGCAGAGATCCCAGGAAAGATGAACAACAGCAAGTAAATCCAAGCATTGACACAATGGCATCATGGACTATCAGAGGGCTATTTGCAGACACAAAAGGATGAGGGACAGTGAGAAGGATGCCTTCCTACAATCAATGTCAGAGCCTTGGGAAAACTTTATTCACTGCATACTAGTTATGTCTTCGCATCAAGTAAAAAAAAGGGGGAGGTCAGCACTGAGGATTTTAGACCCAAAAACAACTAAACAAGCAATGGTATGGCTGGTAAAAAGGAAAAAAAAATCGTGTCCTAGGAATTCATGCCAAGTACAGAATGGAGTAAGAAGCCAAGCAGAATAAGTCATAAGGCAAGCAGAATAGCAGAGTTCAAATATGTTGGAATGCCCTTAGGATAATAGTATAGAGTGAATAAATACAAACACTTTATAATTAGAATTTATGAAAGAAGCAGCCTGAGCTTTAGCTAAATCCAAACTAGCTTTAGAGGCAAATTGACCTGTTCCTCCATAGAGGATACAAAGCACAACCACAAAGATGCCCAGGGGAGGGGAGTTAGATAATTCCTCCCATCCCAGCAGCCTTGTTGGAAATCAAGACATCTCTGGAGCACACAGAAACATTCACACAACGAGAAAATAACCAGAAGCCCCACATGGAAATACCATATGCTACACCAAGCACAGAAGGTTCATTTGTGTCTGATCCTCTCATTCCTAATAAACTACTTCTGCCTCAAAGACAACGGGGTAAGGGGCAGTCTTGCAATCTACTGGCAATAGTAACTCCCCTTCTTTTTTCTTAGATCAGCTAAGTTCAACCTATTTAGTATTTAGAATAGCATTATAGTTCATTTGTTACATAATATACTTACTCCCTGAAGCTCTACTGTGTTAACAAGAACAGGAAAGACAGAATGGACTTCTGTTGGAAACAAAATTGTGTGATCTCCCAAACAGGTATATTCATTCAGGCCCATCCAATAGACACACTAGATATGAACCAAAGTTATTGTTTCATGTTGTGTGTTTTTTTCCATGGTACTGACTGAGTCCTATGACATTCGTGATTTAAAGCTCATATGTAGTCATTAGTGATGGAGACTAGAATGATGATTAGATAGCTAAGGCTTGCTTTTTGATGTATCCTATATAAATCAGTGTCAAGAAAGAAGTATAGCCCTTTAAACTAGATGGACTCTCTTGTTATTGATTTGGATGCAGTTTGGGGACCTGGAGAGCTGTACCTGTCAATGCATATCTTTGCCAAATGTTGGATTTTACTTATTAAAGCCATTTTAAACAAATCTACTTTACTGATTCAATCTTTACAAACCCTGAACTTGCATTTGAGGGCCCTGTGTATATGACCCAAGACAAGTTCCTAAGTCATTAGAAATGAAGCAATACACTTGGGTTCTTCCTATCCCAGCCAGGGGAATCTTCTCATTTACAGTTGATCCCTTAAGTGGAAATATGAGGACCAGAGGGTCATCTCTTTGTTCCATCCTCCATTTCAGAGCACACACCCAATGACCACAAGCTCTAGGATGCCTGATTGCTGATGGTTTGTGGACTGAAGTTAAGAGGGGGACTTAGACCCTCTGAAACATTCGTAAGAGCCAGGAGTAGGAGGAAAATGGAAGATAAATGCAGACGGGAAAATCTTGTTGCCCATAAGATGCTTCTGGTAACTCTAAGGGAATCACAGTAGACTCCATCTTACTCTTCCAGCTAATTTATGGCTTCAGTGCCAACAGGGGGTGAGAACTGGAATCATCATCAGAGGTTCGATCCCACCAGCATTAGTTAGTTTTGTTCAGAGAAGTGTAAGATTGAATTTCATTTTATTCTATTAGAGCACAAAGAAAGAGAAAATGAAATTGGGAGCAGAGTTGAAATGGAATCTTGAAATAGCACTAGAAAATTATCTCAAAGTAGCTCTTATTGATCCAAAACCTATTCCCTTCAGTGACTTCATTTCCAATTCTTATGTCAATAGCCAAATTCCCCAAGGCTACTGAAAATCTAAACAATTAACCTAAGTCCCTACCCTTTTAGCTAGAGAATGATCTTTTTAAAGAGCTCCTAGAGCAGAAGCATGGGAACCACAGAAGCTGTGGAAAGAACTAAGATCTTAGTGTCTTAGGTGAGGTGTGAGTTTCAATCTGCTAGTGAGAAAGTTGCCATCAAGTGCTGACTTTTGAAGGGATGCCAAGGGGTAATTTCATTTACTAGAGGGCCAGTTATCTATGCCTACTGAAAAGGAGCTAGTGATACAGTAAACAGAATGCTTGAGTCAGGAAAACCCCCAACACTAAATGATAAATATTTATTAAATAAATGCTCATTACATGCCAGGCACAGTACTAAGTTGTGAAGATACAAATAAGAAAAAGAAAGACAGCCGCTGACCTCAAGGAGGTTACAAGACAATACACAAAAGAAAGCTGGAAAGAAATTGAGGGGATGTCAGAGGCTAGGGCAGTTAGGTGGTGCAGTGGATAGAGCACTGGGCCTGGAGTCAGGAAGATCTGGGTTCAAATGTGGCTTTAGACCCTTTACTAGATGTAAGATGTCACTTGACCCTGTTTGCCTCAGTTTCCTTATCTGTAAAATGAGCTGGAGAAGGGAATAGCAAACTATCCCAATATCTTTGCCAAGAACACCCCAAATTGGGTCACAAAGAATTGGACACAACTGAAAAATGAGTGAACAACAACAAGCTAGAAGTTCCCTGGCAGGGCATGATGATGATGGTGATGGAGTTGAACCCAAGCGGAGCAGCTAGTGGCAATTAAGAGATGGCTGGCATTTAGAACCTTTTATATAGCAAGTGTGTGGAATGAGTGTTTTTCTTTCACTCTCTAGTCCCCTAATCAGAGAAAAAAAAGCATCTGAGGGTACATAATCATGAGAATGAGTAGCAAAACTAAAGAAATCTCCAAGAAGATAGGTTTCCAGGTGACGAGTTTATCTGGTGATAACTTCATCTTGGGGAATGATGTATTTGAAACCAAGCAGCTGGTAGCAAATGAAGAACAGAGTTCAAATATGGCCTCAAAATTACTAGCTGTGAGATCCTGGACAAATTATTTATTCTTTGTCTCAATTTCCTTACCTGTAAAATGGGTATAATAACAGCACCTACCTCACAGGATTGTTGTAAGGATCAGATGATATAGCATTTGTAAGGGGTGGGGGGGAAGTGTTTAGTATAAAGTCTGGCACATAGTCTGTGCTATAGAAATGACACTCCCTTTCAGCCAAGAGGCATGATATATAGAAGTGGCATAATATGGCAACATATGGCATAATATATAGAAAATAGGCCTCTAAGTCAGGAAAATCTAGTCTCAATTCCTGCTTCTAATACTTACTATGTGACCCTGAGTAAGTTCCCTTTTATGTTTTCTTCCTCCATAAGCTCCATAAGGGCAAGGATTATCATTTTGCTTGTATTTGTATCTCTGGTGCTTAGTCCAGTACCTGGCCTATAGTTAATTGCTAAATAAATGCTTTTTGTTAATTTAGCTTGACTAACTGTCTGAAACAGTTATGTAGATGATAATTGTCAAAATGCCTATGTAGTTCTGTATCACAAAGTATATGAGACTCTCCACATAGAAGGTAGAAGAAGTAAACCATTTATTCAGACACCAGAGAACCATATTCCATAACCAAATGCTCAGCTCCCACAGCCAGTCAGTCCACTTCATCATAACAGCAAGGAACCCAAAACATTCAATACAGAAAAATTACAACATGGAGCCTCAACATCCTAAAACCACTCTGACACCCTGCCAGAGTCTTCTCAAAACAAACTCAAAGTACAGCTAAGTCACCCTGTTCAGTTCTAACAATCACAAGGGCAGCCCTTAGCAGCCACCAGTAACCATATTGTCTTTCTCTCTCTCTCTGCATTTTCTGTGTCATAACTTCCTTTTCCTGGCAGGAAGTTCCTCCCACCATGTAAGTGAGGCTTCACATGGCCTATTAATGGGTGGAAAGATCTTCAAATCAAAATTACTAATACAATGTCTTAGGGGATCAGCCAGTTCTAACAACATAAGTTGAAGTATAGGTTCTGATCTTCATTTTAGGAAGGAGTTTTTCTTCATGGTTTCCTTCATCTGTAAAAAGCACTTAGGATGCTTGTCATATAGTAGGCACTATATAAATGTTAGTTATAGTTTTAATTCTTATTATTAGTGTCATAGTTTAACAAAATTGCTTTTAACATCGTATTTAGGATTGTAATTCTTTTAAAAACATATTTTTGTTATTTTTTTCTCTCAAATTTTCCTCATCATTACTTTCCCCTCTCCTAAAGAGTTATTCCAAAAGAAGAGAAAAATCAGCAAAATTGTTTGATACATTAAAAGAGTCTGAACAATGAATTCAGAAATTTACATAACTTTATTATGTATTGAAATAGAATAGCAAGTTGTATATAATAGATTTACAGTTTCATGTGCAATCATCTTTTTTCTTTTAATTTTACCATGTTATAAAAATGCTTGTTTTATTTCATAAAGTAAAAATAAAATAAATATTTTAGAAGAGTCTAAATATATGTGTAATATATTATATCCAAGGACTTCTGTCCTGAGCATATTTTCATTTTTCTTATTTGGAGTCATGCTTGTTCTTTGTAATTTTGCTATATTGTATGTGTATGTGTGTGATTGCTGTTACTATGTACACTATAGTAGTCATTGTGTATATTGTTTTCTTGGCTTTGTTTCTACATCAGTTCTTGTAAATCTTTTAATGTTTCTCCTTATTCATCGTATTCACCATGTCTTACAACTCAGTAATATTCCAATACCATAATTTGTTTAATCATTCACCAATCAATGGGCATCTACTTTGTTACCAATTCTTTGATATCACAAAAAATGCTACTGTAAATATACACATTCTTCTTATCCATGTAGGCCTATGATTCTTTTAGCTATTATTAGAGAAGAGTCAGAGTTTTGTTTCCAGTTCACCTAATACCCAGGGAAGGAAGATCCTATAGATGAGACAAGATTGTCCTATCCTACTTCGACTATTCTGGAGTAAAAGGTAGTTGAGGCTTGAGCTGTGGGGCAAGAGGTTACTAGGACAATGGTGAACTTCAGAAAGTACTTGGAGACAAGCAGCACACAAGGAGGTAAGCACAGCACAATTAGAATGTTAGGATTTTAGAGGTGTATACACAATGACTTTGACTTGAAGGCTGAGATTTTTCTATGCAAAGTACCCAGGGTCAAGAGACAGCACATAACTAAATGTACAAGAAGCAGGAGCAGCTAGTTTATCGAAATGCACAACTGACAAACCTATGTTATGGTAGAAAGAGCGATGACTTTAGAGTCAAAAGTATTAATTTTGAATTTTGCTTCTTCAAGGTTTTGTTTAATGGTGGACAAGTCACTTATCTTTTCTGAGACGCATCTGTAAGAAAAAGAAGAGTAGAAAAATAAAGAGTTAGACAACATGTGTTATTTAGGACCCCTTCTAGCTCAAAATCATATCACCTTAGTTATAAGTGGTATCAACAACAACAAAAAATTATGTTTCCCATGAAGCTATGAGCCTTAAGGGGAGACTTGATTAAAATAACTTGGTCTCTCATTCTCCTGAAACTATGTTACTGAGTGCAAGTTGACTATGAAATAGGAGCATTGGAAACTCTGAGGGAAAATGAGGGTTTTAAAGTGCTTTTCTGACAGAGATTGTAAACAGTGTGGAGATATTTGAGGCATATCTAAGACTGCAATGGTGGCATCTAAAATTTTACAAGTCCCAAACACGTACCCGAGACCCCACATAGCAGGAAGAGAAATCCAGATTCTGGAGAGTTGATAAATCTAGGAGTTCTCTGGGTGGTTGTTATGGGCAAAGTTGGCCAACCTCGGTTCATCATCAGCAGAGATATCTGCAATGCTTTCTGGAGATTCTTTGGCTTCTACTTGTTTAGAGATGCTATCTTAATCCTAAGAGTTTGTATGCTTTATTCTTTTATTCTCAATTAAATGCTTTACTTTTAAAATGCATGTTTCCTAGTCTGGTCTGATAGTCTAGTACAAATTGTTTAGTAGCTTTAGAAATTCCCAAGTCAAGTGAGATAAGTGATCAAGTCAAATTAAATACAACAGTTGTACAATACACTCCACAGTGAATCCAATAATCCATGTGATGAACC
Source organism: Phalanger gymnotis (assembly GCA_028646595.1). NCBI lineage: Eukaryota > Metazoa > Chordata > Mammalia > Diprotodontia > Phalangeridae > Phalanger > Phalanger gymnotis. The sequence goes on from CM053622.1 coordinate 110,267,350, forward strand.
CAGAATCAAGTGGTACCTGAGCCTCGTCAGGTCAACAAATCTGAAGCCTAGAGACCAAATTAAAAGAATGTTTTAAAATTTTATAGAAACAGGTCACACTATCAGGTGAACAAACTCTCTCAAGCCTTGAAACTATTTTAAGTTGAGGTCCAAAAAGAAAGCTAGGAGATAACTAGGAGATAAACAGGATCAAAGGCAAGGTTGGAGCAGTATCAGATAACTAAGAGGCAATTTGCTTGTTCAAGTGACTGGAACATCTGCTCTCTTTTTAGCCAAAAAGCATTGAGCTGGTTCTGCCTCCACATGCTTCTTGAGGTGCCACACTATGCTGCTACCAGCAGGGGAGACTAAGTTCCTCATTCTTCTTAATGAGAGGCAATTGCATTATGGTCAGGAGAGAATTATTAGGATTTTGGCCAAGTTCTTCAATAATCTTTCTTTTCCTCCTTTCCTCCTACGGCATTTATATTTTTCCCATCTCTGTTGATACTGTCTAGTGCAGGGAATGAGAAGAAATAAAGGAAAACAACAACAAATCCCTTTATGACAAGTATTACGGTGATTAAATTGAAATTGGAAAAGTATCTGAAAATTGACCATAATACAGCCTAAGGAAGCTCTATATGCAAATTACATACAAATCAAAATGTAAACATATTATGCCTTTTTAATTTTCTCATATACCTGAATGAAGCCATTGGGTAAATCATAATTAGTGATCTAGACAGAAAGTTCTTTTTGACTTTGCTTGGCTTTGGTTACTGAGAAGGTTAAATAAAATCAACTTTTAAAAAGAGATCCTGATGTGGTAAATGGAAATGCATTTATAGTGCCTTTTTTTTATTGGCAGGAGGTCTTTTTACTGAGTTTTTAAATGTCATAACTGTGCCTACAGGTGCAGGCAAATAGGCCCATGGGCAGAAACTTTAAAAAAAAATTAAATACAAAGTACAAATCATGACAATCTCTTTTGTCTTTTAAGGTGACCCCTGCATTGTAGAATAGTGTATTTCAGCTGGAGATGGGATTGAATGGATGCCAGTACCAATTTATCTCTAGAGTCTGAATTCAAGATGGGAATAAGAATCAGGATGTGCATATCATGCTCATATTATCCGGCTGCTGCATGTTGCCCTCAGCTATGGACATGCTGCTAACCTGTTACTCATTTGAGTTTGTTTTGGTTTCAACATACCTCATTTCCTTGGTTCACCTCCTTTATTTGTGGACATTGAAGAAAAAAAGCAATGAGAGAATTACAATTTTTAATGTCTTATTCAAAATGTAATGACATCCTGGAGATTGTCTGTTGGATTAAAAAATGAAAAAAAAAATTTCCCTTTCCTATAAATGCATTTACATGTAATTAAATTATATATTTCCTCCACTTGTTTTCTTTTTTCTCCCATAAAACTTTTAAACCAACATTTTATTAATGTTTTTTTTTTAAATGTAGCTGTTATTGTTGGTTGTTCAGTTGTTTCAGTTGCATCTGACTTTTCATAACCCCATTTGGGGTTTTCTTGGAAAAGATGGTGGAGTGGTTTGCCATTTAGACATTACTATACATTCCTATTGAGTTCCTATATTTAAAAAAAAAACTTTTATTCTATTTTTTCATTTAATTTGCATTTGTTTCCTCTGTCTCTCACCTCCTGCCAAGTGAAAAAGAAGAAAAATCAAACACTTGAACACATGCAACAAATGTGCATAGCCAAATAAAACAAATTCTTGCATCGTCTGGGCCCAAAGATGTATGTCTTATACTGCATCTCAAATCCATCCACTCTCCTGAAGTCAGCGAGTAGTTTGTTTCCTCATCATTCCTCTAGAATTGTGATTGGTCATTGTATTGATAAGATTTCTTAGGTCTTTCAAAGTTTGGGTTTTTCTGTTTGTTTGTTTTATTGTGTTGTGTTTTGTTTGGGTTTGGTTTGGTTTGGTTTTTTTTGGTCTCACAGTGTTGTTATTGTATAAATTGTCCTCCTGATTCACTATGTATCAGTTCATATAAGCCTTCCCAGGTTTCTCTGAAAACATACTTTTCATCATCTTTCTATAGTGCAGTAGAATTCTATTATATTCATATGCCAAAATTTGTTCAGCTATTCCTCAGCTGATAGGTATTTATTGCCACTACAAAAGAAAGGCAGATACATTTTTTTTTTTGTACAGATAGGGTTTTTGTTATATTTGTTTGTTTTGTTTTCTCTTTTAGCATATAGGTCTAGCAGTGGATTTGAACTCTTCCTTTTAACAAGGGACTCTAATTAAACAAAACAAACTAACACATTGGCCATCTTGGTGTTAAATGCATGCTCCATTAGGCACCTATAGTCCACCACCTTTCTACTGAAAGGAGAGAAGCATGCTTTGGCACTAGACCTTTGAAGCTGATTTCTCGCTTGATGAGAATCATGTTGTCTTTCAGTGCTTTTATCCTTTACATTATTGCAAACAACGTGTAAAATGTTTTCTTGGTTCTGCTTCTATCAGTATGTATTAATTCAGATAAGCTTTCCTGAAACCATAATTTGGAAATAATATGGTACAACCATTATCTTTACTTTGATATATGGTATTTTAAACAGTCAGTCTGTTATAGAGGGGAAACTGCTTCCCTTCCCTTCTTTGCTACCTCAAAAAGTTCTGCTATAAATATTTTTGTCCATTTCTCTATCCCATTTCTGTTGGCCACTACAGCTGTTAAATTTGTTTTCCCCTCCATCTTATGCTACCATAAAGTTTCCTTTCTTTACCCCTTCTTTAGAAAGAAAAAGAATAAGGAAAATAAGAAAAGCAAAAGTTGAATGAAATCAGGGCTAGTCATCTATTGCTAAAACAATCTTATATATACTAAACTTCTTATCTGCCCCCCTTCTAAGTTAAAAACAAAAGCAAACAAAAAAGAAATAATTCTCTTTTTCCCCTTTTTTCTTGCCTTTTAGAATTAGCTCTCTTGATTTGATTGTCATTATTTCATCCCCAATCCTGCCCTTTTTCTTGAAACTCCCCTTTTCCTCTTTCTGTCTTGGCCTCAGGCCTTAAATATCATTCTTCCATACTATGTCTTTCTTTTCCCCAGCCCAACCTTCCTTTGCCTGGTTCAAATAAGATTGAGCTCCTAGGCCCTGCATACTATTATACCACCTACATACCTGGTAGCACTAGGTCTCATCATAGCATAGAGGTGGACCTGGGTTCCCAAAGGCTATGCCAGCAGAGTGCCTGATCAAGTAGGTTCCACCATGCTGATAAATCTTCAAATCAGCCTACATGAGGATAAAGAGGTTCATCACCGGATGTCTGGCTACTTTGTGCTGAATTATTTGGTCTTTCATGCTGTATGCCTCCGTCTACTTCCACATTTAACTTTTCCACCTTTTGGTCATCATCATTACCCCTCTATCCTCACTTTGATTCTCAGACAGCAGATATAGTTGCTAGGACCACATTCAAAGCCTTTCCAGTATAGTGATACCTGCTAGACTGTGCAGTCTGATGGCTGAGCCTTTGAGAACCCAAGGTCACCTCTATGCCATAATGATATCCTGGAGTGGAATGATTCCTAATAGATAAAAAATCATGTCTGTTTGCCCAGTTATGAGCTGGGAATAAGGAAGGTTACGTCTAGTTTTCTTCCCATGATTATTATATTACATCAGTCTTTCTAAGCTTAGTTCCTCAGAGAATAATTTCTAGTTACTTGAAATATACTATGATAAACAAATCCTTAGTAACAGTGGCTGTCAGGTACTTGAAATACACCACGATAAAAAAATCCTTAGTAACAATGGTTGTCTATGTCGAAATTCCTTTCCCTGCCAACCATTCCCTGCTCTTTCCCAGCCATTCAAATCAGTCCTTCGCCTCTCTTTTCTCTGTCCTACTCTTCTCTACCCTTTCATTGTGCCCTCTGAAATTCCAGTTTACAAACTGCTTATCATAATTAATCTGTAACCTACTCTAGAAACTAATATATTAATATGTATATATATATGTACATATATATATATACATATATAGTGTGTGTGTATGTGTATACACACTTACGTATATCTTATATTTACTTGTATGTCTACATGTTGCCCCTCCACTCCCCAACAGGATGAAAGTTTCTTGGGGGAAAAACATAATTTAGTTTTATCTTTTCATCCTCAGGGCTTACCATAGCATCTGATACATTGTAGGTATGTGGCAAATGATTGTTAAATTGAATTTAATATCAATCTTGACCATCTCTCTGCAAATGAAGCCAAAAGACAACAGAATGATACAACTAAATGAAAAGGTGTAGTATTAATGTGATCTTCCCCACCCATTCAATAGGCCTTAGGTGGGGCAAAGTGGGAAAAGCTTGATTATATCTTTTTTCTGTAAGTAGGCCTAAAGTAGCTACTTACTATGCACTAAGCTGATTTGGGCATGAAGCCCGCAGTGCCCTAAGGGGAGTTGCTAAGACCAGAGCCAATAGTATGAGCACTGAGTTCTAGTCAATCATGAATACTGCCTTACTGATACAAAAACCTGCTCACATTTCCTCCTTGGAAAGGCACATAAAGCAGTCAGTAGAATTTGTGTTCAGAAGCAACAGAAAGCATTCTGCGAGATATTTTCTAATCTCACCTTGAATTGCTCACGATTAAATGTCTGCAAAATGAACACCAAGCTAACAATTGTAGTTAATGAGCCAACATCTGTTGCAGAGGATGAAGAGACAGAAATACTCTCCTAATTTAACTTGACGTATATTTTAATACATAATGACTTCATTGCAAAAGTAGGCATAAAAAGAATGGCATATGCCTACATATATTCATTCTTTCAATCTCCGCTCTTTTGATTACCAACCTAGTGTGTCCTTTCCAGGATTCCTTGCTAGTGGGTGTTCTTCTATATATCTCTGGATATATAGTCTTGCTGTCAACTGAATATTAAAAACTATGCATCAATACCATCTCACTCTTATTCTATAACTGTCCCAATTACTTTTATAATCACATGCCTTTTCTACATGTATGTGGTACATAGCTCTAACCACTTCAGCTACGAAACGTACCTGAAGTTAAGAAAAATTGACTTTAAGTCCAGCTTTAGAAATTTAATAGCTGAGTGACCATGAAAACTTCACTTATCCTCTGGCCGTCTCAGTTCCCTCATCTGTATACTGGGGACAATAACAGCTCCTCTCTTCTAGGGTTGTCATGAGGATAAAATTAGATAATATTTAAAATATTTATTTATAAAAAGTGCTTTGCAAACTCTAAAGTGTTATGTAAATGCTAGCAATTAGTATTAGTAGGCACTTAAGAAACATTTATTGAATTGAATTAGCCAATAAGCATGTCTAAAATGTCTACTATATGTCAGGCACTAAGTGCTGGGGAAAGAAGAAAGGAAAGGCCATCTCTGTGACCAAGGAGCACATGATCTAATGGAGGAGACAACAAAAAACCAGATACACAAGCTACAGACAAAATAAATAAGAAAATTAGGGAAGGTGCCAGAATTAAGAGGGGTTAGAAAAGGTTTCTTATAGAAAATAGGATTTTAGGTGGGACTTGAAGGAAGCCAGAGAAGCCAGCAGGTAGAGATGAGAAGGAAGAACATTTCAGGCATAAGGGACAGCCAGAGAAAATTTCCAGAGCTGAGAGATGAAGTGCCAGTGTCATCAGATGGAAGAGTATGTGTCAGGGAGTAAGGTATAAGATTAGAAAGGTAGGAAGGGGCTAGTTCATGAAGGGCTTTGAATGCCAAACAAAGGATTTTACATTTGATCCTGGGGATGATAGGGAGTCACTGAAGTTTATTGGGTTGGGTCAGGGGTAGGGGGTGACATTTCTAAATCTGTACCTTAAGAAAATCAGTTCATTGACTGAATGAAGTATGGATGGGAGTGGAGAGAGACTTAGGCCAGCAGATCTACCAAGATGGCCTCTCAGGACCTCAGTTCCTTTCTCTGCAAAATGAGCAGCTCAGACTAGTTAACCTCTAAGGTCCTTAGACTCACATTCAAATTAACAAACATTTAATAAAAACACATCACTTGTAGTCTCTGGTGATAGGTCCTTGATGAGATATTATGTAATCTCTATCCTCCAGGAATTTCACTTTAAAAAGGGGATAAAACATGTTCACAAATAATGAATGATAGAATATAAAATATGAAGAGAGGACATATTAGCTGACAAAACCTAACATTTATATTGTGTTATAAGTTTTGCAAATATTATTTTGTATGTATTACTTTATTTGATCCCCACAAGAATCCTGAGGTAAGTGTTAAAATTAGTCCCACTTCACAGAGAAAGAAATTGAGGACCAGAAAGTTTAAATGGCTTGCCAAGGGTCACACAGCTAGTTAAGTGTATGAAGTAGCATTGAATCGGACTTGGAAGGATGAAAATGAGAACACACACCCCAAGCAGATAAATAACAGAAAGGTCTCATACATAAGACATTCACAGAAGCACTGTTTGTGCTGACAAGAGCCATCTGAAATAAAATGTGTGACCGTTGATTGGGGAATGGTTGAACAAATTGTGTTGTATGAATATACTAGATTATGATTTCTCTCTAAGAAATGACAAATATAAAAATTTTGGAGGAACTTGGGAAGATTTATATGAACTGATTTAGATGGAAGTGAGAAGAGTCAAAAGAACAACATGCATGATGACCATAATAATAAAAGATTGAGGTGCACTAAAAGACACCAAAATTCAGAATAACATTGAGATTGTGGGTTTGAAACCTACCTCTGACACTTAATACATGTGTGACCTTGGGCAGAGTACAACTTCCCCAGACTCCACTTTTCTCATCTACAAAATGAGGAAGTTTGGACTAGTTGTCCAAAGGCAGAGGCCTTTTCTAGCTCTAATCAAACCCTTATTTTCTCTATAGAAAGATTGTAGCCTGTAAGTGTGAAACAAGATTTATGTTGTTTTGTTACAAGCAAGACTTCTACAGTCTGCGTAGGCTTTGTAAAGAGACAAGTGTGGGTAAATGAGTACAATTTAAGGATACTAATGAAACAGCATTGGGGAAGAAGGGATCACGAACAGCTTATAGAACCCAAACTGTATTTTAAAGGATTTTCAACAAGTACAGTTGTCTTCCCTTGGATATCTCCTTTATGTCCAGGAATGTCTTTATCCTGAAAGATCACATCATATCAGCCCTGAAACTTACACCTCATCAGTACCCTGTGCCACTGGAGCCCCTCTACTTGAAGGGTGGGATCTCTTCCCCAAACCGCTATAAAAGGAGGGAACCAGGCTAGGCATCATTTCTTTTCCCACCCAGCTGCATTCATTTAGCTCCTTCACACCCCAGTGCCTGGCACTTTCCTGTTATTCCCCCCCCCACCTTCTCCTTTTCAGCTTCCCTCCTTAGATTGTAAATTTTTTGAGAAAAGGGAGTGTATTTTTTGTATTTGTATTCTTAGCACTTAACACATGCTTGACACATAGTAGGCACTTAATAAACATTCACTGACTGATTGACAGATGTGGAAGAACTCCATTCTAGGCATAATGATAATTACAGCACTTGAAAAGTTTGGCAAAAAGTTTTACTTATACTATCTCGGGTGATCTTGAGACAAGGAGGATAGCTTGCCCAAATAAATAGAAGAGGACAGAGTAAAGGAGGAGGGAGGGGGTGGAGCACTCAAATAGTCCCTTTTGGACAATGCATCAAGACATTCATCATGGTAATATTAATAACGATGACAGCTCACATTTAGATACACAAATAATACACAAATAATGAATGATAGAATATAAAATATGAAGAGAAGAGACATTAGCTGGCAAAACCTAATATTTATATTGTTATAGTTTATTTTATAAATTTATTAAACATTAGGCACTAGGCTCTGTGCTAAACATTGGAGACACAAATATTATAAAAGAAGATGGTCTCTACTCTCAAGGACCTTATGTCTTAATAGAAGAGAGACCTGGAAAGAAGTGAGGGGAAGGTGGACAACCAAAGGCACAGCTACTGCTGGGGAGATAGAGCAGTCCAAAAAGTGAGTGGATCTGGGAGTTAAATGAGTACAGTTGGGGCCCCTTATAAAATGGCAGCCCTGGTCAGCCGCTCACCAAACAGGATAGCAAGCCTCAGCGGGAAATGATATCGAGGTAAGTAAAATTGCTGGCCAGGAAATGTAGTCCAGATCGTGCATGGAGCTGGGAATGAAGGCAAACCGAGGCCTGTAAAATGCTAATGTGAATTAAAGTTAGACAGGGAGGTTGAAGCCAACTTGTGGAGCACTTTGCCTAAATGAGAACTTTACATTTTTATCCTGTATCAATCAAGTATTTAAGAAGTACCTACCAGGTAATCAAACACTGCTACAGGCACTCAGATAGAAGCACAGCAAAAGGGTAACAATTCCTTCTTGCAAGTTGCTTTCATTCTAATGTAGGAGACAGGGGCTTATAAGAATAGATACAGCAAAGATAAAAGGAATAATTACAAATGTATTCAAAGTAGTTTGGGAGGGAGGGCACTAACCAGAAATGAGGACCCCAGGATGCTTTATGTTTTGTTTTGTTTTGTTTTTTTAGTACAGAAGTGATGCAATTAGATCACTGCATTGGGAAGATTACTTTGACAACCATTTGAAGGAGAATTTGAAGAAAGAGTCTTAGGAAACTAGATAGGAGGCTATTATACTGTAGTTTACTTGGTATTATAATGGTACAGATAAGAATCTATGGAAGTGAAAGCAAGGGAATATAGGAAAAAGATATTTTCAAAGTAGGACTTGGCAACTGATTGGATCCAGGGCAAGGTGGAAAGGGAAGAGCGTCTCACCATTTCACAACATATGCCAATCTCCAATATCCCTGACCCTTTGCCTATCCTCTTTAGATTTCCTACTCATCAGGTGCATAAGTTAAAAACATTAAAAACTCCTGACTAAGCCAGAATATGAAAAGTCTGATTGTTAGCACTCTTTTGTAGCTTTCCTACACTGACTAGTAAAATGGTGTGTTGGAGATACATCTAGACCTGACAGTGTGCGGACCTGGGGCTTGGAAGCCAGTAACTTCTGTTGAGTTAATTTAAAAAGATTTCTGGGATATAATTGCTAATGGAGGACAAATGTGTCTCTTTATTTCCCCTCCTGAGTTTTTTAAAGAGATATACAAACATTTGATGAGAATTCAGGAAATCTACATCTGTCATTATGCAAACTGGTCAGAGGGAGAGACTGAGGACATTCCCCTTCCCTCTCTTCCTCTAGTACAGGTGTGGAAAAGGATTTATCAAGTACTGTGGAGTAAAAGGTGAAAGGCAAACTGTACACACTTCATCAGTCCTGAAAATACAACTTTCTTTAAAATGGAACTCCATAATTTCTCAACAGGAATGGCTACAGTTTAACCAAGATAGTGAGTGGCACATTTGTCCCTGATGCAACTTTAGAAGTGTATAAAAGAAGTCATTCCCATAGAGATGGGGCATTCCCCTTCCCCTTGGAGTCCGCTTTCCTTAACATAGGCAAAAATATTAAACATAGGCAAGAGGCTACATTGCTGAATATTTCAATGAGTACTTACTAAGTGTCCACTATGTGCTAGATGCTAGAGATATAGTCACACACACACACACACACACACACACACACACACAACAGTATCTTTTTTTTTCTTTTTGCTTTTTACTACTATTTCTTCCCTTGATCCCCCAAACTAGATAATAGAACTCAGAGGAATCCACTGGGTAGTGTCCTCAGTCTAGCATTTACCCAATTAGAATTTCAGTTGACTAGGGTTAATATACTGTTGCTTACTGAGCAATCAGGGAACTTTTAGAGTTCTAAGAGATTAAAATCTCAGTTTTCCATCTCAATGAAAAACAGTATTTCTAATAATCCAGCATCCACCCCATTCCCCACCCCCATTTCCCCAGGGGTAAGAATGCCTTCTATCTAATCATCGGCTTCACCACTTCCTCTATGGTGAGTGAGATCTGAAGATCGCTCATCCCAAGACCCATAGAAGCTCACCCTCTTGCTAGGCTGATGAAATCTGAAAGAAACTAGCCCAGTATTTGTCCCAGGATGGGGAACAAACACACACACACACACATTTGCTAATGTGAATTTTTTGGTTTCAAAGAAACTCTTTCCCTGTGTAAAGTATGCTAAGGCATTGGGAGAATCTATCGTTCATATTTTTTTCTCCTTGCCCTCTGTCTCTCTCCAACTGCTCCTCTTTTACGTCATGGAAAGGAATAGAATGTAATTGTTGCAGATGTAGCTTCCTTTTCCCTGCTTCTTTACCCTTTCCTTTTGATGCCTTCTTCATCTTTTGCCTTCCCTCATCTGTCCTGCCTCCCTCTTCTTGTTCTCAGTCCAAAACACCATCTCTTAATGATTCATGGATCAGTTATTAGAACGATAGGATCCAGAACGATACCTTTTACATATCTTACAGTTCTATGTATCTTTGATCCATTGGTGGGGGTATGATTAACTCAATCAATAAGCACTTTTTAAATGTCTGCTATGTGCCAGATATACTTCTAGGCAATGAAGATATTAAAACAAATTGAAAGTCCTTGCCTTCAAGGAGCTGTATTATATTAGAATATATGTGTATATGTGTGCATATACGTACACATATATATACATATGAACAAGCATGTATATGTATGTGTATATGTGTGTAAGTATGCATTTATAAAATGAGTACAAGGTAATTTTGAGGAATCTAGGTGGTATAATGGATACAGCACTGGACCTGGAGTCAGAAAGACCTGAGTTCAAATCTAACCTCAGACTCTTACTAGCTGTTTAACTCTGGGCAAGCCACTTAACCCCTGCATGCATAAAACTGGATAAAGAAATAGCTAACAACTCCAATATCTTTGCTAAGAAGAATTCATAGACAGTTGGCTCATGGAGTCATGAATAGTTGGAGATAACTGAACAATAATTTTGAGGGAGAAGGTACTAGCAGCTGGGAAAATCAGGACAGACTCCATGTAAAATATGACATGAGTCTTGAGAAATACACTAAGAAGAGAAATTGAAGAGGGAGGTCATTCAGGTATGGGTAACAGCTAGTGCAAAGACACCAAGACAGAGAATGGTGTATCATGTAGGTATTCTCTCCTCTTGTGCAGAACCTAACCTATTCATGCTTTCTCATCTTCTGGGGTACTTAGCTATGTTTTCCCAAAGCTCTTTGACAATTTCTACCCTGGGTATCGGAAGCTTTTCTATGTAGGTATTTTTCCCTTTAGTAGATGGTTGTGTATCAGGAAGGTTGCCCATCTATTTTCCATTGTTCCCACCACACGTTTCCTGAGTGATGTCAGTAATGCCCCTCCCTGTGTAACATGATATAGCTCCTTTGTGCCATCTTTTGCCTCATTTCTTGTCTAGCCTTAAATCGTTGAATGGGTGTTGCCTCATATAAACTGAGACTTGGGAAAGACCTTAGCTTAAAAAGGCCATGGTCTCCTATTGCATCTGGGGCCATCGCCAGTCCTCCTGACCTATATCTTGCCACTGTACTGCAATAACTCTGGAGGAGAGAGTGAAACTGGTGCCTTTGCACAGCCCTGCCTCACTTAAATCCAATTCATTTGCAAGACATCACCCTCCTGATGGCATTGGTCCTCTTCAAGAACAAGGACAAACTACAACTATAGCTTCCTTGTATTGGCCAGGCATCTCTCCATTGTCTAGGAGGTGGACTATAGCTTTGGCTCTTTGGTGTGACTATAGTGTTTCTCAACAATATAGAATCGTAGGAAAATATTTGGACTTTTCTTTTGTTCTATCCACATGTCTAAGTCAGTAGGGGCTGGCAGCAGTGGAGCTAATGACAAACTAGAAGAGATAAGGAAAGAGATTCAAAGCTCTTCAAAGATGGCTAGAGAAAAGCTGAACTATAAAGCTGTCTTATGAAGGACATCCAACTCCAGCAAAAGAATTTCTAGGAGCAGTGAGTTAACCCTTTGCCAAATGTGTTTTCTAACTTTGAGTCCACTCTTCCATGGATTCTGTTTGTACTGTTCGGAGAGTGTGTCACAGAGTTTTGGGGAATGTATTATACCAACCATTTTGCTTTGCCACCTGAGAAGATATTCCTTTCTAAAAGTTAATTAGGTTTAGATGATTACTGATGTTAACTATTACTATACACTCAATTAGAAAAGCATACTGGTGGGAACTCATTAGTAAGACAATGCCCAGCCTTCACATTACCCCAGACCTCAAAGAACTTATGTTCTAAAGGGGAAAATGACACATAAAGAACTGAAAAGTTTTGTTGGGGAAAAGAAAGGCTGTATGGAGGTATGGTTTGGAGTTGGACTGAAATTGGCTTAGAGGCCTGTTTCCTGGCCAAGAGGTTACATTCCACCTAGAAAATCTGGTATCCCAGGGACAGAGTCCAAGGGTTCTGGTGGGAGGCAGAATGGATTGATAGTTGTAATGTAAACAAAGTGGTATGGAGATGGCTGGGAAGTGAGCTTAGAATTGTAAAGGACCTTAAAGGTCATCTCCATCTCAGGAATCCAAAGGTTGGACAGATTATCCAAGGTCACATTGGCAATAAGTATAGGACCTGGGATTGGAACCCATTTCCTCTGATTCAAAAACCAAGGCTTTTATTATACCATGTTGTCTTTTACCATGACCATAGACATCTTTATAGTGTTTTTCTTCTGATCCCAATAGATTTCAAATTTCCATTGGGATTAGTGATTCAACTGAGCAATTAGTCAAGAAAAGCATCTACAGCAGTGATGATTCAGGGATGCCTCATTAAATCATTTATAAAATGACAGAGTTTCTGTGGCCTAACCACAAGGAAGCATCTCTGATGGATACCTCTCAACAAGCATCCAAACAGTGGTCCAAGTCCATCATTTCTCAGGACTTCCCAGTAATTCTAGTGGAGATGAAGTTTCATTTGGTAACTAAAATACAAATAGGAAGTTGTTTTATCTCATTAGGACAAGTCACTTGACTGTGCTTCCTAGAAGAACAGAAATATGTATAGATGTGTGTGTATCATACACACATGTGTACATGTGTATATGTGTGTATGTAAAATATATCATTATATGATATTACAATAGTAATATATATATATAGTACATGCAATACATAATGCTATATACTATGCTAACTTTAGATAATACTGGCAGCAACATATTAGAATTACATATTATATATTTGTTGTTGTTCAGCTATTTCAGTTGTATCCAACTCTTCATGACCCCATTTCGGGTTTGCTTGGAAAAGATACTAGAGTGGTGCTATTTCCTTCTCCAGCTCATTTTACAAACAAGGAAAATGAGGCAAACAGAATTAAGTAACTTGCCAGGGTCATGCAGCTACTAAGTTTCTGAAGCCAGATTTGACCTGAGGTCTTTCTGACTATAGGCCTAGCATTCTATCCACTGTACCACCTAGCTGCTCCTATATTATATATACTAATATTTATGATACACTAATCTTATATATAGCATATGTAGATATTTATTTATGGTATATTAATCTTATATGTTGTGTATACACTAGCATTATATATTACATTTTAATGTACATATATACGCACATGCAAATTTATGCATATACTATATAAATTTACATTTATATAAATACATATGTATAGTATATATATTCATATATGTATATATGCATGTGTATGTATATATATACACATATATATACATGTATATACGTATTACCTATACAGCTATAGATATAGCTATGGCTATATAGAACCATAGATGAGGAGATAGAGTTAGCAATAGAGAAAGAGATAGGTATAGATGATATAGATGTGGATTTAAGTATATAGACATATAGATATAGCTAGAAAGATATAAATATAGATATACAGATATAGATGATAGAGGTATAGAGATAGAGATGATAGAGATAGAGATAGATAGAGATAGAGATAGAGATAGAGATAGAGATAGAGATAGAGATAGAGATAGAAATAGTCATCCCTTGCCGGCTTTTGTGGTAAGATAAGCATGTTGCAATGGATTTATTTTGCCTGTATATTTTAGGCCCCTTTGTATAAAGGATGGCGTTTATTAAACACTATCACTAAAACGACATTCTCCAATCCTGTAGTTGACAATGAAGATGTTCTAAAGGGTCAGCATGATACAACACTGTAAGAGGATTTTTTCAGCTTATTAAGAGCTCCCGAGCAAAGAAAAGAACTAGTGTGTTCTGAACTCAAAAGCAAGGTGGCTTTATTTCCTTCATTTATGAAAGGAGGAAGTTTTTCCTTTAGGGAAAAAAAAAACAAAACAAAACAAGCAATTGGAATTACTCCAATGCCCCTTTGGTACCACAAAGACTTAGAGGATCATGGAATCAAAAGCTTTAGAGCCAGAAGGGACCTTTCTAAAGGCCTTGTCAGACTATAACCAAAGATTTTACATGAGTATTATTTTTCAGTGTTTCAGCGTTCAGGGTCAGGGACAGCCTTGAGCAACATGATGAAGTAGAGAGTTTTCTTCAGCATTCTGCCGTCTCTTTCCTTCAGAATCTTCACTCCCCCTAGTTACTTAGTAGTGTCATATCGTGCTCTGATTCCTCTACCCCCACCTCACATGCAGACATGGACACATGTGCACGTACACACACACACAAACACAAACACACAATACACTTCAGGGCCCCACTTGGTTCTGCTATTTAAAGGCTGGGCTTAAGTTATGAATTTTTTCAGTTGTCTTTCAAATCTTAACTTGTCACTCTGGTTTAGGCAGCTATTCTCTTTTTGGAGGACTGATATACTAATCAGTGCTAAGGTGTTAGTGTTATGGTAATAATTTACAGCTTTCAAGTTTAACATCAAGGAACCATAGTTGGGTTCACAGAGGTGGAACTCTGCATTAATTCTTTCTCCATTAAGGGGCCCTTCTTATTTTGCCCCAGCCATGCAGTTTGAACTGAGTTCAGTCCTGGGGTAGCCTCTAATCAGAGGGGTTCTGCTTTTTTTTCATACATCAGTTCTTTAAGTAACCACTCTGGTGCCCTGGCAACAAATTTAATTACAGATTCCATTATGTCCTATGTCTAAGGTTTCCCCAAAAGGAGACATAGAAACATGTTCAATGTACAATATGATTCACTTATGATGCAGGTTGTTTAGGGCAGCTTGGTGGCACAACAGATGGAGTGGTGGGCCTGGAGTCAGGAAGACCTGAGCTCAAATCCAGGCTCAGACAATAACTATACCCTGTTCCCCCTCCATCTCCCCCACCCACTAGCACCTACATTCCAAATGAAAAAATCCAATTCATTTGCATGTGATGGCATCACCTCCCTAATGTCATGGTCCTCTTTGAAAATGAAAGACAAACAGCAACTTCTGTGAGCAGAGAAGGAGCTGCCCCTAGAACCAAACTTCCAGGTGAGTGACACAGCTTTTCCCCTTCCCTTCCCTTCCCTTCCCTTCCCTTCCC
>CM053622.1:110283323-110313008 GCA_028646595.1 Phalanger gymnotis
GCTTCCCTCTGCCCCTTTGTGGGTTCTGTATTTCTAGAACTGGTTCAGAGCCATTTTTTCATAGGTTTTTGGAGGGACTTGGTGGGGAGCTCACGCCAGTTACTGCTTTCCAGTCGCCATCTTGGCTCTGCCCCCCTATACTCTATTCTCTTCCCTCCTCTCACTTTTAATCTTCCTTTTGTGTGTTGTCTTCCTTCATTAGATTGTAAGCTTCTTGAGGGCAGGGAGTATAGTTCTTTTTTGGTATTAGTATCTCCAGTGCTTAACAAAGTGCCTGATACATAGTAGACATTTAATAAATATTTACTTACAGACTTACTGACTGCCTCACCCCTTCTCTTTCCATTCAGTCTTGCATCTCAAAGTACTCCTTGAACATCTACCAGATGTTCCATACATGTCCTAAAAACCAAAATGTCCAAAACTGAGATCATTAGCTCTCCCTTAAATCCCTCCACTCTTCCAAACTTCCTTCATGCTATGAAGGGCACAATCAATCTCCCAATTACCAGGCTGTCAAACTATATGTCATCCTCCATTCTAGTCCCATATCTAATCAGTTTCCAAGTTCTGTTATTTTTACCTTCAGAGCACCTCTTGTATATCTGCCTTTCTCTCCTCTGGCACTACAACTACCTTGATGCAGGCCCTCATCACCTCACACCTGGCTATTTAAAGACATTTTTGGCTGGTCTCTGAGCCTCAAGTATCTCTGTACTTTGGTCCATCCTCCACTCAGCTCTCAAATTGATCTTCCTAAAATGCAAGTGTGACCATATCACTCCCCACCCCCCAATCAATCAACTTCATTGACTATTGACACCATAATAAAATATAATATCCTCTCTCTTTCAAAGCCCTTGATAAATCAATCTTTTGCTATCTGCTTATTCTTACATCACACTCCTTCCCATGTATGCTATAATCCAGTGACACTGGCCTCCTTACTATTTTCCTCCCATTAAACTCCATCTCCTGACTCCTCACTTCTTGTGATTGCTAGATACATGACTTTTGAATAAATTATTTTGGCCCTAGACTTCATTTTCTTTTTTAATAAAGTGAAAAGGTTGGGTTTGATGAACTATGAAGTCCTTCCAATGTTAGATTACAATCCTACACAGTTGAATTAAAAGAAGATTCAAGCTCTGACAACTATGGAAACCAGGAGAGTGGGGTTGTTTTTGTTAGTTTCGATATTTGGAAGACTCGAGAGAGTTTTTGTCATTGTTGTCATTTTGTTTAGTTTGTTTTGTATTTATAAGGCTAGAGAAATCTCTGTTATAATGTGGTTATTTGACTGGTTGAGTTACCCCGAATTAGTCCTAATCCCCATCTTGGATTTTCAGAATAATCTAAAATAATGCTTGAAATTATCCCCAGTACCTATTAAATTACTTCAAATTATTTATTTAAGAACAAGAAACGATCATTTACTATGTACATTACAGAGCACTTTCTTTGCTAATAAAACATTTAATTAGTATTTAATTCCTAGAAATTACCATCAATTACAAAGTCATTTCTTTACACAGTATTTGTTTTACTAAATAAAGAATTACTTAGCATTTAATTACTAGAAGTCGCTATCAATTACTAAGCATTTCTACAAATTACTTTTAGAATGTATATAATTTTCTTGTAGAAAATGTAATTTATAATTCCAAGTAAGTTTAAGTAATGTTATTTCCTTAGGCATATGCAGTAGATAACAACAGATGGGTTGCAAAGTCAGATAATTCACTAATTTATAAACTTAAAAATGACTTAGAGTATCATTTGTGAAAGCTCCTTACCATATTGCTTTCTGATTACCCTTAGAACATGCGCAGTTCATAATGGCTGGTTCTACATTCACAAAATCAAGTCTAGACTTTACAAAACAATGAAGAAAAGCAAACTTTTTTTTTTATTAGCATGACAGATCTTGTAGAAAATTGATTGTCGATATTCTTGCAAATGCCATGCTTTATTTTCCCAATTTCAGAATAGACAATCCAAACCTTTTTAACATGAGTACTTTTAGTGAAATCCGTTTTTTGAAAATGAAGACCTTTGGTATTCACTCAGAGTGTGTTGAATCATAGGATCATATCATCATAGATTTGGAGCTAAAATGGAATATAGGAGCCATCATGTCTAACTTTCTCATTTTATAGATAAGAAAACTGAGACTCAAGAGATGTTAAATGACATGACTTACTAAGTTTATACTGCTAGTAAATGTCTAAGGCAAAATTTGAGCCTAGCCCTTCCTAATTCCAAGTCCAGTGCCCTCTCCATTACATCATAGGTCTCTTCCTCTCATACACAATTTATTGTGGTCCTGGCAAGTTGCACTGATTCAAGAGTCTATGCATACAATGAAGACTAGACTTAGATGCATTAAGTTACAAAAAACAGATCATGAAATAATACAATTTAGAACAAGAATGAGCCTTAAATATACCATACAATTCAAGTCTCTCATTTTGCAAATTAGGAAGTAGGATACCAACTCCTTGGAGGCTAAGAGACTGTTTTGGTTTTGTATTGGTATCCCTAGTACTTAGTATGATGCCTATATAATAATAGTAGCTACTTAATGAATACTTGTTGACTAGGTGAAGCAAGCCCAGGGTGATGAGATAACTTGGCTGAGTGACTTTGCATTACTTATTGATAGGAATAAAACTGAAATCTAGGTCTCTTGGCTCCCAGTTCAGTGCTCAGTACTATACCGTGCCTCACTACATCTTTCTGTTACTTTGTGGTTTCTCCACTACATGAGGATGCGTTATGTACAAGATAAGGACAACAATTTAAGAAAATAAACAAAATCGTAAAATGTATGTCCTATGAATTATATGCATTTGTTTTAACTCAGTTTCCCCCTCCCCCCATCTTGGATGTAAGCACAAAATAAGTGCAAGCTATTTACTAGGCATCGATGCTAATTGGTATAAATGCTTACTGGAAAAAAATAATTTTAAGTGTTAAAAATCTATTCAAAATTTTTTGGAACACAATTTTTTTTCAAAAGAAATTAATTTAAAAAACTTATGTGTTTACTACATTCTAAGCATTTTTTCTAATTACTGAAGACACAAATACAGAAACTAACAAACAAAAAACCCAGCCCTTGACATAAATTAACTTATTATATTTTAATAAGGGAACGATGTTCAGGGAGAGGTATTTCTGTTCAGAGGCAACTAGGGCACAGAGGACAAAACACTGGGCCTGGAGTTAAGAAGATTTGACTTCAAATATGGCTTCAGACACTTACAAGTTTTGTGACTCTGGCTAAGTCACTTGGCTTCTATCTGCTTTAGTCTTCTCAGCTGTAAAATGGGGATAAAAACAGCACTACCTCCCAGAGCTGTTGTGAGAATTGAATGAGATAATATTTGTAAAGCACTTAGCACAGGGTCTGGCACACAGTAGGTGCTTATTGTGTGCTTGCTTTATTCCTTCTTTTCAGAAAATTACAAAGATGGTGAGCCAGGATTATAGGGGAGTACACTGACACAGCCCATCTAGGAACTATGGTTGTTGACTTGATAATGGTTCATTGTTCCAAAACCTTGGGAGTGTGGAAGGAAATAGGACCTGAATGGAATATAAAGCATTGAAAGAGAGGGACCAAGAGTCAGGAGTAAAATTAAACATGGCAGAGGCTTTTCTTAAAATGATAGCCTAGGCTTCAAATAATGGACCTTGAACAATTATCTTTTGTCTTACCTTCCTATAACCAAAAATCCCTGTGACCCACTGTCCCAGGGCTAGGTCCCATGGCTTCAGAGGGGGGAAACCCTCAAGACTTCCCCTGATATTTCATTATCTTTCGCTGGATGTGGTGTTGATGAGATTCCCTCCAAGAGCTCAGCTAAAGACAAAGAGGTAAAGGGGATGTGTAAAAGAACCTAAATTGAGGCCTTACCAAAAATCTGTCAAGGTGCCTCCTCTTTAACATATGATTAGCTGGCTAGAACTCATTGCAGAGCATCTGCACGTTCTCCAGTGATTCTCCAAGGCACCTACCTTACCCGTCCTCGCGACTCATTAGGAAGCAGACTCTTCAACTTTTCCACAAGAGGAAATGACATCAGCCAAACTAGCTGATGTTTCTTGCACTAGACCTTCATTACAAGACCATACATTGATCTTTAAAGTTCCTTCTTCAGGTCCAACTCACAGAGAAAAATGTAGTACTACCCACAGAATCATTAACTATCGCTCCTCAGGAACCTTGAGCATGGTGATAATAATTCACATTTATAAAGCATTTTTAAGGTTTTGCAAAGTATTTTCCTTAGAAGCAGAATTGTGTGGGAGTAGGAATACTAGACTTCAATTCAGGCAATCTTAAGTCGAAATCCTGCCTCAGTCACTTACCAACTACGTGACTTTGGGTAAGTCACCTAACTTTTCTTATCCTCATTATTTTTATCAGTAAAATTGTCCTAATAGTAGCATCTAATAGATTTTTTTAATGAGGATCAAAGGCCATACTATAACGCATTCTGAAAGTCTTTACAAAAATATATGTATATGTGTGTTTTTTTTCCTCATAGTAACACTATAATAACAGCTATTACACACATTATTGCTCCTATTTTATAAATGAGAAGATTTATAGAGGGCAAGTGACTTGTCTCAGGTCACAAAGCTAACAAATACCTGATCTAAGATTAGAATCCAGGTCTTCTACCTTTCTTGCAGTACACCATGCTCTCTCTTAGATAAGGCTAAAGAAAATAAGAAAAATAATAAAATCCAGTGCCTTACCACTGGGGAAACACTGTGATTAATAGATTAGAACATAGTAGCTGGTTTCTTTGACATTCATTCTCATTGTTTTCATTGTTCTATATGAAGCAGCTTGCTATTTATGAGAGGCCCCAGGAAAGTAAGGGACATATTTCTCTCAAATCTAGCTGTGACAAAATCCCACCTTCCTCCTGAAGGTTAGGATAACTTCTTTACTAAGGTGAGTAGAAGTTAGAGAGCAATTTTACATAAAAGTATTCAGTATATCCCCCAGGCTAAAAAGAAGGGCTTGCTGGGGTAGAGAATGTTATTATGGCTTGGTAAATGTCCTATTTTCCTTAACATAAGAATTATACATATTTTTCTTGTATTAATATGCCATGTCTTTAATGTATATAACTTGAGGAGCTGGTGAAACTCACTGTCTCCTGAGAAATTTGTAGAACATGAGGGAATGTGCAAATGTTCTTGAATGATGATAGAGGCCTCATATTTATAAGCTTCAATGAAGGAAATTTAATGAAACAATGCATTATTTAAGATACATTATTGTTTTGTCCATTTTCAAAGCTCAGCATCATGCATTGTGAATTTATATTCTAGTTGTCAGTCACATACAGAATGATCTAACTGGCAAGATTGTTTAATGAAAATTTAAGATCTCTTAAACTGAGGGAAACACTTCATGGGTTCTAAGTAGGATTAAGATTTTAAAATTATAAGCATAGTTGACAAAGGTCATGTCTACAAAATGCAGCATATCAGCTCTTAGATTTCTGCAGAAGTATTTAGTAAGTATCTACTTCATGGGATGGAATGGAAATGATCAAGGGCTAAATAGTGAGCCAGATAATTAAATGATTGGCCTAATATGTCTAACAATTGCCTAAACAGAATGAACATTAGTACTTCCACTTTGGGGGAGACTAATGACCAAATCATACTAATTATTCAGTGAGCTGATCTATTTGCATTTTTGATGGGCACAAATAATTCAGCTAATCTCACATAGTAAGGCCTAATGTCAGGAAAAACTTCCTAGTGGTTAAAACTCTTCAAAAATGGAATGGTCTGCTTTGGCAGATAAGTGGTTCAGTGGGTATAGCTCTGAGTCTGGAGTCAGGAAGACCTGAGTTCAAATCTGGCCTCAAACACTTACTAGCTGTGTGACCTTGGGCAAGTCACTTAACCTCTCTTTGCCTTAATCCAGAGAAGAAGCAAATGGCAAACCACTCCAGTATCTTTGCCAAGAAAACCCTGTAGACAGACAGGGTCATGAAGAGTCAGAAACAACTGAACAACAACGCTCTGCTTTGGCAGATAATATGTTCCTCTTTACTGCAAACATAGCCACTTGTTAGGTATACTTTAGAGAAGATTTTTGTTCAGGTACAGTTTGAATTAGATGGCCTCTGAGGTATCTTCCAAGTCATATTCTGTGATTCTTATCAACAATTTAGACATAGGCAAAACACAAGTCCTTTTACTGGATTGGCCTATAACAGCCACGAAAATAGCACCTAAGAATCAGAGTATATATCACATCCCCTATAACATATGGAAAAAGTTACTGGACATTTTGGGTGTACGAGTTCAATTTATTTAGAAAAAAGGGGTCATTAGGTATATCTTCAGAATGATCTACATTATAAATTTGCAAACTCAAGAGGAAAAGTTATATTGAACACATTAGTATAGGTTTTTGGAGACAAATGCACAAAACTAGAAGGAATGCACTAGCAAGAATAATTAGCTAATTTTAAAAATTCTCAATACTGTTGTTCAGAGCTCTGACATGTAGAAAGAAAGAAAAAAAAGTTGAATGGGACCAGAAAAGACCAGCAAAAGTTGGCCATTTAGCTAGGTGACCAAAGTTTACCTAATTAAATTACTGAGCAATCATTTAACCAGAGTGACAGACTGCTGTGGAAATAAAGTTTCTGATCAGCCCCATGAAGAATCCCTTATTATCATTTTTATTTCATTTGTCTCGGTGATCGCAGGATTTAATCGATGAGATGGTAGAAACTATTGGATCTGTCAAGTTGAAGTCCATTTGAGAAGCATTTGATAAGCATGATGGGTAATTCACACCAGACTTAGCATAATAGCTGCAACTATGAGCCAAAGTCTATATGTTCAAAGTACAGAAAAGGCTCCTTGGTTGTCTATCAGTTCTTTTGTATCACATGTTCACCTCATCAGAGTCCTTTATTTTCCAACGTAGAGATCAATATTCTACAAGAAATATTGAAATTATAGAACCAGAAAGCCTTTAATGCACTAACCTTCATTCTTAATGTCTCTCAATTAACAATTATTTATTAAGCACCTACTATACACTCCATACCGTTGTAGAGGCGCTGAAGAAAAAAGACAAGATGTAAGCAGACTTTTCTCCAAGGAACTTTACATGCAAAAGTGAGACATAAATAAGTTTGAGCAGCTAGGTGGCACAGTGGATAGAGCACTGGGCCTGGAGTGAGGAAGACGTGAGTTCAAATCCAGCCATAACCACTTAATAGCTATATGACCCTGGGCAAGTCACTTAACCTATTTGTCTCAGTTTCCTCAACCGTGACATGGATATAATAAGAGCACCTACCTCCCAGGGCTCTTGTGAGGATCAAATAAGAAGATACTTGTAAAAAGTGCTTAGTGTAGTGACCGTCACATAGTAGACATTATGCAAAATCCAGCTATTATTATTCTTACTATCATTATTAAAAATAAAATAAGAATATACAAGATAAATACAAGGCATTAGAGGAATAAATTCAAAATGTAGGGGATAGAGTTTGAGTCGAGCTTAGAAAGAAACTAAGGATGTTAAGAGGCAGGGGTGAGAAGGCATACGTTGTAGACATAAGGGACAGGCTATTCAAAGGCACAGAGATAGGAGATTGAGTGGAGGGTGTGAGGAATAGTAAGATGGTCAGTTTGACAAGACTAAAGAGTATATTAAAGGGACTAATATATAATCAATCTGGAAAGGTAGGTTGGAACCAGGTTACAAAGGGCCTTAATTGACAAACAAAATTTGGTATTTGATTCTGAGGTAATAAGGACTGACTAGAATTTATTGAGCAGAGCAGAGATACAGCCACAACTGTGCTTTAGGAATATTGCTTTGGCAGCTGAGAGGAGATGGACTAGACAGGAAAGAGATGAGTCAGGGAGATCAATTAGGAGGCTATTGAAATAATCAATGTAAAGGGTGATAGGCCTAAACTAGGATGTTGACAATGTGAGTGGAGAAGAGTTGACAGATTTAAGTGATGACATAGGGTTGGAACTGACAAGATTTTTACAACTGATGCGGTATTTCGTACAAGGGAATGGGAAGAGTCAAGGATAAGTCCAAAGGTAAGAAGCTAAAGTCTTGGGAGGATGATAATAAACTGGACAGAAAAGAAATTTCAATAGAGAGGAAAATGTGGGAAAGATGATGACTTTTTTTTGTATATCCAACAGTTAGGATGCCTGTGGAACATACAATTCAGGCAGTTTGTGATCCAGGACAAAAGTACCAAGCACAGGTCTTGGACATAATTGGTACTTAATAATTGTTTATTGAATCAGATTCTGCCTTCTCTGAAGATAAAAGGAAAGTGGTCACCATTATCTTTATAAAGTTTAACAAAACAATATTAGCTCTTCTTCCCATACTAAATAACCCCAATTATTTATAGACAAAGCTTTCATTTTTAAAATTTGTTTATTTCTTTTAAATGAGCACTTTCTAATTCCTCTACTTTCCTGTTCAAATATAACTGAGTTTGGACTTAGAGAGGAAATCACTTAAATATCTGGACCTTAGTTTACTCATCTTTTAAATGAGGTTGGAGTAGATGATTTCTAAATCTCCAAATCTTATAATCTTTTAGAGAGAAAACAACAAAATAAAACAAAGCTAAATAATCTATCAGAAATGGAAATCATATGAAGTTATATGAATCAGGTTCAACTCTAGATTGGCATTTAAATCCTTCAACAATCTTACAACACCTTACATTTCTAACTTTGTCTCAGAGACCTCTCTTCCATTTTTTTTCCGGGCCAGTGGTATCAAACTCAAATAGAAATGAGGCCATTAAACTGTACAGAAGAATCCCTGCAGAGTGCATGTTGACTTAGAAAACCACATATTAACATTATCTTCATTCTGATGTATTATAATTTATTTTAAAAATATTTCCCAATTACATTTTAATCTGATTCCTGGATAGTTTGGAGTATTGTGGCTAGTTAGTTGCATATTTGACATCTCTGCTCTGCCTACTCACTCATTTCTCACACTCTCTAGACAGTTTCCTGTCTTTGTATACACATCTGAAATAAGCCTCCTGTCCCCTATTTCCTACATGTTGAAATCCTTCTCATCCTTTAAAACTCAGCTTAAATGTCATTTATAAAGCCTTCCATTAGGATATGGAGTCAGGGATCTTTGTTGGAATCCTCTCCAGGCTATTTACTGTCTGTATTCTGGACTCAGAGGATACAGTTCAAATCTAATGTCTGACATTTACTACCTGTGTGACTTTGGTCAAGTCACTTAACCTGCCTGATTCTCAGCTTCCTGATATGCAAAATGAGCATATTGAACAAGGATTTTATGCTGCTTTCTTCTTTTATACCCTTCTCTAGAACTTGGCTTCATCAAATATAAAGAAAAGGGGTAGAGCAATATGGCCTCAAAGGCCCCTCCCAGTTTTAAAAAAAAAATGTAATAATTTGATCCCGACTAAATAATGATCTCTTAAACTCAATTCAACAAACACTTATTAAATGTCTACTGTGAGTAAGCACTGTTAAGATTTGTGTTAGTATTGTGGGAGGTATAACATTTAGAAGTGAAAATATCTACCCTTGTGGAGTTTCCAGTCTAGTAGGGGGAAAAGATAATTCATGGCATATAATTAAAGTGTTGACATGCATTGGGGAACTGAAAGTGTTTATTATGTAAAATCAGAGGATTTTTGCTTTTGTTTTTGATTTGTTTTACTTGTTTGTTTGTTGTTTACCAACTGGGGGCTCAGGGAAAGGCTACATGACAGAAGCTGGGCTTGAAAGGATGGACAGTGATTCATCAGATGAAAAATAAGAGGGAGGTTATTCCAGGTATGGTGAGCAGCTCAGTTAAAGGTGTAACTGTGGTAAAGATAAGTGGGAGGACATTGTTCTACCATAAAACAGAGTCCATGAGGGAGAGCATCGTGGGGTAAAGTTGAAAAAATTAATATGGCACCTTTTTTTTCCATACGAGAAGGCCTTGGGTAAAAGATACAGGAATTTGAACTTAGTAAGCAATAGGGAGCCATTATATACTTTTGACAGAGGAAGGGCATAAGTAGAACATGTATCTCTGTCCTCTCAGACTTTATTTTTTGTATTGTGCCTATACATTTAACATGTAATTTTTATATAAATGAATGCATATACATACATATGTAAAATCTCATATTATCATGTATTATTTTGCATTTAGTGAAGCTTGTATGAGTGAGTGAAATCTCTAAGCTAGACTACAAACTTCCCAGGATTAGTGACCCATTTGTTGTTCAGTCATTTCAATAGTGTCTGACTCTGTTACTCCATTAGGGTTTTTCTTGGCAAAGATACGAGAGTGATTTGCCATTTCCTTTTCTAGCTCATTTTACAGATAAATAAACTGAAACAAACAGGATTAAATGACTTGCCCAGGGTCACATAATCACTAAGTGTCTGAGGCCAGATTTGAAATCAGGTCTTCTTGAGTTTCTGACTCCAGACCGGTGTTCTATCTACTGAGCCACCTAACTTTCCCCCAGGGATGTGTATTATATCTAAACTAGGTACCTCTCTCAGGACAAACCACAGTGGTCTTTATAGTGTAGGTGTTTAGCAAATATTTGTTGAATCGAGCCTAGTATTGGATGGATTATTTCTTGAATGTGTCAAAATCACTAGGACTTTTGTTGCATATTCTATAAGACTTTCAGTCTTGCCAACTTTTGCCCTGCAAATTCCCTGAAATTTTCAAGAATACTAACTCATGTTTTATATTTGCTATTTCAACATACACTACATTCATATATCTGTTTTGGTATTTTCCTCAATTCTACTTTCTAATATGAGAAAATGACCAATGGAGGATTACTAAGATTAGATCATTTTTTAAGCTAGTTAATGGTGAAGCTGAGATACAGTTAGATGTGTGAGTTGAGCTGGAGAAAGAACTAAAAAAAAATACCAGAAGGACAAGAATAAAGAAAAAGTCAAAAGTACAACTACCAAAGAGGACCTTTTGTCTGTGTAGCACCCCCTCTGGGTTCGCTCCCTCAAATTTGCATTTGCATTGATTCAATCAAGAAATCTAGACCGTCTATGTTTAATTGGGGTAGGGGTTTTTAGCCTCACCCTTATACTAATAGAAGAAGCCAGTCAGACTGGTCAATTAGTATCCCTGTGGATGAGGACCTTTATAAAGATTCAGCTGAAATTGGATTTTGTGATCCTCAAACAGAAACTGAGCTAAGCAAGCTCTTAAGACACCAGTCCTGAATCAGCAACCCTGAAAGATTTATTGGTGATTGTACTTGGCTTCTGTCCTCTTTTTCCTGCCATAGAAATCCTATTAATGGAAATTGCTCATAAGTTTGCTTGCCTCTGATCCTACAGATTTATCCCTATAAGTCAGTGCCTAAGAATGACAACTGTTTTTGAATCAAAAACAGCAAGAAGGAAATATAAGGATGTTCCAAAGCTTCTACCACACTGGGTGACTTCTTGGAAAAGTGAATGAATGAATGATCAGCTGTTAGGAACAAGGATTTCTGTCTTCTGGAAATAGACTCGAGATTTGGGGGACAGTTGATCTATCTGTCCCCTTGAATAAAGTCAGTCTAGCTTCAGGAGTTTGTGGAGTTATACGGCTTTAGGAGATAGAAAACATGGTTAAAGACATGGGAACATGCAAATTGTCTCCTCTCCTCCTTGTAGTTCTGCCTAAACTAGTTATAGTTGAGAGAGAGGGAATAGTTAGAGCAAAACAATTCAACAATTCAGTGCAAATCATATTTTTTATTAAGTGCCCCTACATGGAAAAAAATAGGGCCTGAACCCGTGACTGGTAACCTCAAACCCAGTACAAGGTGCCCTTTCTACTACACTGCACTAAGCCAGTCTTGAAAAAGGGTACCTTACAAACTGGCTAAAATTTTTGGCAACCAAGAGTTGCAAAGTCACTGCAATTTGGCTACCTATCTCCACTAGATTAGTTGACAAAGGGACTAGAAAAATGAGGCAAGATAGTGAGTATGTCCTTAAGAAAAATGAGAGACCAAGAATAAGCTCATTCAGTTGCTTAGCATTTATTCAGATTCACTTCTCTAAGGCTCAGTTTCTTCATATGTAAAATGGGATGTTATGTTCCCTCTCGCTGAAGGATTTAATTAAAAGATGGATAACCAATGTGTACAGTATGTTATAGGAAGGGTTCTTGTTGAAGTAGGGGCTGGATTAGATGGCCTCTTGAATTCTTTCCTAAGTCAAACATTTTGTGATT
The DNA here is from genome assembly GCA_028646595.1 of Phalanger gymnotis. Classification (NCBI taxonomy): domain Eukaryota; kingdom Metazoa; phylum Chordata; class Mammalia; order Diprotodontia; family Phalangeridae; genus Phalanger; species Phalanger gymnotis. Next base: position 110,295,622 of record CM053622.1, read on the forward strand.
GATTCTGAGAGTGTCTTAGAGGTAAGTAATGCTATTTTAAATAGTTTTACTTATCAGAACATTGCAAATGTGATGAATAAAAAGGAAATGATGTATTCCATCTTAGATTCATCAGCTTATAGCTAGAAGAAACCTTAGAGGCCATAGGGTTCAATTCTTTTATTTTACAGATGGTGAAACTGAGGCCAAGAAAGGGTTAAGGAAGTAGCCCAGGTGGCACACATAGGAAGTGGTAGAGCCATATTTACAACCCAGTTCCTTTGATTCCAAATCCATCATGCCTGCCGACCATACCTCTGTGGTCTTATGCACTGCCACAGGAAAAGATGATAAGATCAATGTACACCACAAATTATTTTAGTACCACATTCTACTCAAAAGATTCAAAAAACAATATTACTCAAAGATACAGTGAAAAAACATTTTGAATGGGAAAAGTACAATATAATCATAGTTTCGTATCATCATCATCATCATCATCATCATCATCATCATGAGAGTCAGTCTGGTTCAATGGATAGAGACCTAACCCTAAAGCTACGAAAACCTGGACTGAAGTCCTATGTCTGACATGCACTGGCTGTGTGACTCTGTGAAACTCATTTAACCTTCCAGTGTCCTTGACTACTCTGGCACTTTAGGTGGCAGAGATGATTCTGACTTCCATTGTTAAAGGAAATTTCATTACACAGGAATGCCATATACCGATGAAATCATAGATTCTGTACATGTCTTATTATGGCTAAACTTTGAGGACATTCTGGCATGGCCAAAAGTGGCCTTTTAAGGGTGATGCAAATAATTTAGTCTATTGGAAATTTAAATATATGGATTTCCTGGAGGATGTTTTGTTAAATATTGGAATGAGTTATCAACAGAGTCCATAGGACCTCCTTTTTCTGAAGATGCTGTAATTACATGAAATATACCTTGTTCTTGTATAACTCCAGTCATTTTCTCGTTTCTCCTTTTCTGCAATTCACAACTGCTGTCTGCTGATATTTTAGATCCAAACAGTGGAGACAGAAGATAAATTCCATGTTGATAGTTCTTTCCCAGCTAGGTAAGAGTTTAAGTCTAAAAAGCAAAAATGTTCCCATTTATTTGCTGGTGTGACTTTTAGCAAAACATTCAAACAAGCTGGGAACCAGTTGGCTCAGGTTCTACTCAACTAACGAACCAATCCACAAACATTTAAATGTTTAATATGTGCCTTTCACTCTGCTAGATATGATATGGATCCAAACACAATGAATGAAACAATCTCCATTTGCAAGATATTACATTCTAATGGAGATGACAATAAAGATCAAAATACATACATATGGATATGGATATATGTATATGTATGTACATATGTGCATATATATAATTTGCATCATATATGTATGTATATATGTTGTTAGACATGTACATGTGTAATTTACAATTTGTATCGTGTATTTATATTGTTAGACATACATGTATAATATATAATTTGTATCATATATGTATACATATGCTGTTAGACATATATATGAGTAAAAAGAAAAAACTAAGAAATTATTGAATGCAAAGTAGTTAAATACAAGTTATTTGGGAGGGAGGGCATTAGCAGTTGATCAGGAAAGTTTTCATGAAGAAGGTATTGCTTGAGCTCCATCTTTAAGGAAGCGATGGATTTATGAAGCAAACATGAGGAAGGAGTGCAGGCTAGGCAAGGTGATAACAAGGAAAAATGCAAAGAGATGGAGGGTGGAATGCTATATGGGAGAAAAAAAGAGCACTATTTTGGTTGGATCAAAGAGTGAAGTAAGGAAAATAAATTTCAATGAGGTAGAAAAGATAGAATGGGTCCAATGTCTTTAAAATGTCTTTAAAAGATAAAAAAAGAGTTCATGTTTGATTCTAGATGCCTCAGGAAGCCCTTGAGATTTATGGAGTAGGGGAATGACTGTAGTAGGAAGGCCGAATTTATAATCTCAAATATAATCATGTATATGTTTGAATGGTTCAAAATCGCAAGGTATGAGAGATTCTCTAAGTAGAACGCAACAAAACATTTATTTAGGCCCCAGCACCGCAGATCCAGGAACCAGCCTTCCCATTCCGACATCTTGACAAAGATGCACATACAATTATGTATTATACATACAATTACGTATTACATACTTGACAAAAAGACTCCAGGCCCAGAAAGCCCGCCTCACAAGAGTAACCAGGAGGCCACAGAAAAACAAGATAGTAGTATTTAGCCAAATCACATTTACTGGCCTCAAGTCCTTTCTCGCACTCCTGGGTCTACACACGGGTCAGCTCTGCTTCCGCAGCTTCCTGCTTCCACTTCCGCTGTAGTTGTCTCTTGGCTAGCTTTTCCTTGCAGCCCTGCCTCAACCACCAGAGACCATTGGTTCCCGAGTTGGCCCCTCTTAAGTCATTAATCTACACCTGCACAGGTTTCACACCTGATAGGGCTTTGGGCCTGGGGCTTAGCACTTAACAGCTGAAAGTACTTTCACTCAAAGTAAACAAAAGCCAAACTCCTGATGTGCTAAGGAGCCCATTCTAAGGAGCCCATTTTGCCTTACCAACACAATGACATGTTCTGAGCTGGGCTTAAAGAAAGTCCCTTTAGTAGTGCTATGGAGGGTTGAAGTAGGAAGAAAGTTGAATCAAGGAAACTAGTTAGGAAGCTCTTGAAACAATCTAAGTGAGAGATGATGAAGACTTTAGTAATCTAATTAATGTTTAGCTAATATCTATGTAGGTAGAAAGAAGAGATTGTATGTGAGAGATGATGTAGATGTGAAAACAGCAATGTTTGTCAACTGATTGGATATGTGGGATGAGGGTGAATAAGGAGGTAAGAATAATGCCAAGGTTTTGAACACAAATAATAGTGGCATCTTCAACATAAACAAGGAAGTTTAGAAGAGGGTAGGGTTTGGAGGGAAATATTACAAATTCTGTTTTTTAATATATTGAGTTTCAGATGTCTCTGAGACATCCAGTTTGAAATATCCAACAGGCATATGGTGATGGGATTGAAACTCAGGGAAGAGACTGGAACTGGATTTATAAATCTCCCATAGAGTTACACTGATGCTCCCTGTTCTGTCATTATCTAGCTTTACCGCCTTGAGTCAGGCTGCTCTGGCCCACACCTACAAAATATGGAGTCTGAATTAGATGAATTCTTGGACCCTTTCAGACTCTAATCATTTGAGAGTCTTAGATTCATGGAGATGTTGTCAAAGGTACATTAAGAATACAAAAATTACACACGCACACACACACACACACACACACACACACACACACACACACACAATTTATTTTTTCCCTCTCTGCCAGTGGAGGCTGTCCTTGTGAAATGTGTTATACATTTCTTCAGACCTAGACTATTTTAATCTTACATTTCTGTTTCCTTTCTTCTTTTCCTCCTCACTTTCCCTTTAACTCTGCTCCTGTGGCTGCTAAGGACTGAAACTCAATCTCAATGTGAAGTTGCCCTCTAATCAAAGAGTCACTTTTCCTCAAAGTTCATTTTTTTCCTTTCAAGATCAGAAAGAATTGGAACCCTTCTTGCCTTTTAAGATAGCAGCTGAGTATGCTGAAAAAGACATTCTTAAAAAAAATGGAGATTTACATTTAAAAAAAAATCCTAAGACACTATTTTCCAAAGCTGAAACTGCCAAAGCCCCAGGCCAATCCAGACACAGTATGCAGGCCAGTCAGGCTGGCCAATGGGTATTTCTGTGGATGAGTTAAAGAAGGAATCACCTCAAGCCATGGTAGCTCTTAGAAGGGGTCCTGCCCTTCAAAATTTAAAGTCTTTGAAGCGAAATTTCCTTGAAGCAATGTAAAGTCTTTGTGGTGATAGGAAACATACATTTATAATTACAGAAGAACATAGGGTACACTAGAAAAGGGAGAAAAGAATTTAAGGGTTTAAAGGAAAGCCCTGATATGTATATATATATATATATGTATATACATATATATATGTGTGTATGCATGTGTGTGTGTGTATATATATGTGTGTGTGTATGTATGTGTGTACATATATGTATATGTATAAATATACATATAGGTACATTGTGCATAGATATATACATGTTTGGACACATAGATACACACATGCATCTATATACATATGCACATACAATTATGTATTACACACATATTCATATAAGCATGAGTATATACACATTATATATACACATATATACAATACACGTATATCCTCCTTTCACCTAGAATCTTTCCCTGTATTTTAGAAATTAAACTTGCTCTGTTTGAAATGGCAATAAGGAATCCAAATCCACCTTGTCCCCTTCCATGTCCCTCATCTCATCTCCTCCCATCCTGTCCCCAGTTAACACTTCCAGCAAGCATAACGATGTTCTAGACCAGGTGTTCTTAGCTGAGCCCCTTTGGCAAGCTGATGAAGCATATGGACCACTTCTCAGAATAATGTTTTTAAAAATAAGATTCAAAGTATTACAAAAGGAACCAATTATATTGAAATGTAGTCAATGGAATACTTATTAAAAGAGAATCAAGTTCATGAACCCCAGGTTCAAAGCCCCTGTTCTAGTCAGTGATGGAATGACTGCAGAAAAGGGAGCTTGTCAGGGACACAAATATTCTCCTTCATGCTTCTCTCTGACTAAGGCATATGTGAATAATCGAGCCATCAAAAATCAAGTTATAAACTGTGGAAGAAACAGTGTTTTTTTTTTATCTGATGGGTGTCTCACAAGAGATCTTACAGGGGAGGGGAAGAGAAGGAAAAGAAAAGTAAGGGAAGGGAAGAAGGCAAGGGAAAGGCCTTTCTATTCATTCTGTTCTCAGTCCCCCACACCCAAGCTTAGAATGAGGCTCTTACTTTATTTGGGCTGAATAGACTGACAATATAAGACCTCTGATATAACAGCCAGCCCTCTAGAATATAATTTTAAGTCTAGTGCCTCAATGTGGCATGGAGGTAAGCACAAGGGATCAAAAGATATAACAGCAGAGCACAGGTTTTGCCAATTCTGGCTACATTGGGTTTGATAACTGTCGTCTTGTCTAACCCAGTGGGAGGTACCTAAGTGTGACTAGTGGCTTGTTTCTCTGATGTGGAGAAATGATTCAGATCCATGGCTGAGGTGTAGGAAAAGACATCTAATTTCTGTTGGTCCTTAGATGTGTCAGCTTAGCTTAGCAACTACTGGCAAGTCATGGAAGATTTGTGGAATCTTAAAAACAAGATATAATCATCTCTGGTTTACAGAAAATAAATAAAAAAGGCAAAAACAAACAAACACAAAACTTCAAGGCCACAGGTTAGTGAAAGGACCAGAAGGAATGACTTTCACTTTTAAAATATCTATTTAAACACCAAATTTATTACTTTAATTACTTATTCCCTCTAGAATGATAATGAGATAAGTCCAGAATTGGGTAGGAAGAAGAGATCATGCTGAATCAAATTGGAAAACTGTTCAGTTCTTTCAATAATCCCAATCTGTTCACTGCCAGACAAGTGCATTTCTTTAAGGCAATATTTTTGACTGTGCTATGTTTACCAAACATAGAATACTCATGATCTTGGAAAATCAAAACTTCAGGTAAGCCAAAAGACAATAGGAATATACATGGTGGGCATAACTAGGCTTCAATATGTTAGCAATGATGGCTTGTACATCAGGAATGTTGAGTTTATATAGGATCACATTAGAAAGTGTGCTGATCATGTAGCAAGATAAAGAAATAGCATATGCAACATGTTTGGTGCCAATGACATATTGAAAAGAGAGAAGACTCCTAGCAAATTGGATAGATCTTTTTGGAGGATTTGTGGAAATAGATGGATAAAATTTTCACAAGAAGAGAAGGTAGTGAAGTGTTGTTGTCAGGAGTGGCATCAACATGGATGCCGCTATATTAAGTAGAAGGCAGGCAAGAGGGTGGTTGGACAGGGCATTTGACTAAAAATTATGATTGGATTTTTTTCCTATATATTCCATTGATTGGGTATTTTTTTCAACTATCAGTTTCTTCATTGATAATATAGGAATCATAATAGATCTCTTACTTTTAATCTGTATGACCTTAGACAAGTCATAGCCCTTCTCTAGGCCTCATTTTATCTATAAAATGAAGTGCTATACTTGATCACCTCTAATTTCCTTCGCGACTCTACATCAGAGATCCTATGAATAACTGCCTTTGTTAGGACTTTTATTACTTATAGATTACTTATAATAATGCTTTGAATTCAGAGGCAGGAACAACGGCTCTGCTGTCGTAGGCCTTGGATTCAAATCTCACTGACTCTTGTGAGCTTGGGAACCTTTCACAAATCTTATTACCGGGGTGACCTGTCTGTATCTCAATTTCTTCCTGGTTAAAATGACAGCATTAGTATCGATCTAGAAATGAATTCTAAGGTTCTTCCAGTCTAGATTCTATGAATCCTGCAAGACCACTAACACTAATTCAAAACAGTCTTTTAAAAATATTCTAATAACTGGGTTCCTTATGGATAACGTATAATTTTCCGAGTGACATTCCTATGTATCCTAAAGCCCTTTCCTGATGGATCAATGGCTGTTTCTATATTGGCACAGAAAAGTGTATTCTTTTAGAAATATGCTGAGTATGCCATCTCTGGAAAAATGCAGAAATACAGCCAGAAGCCCAGGCAGTAAAGAGTGAGAAAACAGATTTTCTTTGATATATTTTGATTAAATCAGCACTGGATTGTGGTGCCAGGAGCCACTGTTAATAGCTGGTGCTGCCACATGGCATTTGGAGGAGGTGACAGCAAACCATCAATTTCAATCTAATAGAAAAGGTCTGGCCACATTCTCTAGAGTGGTAAAGACTACTTGGGGTTATAGCAATATTCAAAGGAGTCAAATTAGCTATACCTCACTGTTTAGTTGTGTTCTAGTTAGGGCAATTCAAATATCAACACTTTCAATTGTCTGTGTATACTTTATCCACTTGGTAGGCTTCTCTTGGGCAACAATTTTAGCCTGAAAGCCTTTTTATCTCTTTGATATTCAATACACATTTGAACCACTTAATGCTGGCATCAGGGGATGTGCTCAATCTATGAACATCTGCTGCTTTAGGGGAGGAGTGGGAATGAAGAGGTTCAGAGAGGCAAGGACAGGTAGTCTGTGGTTAAATAAAGTAAATTAATTTTGTTTCTTCTATTTGTGATTACCTGTATTCCCCTCCTCTAGTTCAAGGAGCCAAGACTGATAATGTAGCTTGTAAATATGCCTTGAAAGTAAGAACATGTTCTTCATTCTACTTCTTTAGTATCTCATACCACCCCTACCCTACCCCAAATAAATCAAGTAGAATCCTCCATTTCTACCAATGAATACATTCAGAGGAATAGAGGGAAGGAAAGATGGCAGGAAGACAAGGAGGAAGGCAAAGAGGAAGGCAGGAAAGAAGAGAAGGAGAGAGAGAAGGAGGGTGAAAGGAAGAAAGGAGGGAAGGAAAGAGGGAAGAAAGAAAGAGGAATGAAGGAAGAAAGGAAAGAAGGAAGGAAAGAAGGAAGGAAGGAAAAGAAGGAAGAAAAGGAAACAAGAGAAATATACTTTTATAATATTTAATTTAAAGTACCTTGAAAAGAGACATGTATGAAAAGAATTCTCATCTATATTTGTTAGTATAAACATCTTCAATTTCTATAGGTCACATTCCTTAATGTTCTTTTTTTAAAGATTACATTTCTAGAGAACTTCATCTTTTAGGCTCCCGAGTAATCCTGTGGTAAGTGCTAAAACAGAATCTTCCAGGTTTGAGCAGTATATTTCCTTTTTGTTCTCCTCCATCAAATAGCAAGTTATTGCAAAAGCACAGCCAGAACCTCAGGCTGTAATGAGGAGGAGCTGTCCTCTCACTCTACACTTATCCTACTCCTTTCTGAAAGCTCAAAGCAAGCAGCATAAGCCTGGAGAAATGTCCTTGTTTTCTTTAAGTCCAAACTTATCTGAACCTATCTGGACCTAAAAAAAGACTGGGGTTGGGTTTTTGGTTTGAGGTTTGACTTAAAGCTGAGGTTATTCTTATTTTATCTGCACCAGTTTTCCATCACTAATTATACTGTTTCTCTATCTCTGTCTTTCAAAGGAAGGCATTATCATAGGTTTAGACAAAATCAAGAATAAACTGCCCAAGCTCTTGGCCCATGTGTCAAAGGGAACCTGGACCAAAGACATCTGCTCCAGGTTCAGTACTCTTTTGCTTTGGGTGTGTTCACAATATTTTGCTTTAATTTTAATTCTGAGTTTCAGTAAGGCTATGTTTAGGCACCAGGAATAAAGGCTGGTGTGATTCACAAACAGTGAAGAGAGGATTTATCATTTTAGCAGCTTTCAATGATCAAAGAACGCACCATTTCAACATCTTCTCGTGCCACATTGTGGTGTTCAGGTGACCTGGGTTCCCCAAGGCAATCCTAGGAGAGCACAGACTTTAAACTGATCCCACCAACACGGAAAGGTCTGTGCCTGTTTTGAAAATCAATTGGTTAATAAATGAATTGAGGAAAAAAATTATTAAGGCCTTACTATGTACAACAAACTGTGCTAAGTGTGGCAAGGCAATTAAAAAAAGAGACATTCCCCCAAGGAACTAGCATTCTAATGGGGGAGACAATACATATAGGGGATTTCAGCCACAAGTCAGAGGGACAGGTTCCATATTCCTGAGGCTGTAGCAACAAAAGAGATAGTAATGTATTTTATTTAATATCATTTCTTCTGATAAAATAATATCTGTTTCTTATATTGAACCATTTGATAGTAACTAGGGTTTTGGTAGTAAGAAATTGTTTTTCTGGATCTTTGGTAGCTCTAGTTGTTGTGGTTGGGGCACGGGTACCTGCAGAAGTAGTTGTCAGTCATATCTTCATGGAATCTGGATTAAAAGAAGGACAAGTTGTTGGGGGAGTCACTGACATACTCAGAGTTCTTGGGCTTATTTTCTTTCCTACCAGTGGCAAGGTAATCAGTGGTTGGTGCTGGTTGTATAGAGGAAGGTGGCCCACTTGTTCCCAATGATTTTTCCCCTCAATGATTACTGTCTAGGCCAGGCTGGAAGTAGGGCAAGATTTGTTGTTGGAGGTAGGGGTATGGAGGCTGCCATTTCTGAAGCTTTTTGGATCAGAGTGCTGGACTGTCTCAATCAGGGTTTAAGGAGAAGTGGTGCTCGTTATCAAGATGTTTGTTACTAGGTGATTATTCTTATTTTATTTTGATTCTTTTCGTAGTCTCTCATGACAATTGAGCCAATTAGGTGACTCAGTGGATAGAAGCCTGAAGTCAGGAAGACCTGAGTTCAAATCTAGTCTCATATACTATTAGCTATGTAACCTTGGGTAAATTATATAATCTGTTTGCTTTAATCCATTGGATAAGGATGTATCTTTATCCAGTATCTTTGCCAAGAAAGCCCCATGGACAATACAAACCACTGGGTCACAAAGGGTCAAACATGGCTAAACAACAGCTCATGATAATTGTATGCAATATGTGGAGGGATTGCAATCTGCCTCAGTGACAAGAGGATCTCAACTGATAAAATCACTGATCTTTTGAAAAAATTCAAGTCAATTCAACATGTGCTAAAGAGAATAAGGTCATATCAGCGCTTGCATCACAATGGCATTTGCTGGATTCTTCAAAGGATTCCCATTTCAAAAAGTTCTGCTTATTCAGAGATAAACCACAGATAACCCATCAGAAGTAAACCAATCATTAATTCTACCATAGATCCTCTTTTAACTCAAAAATAGAGGAAAGGCAATTAAATTCATTTTTCCCCTAATTTCTTTGTTATATTTGGCTGTGTGTCTCTATTTGTCTTTACTTTAGTGTGCAGTGGAAACTGCAATCATTGGTAGTAGACCACAGGATCATAATTTTAGAGGAGGAAGGAAGATGAAAGATCATTTAGTCTAACTCCTCTATTAGACAACATGATAAAAATCAAGTTCACAAAGATTAAGCTATTTGCCCAAGATTATCCAGCTAGTAAAAGGTGAATCCAGCATTAGAGCCCATTTAATTGGAATAACTAAACACTACCTTTTTTTTTGCAAGGGGTAGCATTAAGGAGAAGTCCAATATTTAAAGTAAAATGTACATTTAAATTCTCTTTCATCATAAACTGTGGTTCTGTAATTTATCTGCTCTTAAACTCAAGAACATTCATATCATTTATGGGAGAAAGTTATTTAAATACATAAAGATTTATGTTCATTTTATATTTTCATTATGAACTGGATAATTATCAGTGAAAAATCAAATAAATATATACAATATGAAGCAGAATTTTATACAAAGCCCTAGCTTTTACATGTCAAAAGAACTAAAAATGTTTGATTTAACAAATGTTTATTAAATTCTTAGCATGAGCATGACATTACTTAATGGTGGGTTATAAAGACAAAATGGAAAACAGACCTTGCCCTCAAGAATTGTACTGTCTTCCAGAGGAAGGAGAAAACACAAACAACTAAGGTTGATTGAGAAAGGCTTCTGAGAGGGAATGACACCTTCTCCTTGATAGCAGAGGTGGTTCAGGTTTTGTTTGTTTTTAATATCTAATACCTAACAGTGCCTGGCACACATTAGACACTTAATAAATGATTGTTGAATGATTAATAAGGAGGTAGAGACAATATGGTGGAGTGAAAGGAAGCAGTATGAAAAACTCTCCTCCACAAAACTCCTCTAAATAGATCTAGAAAATGCATTAGACCAAATACTGAATGGAAAATCTAAAAAAAAGGTTCAGTGAGTCAGTTATGCCACTCAACTTAGCATAGAGAGAAAGACAGAAAAGTCTGCAGATACCAGAGATAGGGTCAGGCCAGGTGCGTTCTATACTTCTGAGGACTCTAACACAAGAAGAAGCTGTGCAACAGCACAATAGCTTTTCTCAGGCCCAGAATAGGGACATGCCAGAGCACTACAATGGTGAAAGGTGAAAAATGGCAGCTTTATCACCCATAATCCAGTTTTCTGTTATTTACCCAAGGTGGACTGCATATAGAGGTGATGATGTTCCTTGGCAGGGAGGATTTGGGTGGCGTATGGAGAAAGGAGGAAGCTCAGAAGCCAGCAGCCATCATGATGAGTGTGACTCAGGACCCAGGAACAGAGCATCTAGTCCATGCTGTAGAGGAATAGCCAGCAGAAGACACTCAGACCAAAGGGGAGCCTATAATTCTTCCACTTTGAAACAACAGAAGTGGCTAAATCCAGCAGCATTATACTTTTGCTGAAACAACAATCCAGCTCAGAAACATGTAAAGACCAGGGAAGAAGCAATCGGACTTTACCCTTGATCAGGCTACTTTGGGAGCACTGAAATCTGGTAGGTCCCCAGCCTGTCCCTGAGATCTTGGAATAACATAAATACTCAATGCTCACAAGAACATAGCAATAGCAGCAGTACAAATCTTTTCTTTAAAAGTACTGCAGAGACCAGATCTAAATAGTGTGAAGTCAGGAAGCAGACTGGAAGAATGAGCAAACAGAAAAGGAAGCCCACCATAATAAGCTATTATGATGGCAGAGAAAATTAAGACACAACACAATAAAAAAAAATAACTGCAAAACATCTATAAGCAAGGTCTCAGAGAAAAACATAGCATTGGCAAAAATTCCACTAAAATCTTTGGAGGAGATGAAGTAAGAGTTTTAAAAAAAAATGAAAAATGTTTTAATGAATGGAATGAGAGCACTTGAAAAAATTGAAAAAGAAATGAGTTTGTAATGTTAATAATAGGCCCATGTGACCTGTCTGAGTCACGTGGAAGTCTGACTTACATGAGCCTGTGGTGGGAGGAGATTGCTGAATGGGTGGAGTGGGAAGGGGTGGGGCAGGAAGGGGTGGAGCAAGAAGGGTGGAGCAGAAGTGAGACAGAGCAGTAAGAGCTCGGAGAGAGACAGTAGGAGTTGCAGCTTGGGGAGAGAGAAGAGTCAGTCAGAGAACAGAGGAGCCAGTGTGGGTGAGAGAGGGGCATTTTTGCCTAAGAGAGTTTGTGTTGGGGGATGGCCCTAACAGAGGGAAGGGTCGAGGATGCCAGTGCCCCCTGCATTGGTAATGTGTATAGATTTCTTTGTTGTTGCTCTGATGGATTTGGCTTTCTGGTTAAATAAATGTTTTGGTTTTGCCTTCGATTAAGAGAGTCTGTTATATTTTGTGATTCAGAACTATGTTGGCGTATTCATAGTAGCCACAGCAGCTATGGGTATCACATTGGCACTACAGAGCTATGGAAGAAAGAATTGGAAAGGGAATTAACAGCACAAGAAGTACAAAACCTTGGCTAAGCAACAAACTACTTGAAAATCAGAATGGATTAAATAAAAGTCAATGATTTAGTGAGGCAACAAGAAATAGGAAAATACAATCAAAAGATAAAAAAATAGAAGAAAGCAAGGTAACTCATAGCAAAAACAACCCACCTGAAAACAGAGAAAGGAGAAAAAAATTAAGAACCATTGGACTATCTGCATGCCATGATCAAAACAAAATTGTTTAAATCATCCTATTTCAAGAAATCTTAAAAGAAAAATGTCCAGATCTCCAAACGACCAGAGGACAAAATGGAAATAGAAAGAATTTACCAATCACCTCCCAAAAGAAGCCTTTGAACGAATGAAAATTCTGAAGAACATCATAGCCAAAATTCAGAGTTTACAAGTCAAAGAAAAAAACTACTGCAAGCAGTCAGAAAGAAAGAATTCAAGTATGAGAGAGCCACATATGATTTAGCAGCCACCACTGTAAAGAAGCAGAGAGCCTGAATCCAGGAAGCAAAGAAGATGAGCTTGTAGCCAAAAATGACCAACCCAGCAAAGTTTAGTATAAAGCTATAGAGTAAAAAGTAGATCTTTAGTGAATTAAAGGAATTTCAAGCATTTCTCATGAAAAAGATTAAAATTGTGAAGAAACTTAGAAGTTCAAACACAGGAGTAAAAAGAAAACATAAAAAGGTAAATATTACTGAACAATGATAAAAAGACTCAACAAGGATAAACTGCTTACATTCCAATATGGGGAGATGATACATGCATCCCTTCAAACCCTGTCATCATCATCATCAGAGGTAACAGAGGGAGTCCATTTAGAAAAGGCTTAGGAGTGCTTCTCTTTATGTCATGATGATCTTAAGAATGGAAAGAGAAAGAAAGAGCAATTCAATGCCAGAGATGGGGGAAGGAAGGCTAGGTAAAATTTTCTCCCATGATTAAAGTATACAAGTAGAAATCTATATAAGCAAAGAGGAGGAGGTGGAGGGAAGTAGCTGAAACTTGAAAATCACTCTCATTTGAATTGGTCAAAAGAAGAAAGAATACACACGTATTTGGGAACAGAAATATATTTCACTCAACAGAGATATAGGAGGGAAAAAGGAGAAAGGGGAGGGGGACTTTGATCAAGGAGTGATTCATCAAAAGCAAAACAAACTCTAAAGATGTGCAAAAAATATTTATTGTTATTCGAGTTGGTAAAGAATGGAATTCAAGGGATTGCCCATAAATTGAGGACTGAATGAACAAGTTAAGGTATATAAACATGATGGAATACTAGTGTGCTGAACTCTTATCAGCATAATGACCAACCATAACTCCAAAGGACTAATGATGAAACATGCTACCCACCCTGTGATATAGATGTGAAGGACTCAGAATATAGAATGAGGAAAATATTTCTGGATCGTGGATAACATGGAAATTTGTTTTGATTGGCTATATTATAATGGACATTTCCATTGAGATCTTAAATGAAGGGTAAGTAGGAGGGCAAAAGGGTAGATTTTTACTGATCAAAACACATAAAAATATATTTTTAAAAATGATTTATAAACAAATATAATTCTTCTATTTGGTGTTTCAGGCTCTTATGAAATTCTGTTACCTTTAATTCTGTCTTCTTTCTTTCCTTGCTTTCCTCCCTCCTTCCTTCTTTCCCTCATTCCCTACTTCTTTCCTTTCTTCTTTCTTATGTGTGTGTATGTATAGCTATAGTCCATATACATATAATATTTTTCTTTGCATCACAGGCTGCACAAATAATATTCTATACTATATATACTACATTACTTCATACCTATCTTTAATGTGCATATTTAACATTTTCCTACTTTTATCAACTTCATATTCCATGTTCAGCATTTTAATTTAGAAATGTGGTCTGTGTTTAAAGGATAAATTTGAGTCTAGTCAAACATGTTATGATGCTTTATCACAGGAGATGGTGATCATGGAAATGGTGAAGGTGAATATTGGTATGGTAAGCTGTCTAGTAGTTACTTAATAATTTGGGGTGTGTGAGAATATGATGATTATATTGTGGATTAGGGAAAGGGTTCTGGATGGTTTTCAAAAATTTAAAGTCAAGGTGACCTTGAAATTCAGAAGTTTTATTTACATACCCAAATTTTTAGGGCTATTTATCCAAGATGAGCTAAGCAAGTATTTTGAGGTCAGACCATCTCTGATTATATTTATGTTTATCTATTTTCCATGTGAATGAATACTTGAGTGATTGATAAGGCATCACCCATTAAGTAAACTTCTCAAGTCATTTTCATTAAAGAATACAAAGCTAATCTTACCACAGAATCTCACTGGCAGAATGGGGAAATATTGCAACTCACCGCAATAAAGTAAATATTTCAACAAGATAAATATCCATTTTAAAATGAAAACTGCTGAACCATGGTGAGTGGAAGCCACTAAACATTCTGATACATGTTTCAGTTAGGATCTAGCCAAACCACTGCACTGTCCTGTCAAGTTATAGATAGAGAGAGGCTGAGAAGGAGGAAAATAGAACATAGGCTTGGAATCCAAAAGAGAACAGGAGCAGGTTTAGATTTCCGAAGAATTCAGGCTGACTAGCTTTGTGGTTCTTTGAATGATGCAACAAGGCAACAAGGAACATTACAAAGTCACTTGAAAATGGTTGCATTCAATTATTTGGGGCCAGAGGAAATTTTCTTCTCCCCTGTTTTCTTATCAACTCTGAGGCACCTCCCTTTCCACACCTACTTTTCCTCTTCCTTGAACCTCCTTTTTCTTGAAGTTTCATCTCACGCCCACTCTTATGATTAAGATGGATTGGAGGAAATGCCTCTTCTTGCAATAATTAGTCTTGTAAAGCTATTATTGGGATAAAATTACATTGAGAAGAAAATGAGAGGGCAGAAAGAGTTCAGGAGTATAATGGCAAGCCCAGAAATTCTGGACTTGAAAATAGATACTAGAACAATTAAATTTTCAGGTAAGGATTTTACTCTTAATGATAAGTTGGAAGAGTTTTTTCTTTTTTCCCTTTTATTTTCTTTTTTGAAGGACACTGAAAAACAAAGGATGTAGGCAGATATCTGGCACTTTATATTCATTTTCTTGGGAAATTGCATTTTCCCAATAGAACGTAAGCCCCTTGTTCAGTTTTTGTCTCTATATCTTGAGGGATTAGTACAGAGTTCACAGGTCAGGCTCTGAATAAATATTTAAGGAATTGAATTGGATAAAAAGGAATCGGACTTAATTGAATTGAATACCTTTTTAGCTTTATTATAAGTTAAACTCCTTCACACATGCTATGGTCTGGCCAAATTGCCTTTCTTACTGTTAGCCGTGAGGTACTCCTGGCTCCATGTCTTTGCACTGGCTGCCCCCCACTCTCATGCCTGAATGCACTCCCACTTAACCTCTGCCTCTTAAAATTCCTAGCCTCTGTTAAAATTCAGTTAAAGCAATACCTTTAAAATGAAGCCTCCCAACTGCTTACATCTTTTTCTCCAAAATTATTTTGTATTGTTTTGGGTGGGGGAGACTCATCTTTATGAGCTCAAATCTAGCCTCAGACACTTATTAGCTATGTTATAACCTTGGGCAAGTCACTTAATCCTATCTGCCTCCGTTTTCATTTCTAAAATGAGCTGGAGAAGGAAATGGCAAACACTCCAGTATCTTCACTATGAAAACTCCAAATGGGATCACTAAGAATAGGACATGATAGAAATGACTGAACAGCAGCAACATTGTTTTAGGATCTACGCGAAGATTCAAATCTTGCCTTAGACACCACCTACATCAATTTGAGAAAATCTTTTATCCTTATGGGGCCTTCATTTCCTTCTCAAAAAAAAAAAATAATGAGACTGTTATATTACTCACCATCCACTGCCTGCACTCCTATTGAAGTGCTGATGAATGTTGCTGGAGAAAATCATGAAACCTCACTGCCTTGGTCCATTTCAAATATATGTTATAAATCTTAACTAGGCTCTCACTACAGCAAGGCAACACCTCTCTAATTGACTCACTATTGCACTCACCATGGTAACTTTTCCAAACCTTATCTTCCCTCTTAAAACCTCCCATGTCACCCCTCTCCCAACCTCTCAGCTGAGGACCTTGTCTCGTAGTACACTGGAAAAAAAAACACAACAAATTTATTTGAGAGCTCACTTTTCTCCTCTCCTCCTCATGCCATGTAATTCAGATGTCTTCTTCCACTATCTCCTGCTTGACCCCTATCTTATTCAAAATAGTGGCTTCTCTTCTTGCAAAGAAAAATGGCTTTGCATGCACCCTCAATGCCTTTACATCCTGTCTTTTTCAGAAGATCGCTCCCTCTATCATCCCCACTCTCTCATTCATTTTCAAATTCATCTTGTCTATTGATTGTTTCCCTACTTCCTACAAACACA
This sequence comes from Phalanger gymnotis, assembly GCA_028646595.1. Taxonomy (NCBI): domain Eukaryota; kingdom Metazoa; phylum Chordata; class Mammalia; order Diprotodontia; family Phalangeridae; genus Phalanger; species Phalanger gymnotis. The sequence goes on from CM053622.1 coordinate 110,312,357, forward strand.
CTCATGTTTCCCCCATCCTCAAAACTAACCGCACTTGATCTGGCCATCTCTACCAGCTATTGTCCTCCTCCCTTTCTTAAATTCCTTGAGGATACCATAATCAATACTGATATTGTTTCAGCTTTCATTCTCTTCTAAAACCTCTAGTTTGGTTTCTAACCTCACCATTCAATTGAAATTGTTCTTTGTAAAGTTGCCATTTAGCTTAATTGCCAAATTTAATATCCTTTTCTTAATTCTGATTCTTTTTATCTCCCTCCGTAATCTTTCACTCTGTTGATCATCTTTTCCTGGATACTCTCTCCTCTCTACGTACTTGTAACATTCATCTCTTGGTTCTCTGTTGGACTGGTTCTCAGTCTATTTTGTTGGATTTTTATCCAACTCATAACTACCACATATGGCTATTGACTGAAGGTTTCTCTTGGTTCTCTTTTCTTCTCTTTCTATACTATTTCAATTGATAATCTCATCAGCTTCCATGCTTTCAATGCTCATCTTTATGCAGATAATACTCAACTCTTCCCATCCAGCCCTCACTTCTGTCTTGACCTCTAGTCTTGCATCACCAGTTCCCTATTGGATATTGTGAGCTGGGTTTCCTGTAGACACGTTAAACACAATGCATCCCAAAGGGAACTCATTTCTCCCC
>CM053622.1:110313108-110335484 GCA_028646595.1 Phalanger gymnotis
TCCTCTCTCTCTCTCTCTCTCTCTCTCTCTCTCTCTCTCTCTCTCTCTCTCACACACACACACACACACACACACACACACACACACACACATACACACACACACCTTCTTATCCAATCCCTCATATCTAACTAATCAATTTTGATTACATCTTCACAGTATCTTTTGTATATATTACATTCTCTCCATTTACACTGCGGCGATCCTGATACAGACCCTTATCACTTCTACATAAGATTATTTCAATAACCTTCTGGTTGTCTTCCTTACCTCAATTCTCTCCACTTTAGTCCATTCTCCACCAGGCTGGCAATGTGATAGTCCTGTCACTCTACTACTTAATAATCTCCAGTAGTCTCCTATTAATTCATAATGAAAATCTTTCATTTGGTTTTAAAGCTCTTCACAACTTGGGTTGTTTCTATCTTTCCAGTCTTTATAAACTTTACTTCCCTTTCCATACTCTACCACCCAGTGACATTGGACATCTTACTCTTCCTCACACATGACAGTTCATCAAAATTATTGCAAAGCTCTCACAATAAATATTGGAACAAAGAAAAGTCACCAATGCTTGATCAAAAACACCATCAGCTTTGGGGCAGCTAGCTGGTGCAGTGAGTAGAGCACTGGCCCTGGAGTCAGGAGGACCTGAGTTCAAATTTGGCCTATATGTAAAACAAAGTATTTATGGTAGCTTTTTTCTGGTAGCAAAGAATTAGAAATTGAAGGGACACCCATCAGTTGGGGAGGCTGAACAAATTGTGGTATGTGGTTACAATGAGCAGGATGCTCTCACAAAAACCTGGAAAGACTTACCTGAGCTGATGCAAAGTGAAATGTACTGTATATAAAGTAACAGAAACATTGTAAGATGACCAGCTATGAATGGCTTAACTATTCTCAGCAATACAATGATCCAAGACAATTCTGAAGGACTTATGATGCAAAATGCCATCTATCCCCAGACAAAGAACTGATGATGTCTGAATACAGATGGAAGCATACTTTTTTTTAAAACTTTATTTTTCTTGAGGTTCTTTTTTTGTCTCTTTCCTTTTACAACATGACTATTATGGAAATGTTTTGCATGACTACACATGTATAATCTATATCAAATTGCTTGCCTTCTCAGTGGGTGGGGGGAGAATTTGGAACTCAAAGTTTTAAAAATGAATGTTAAAAATTGTTTTTACACGTAACTGAGGAGAAATAAAATATTTAATGAAGAAAAAACAAACAAAAGAGACTATAAGTTCTTTAAAAGCAAGGACTGCCTTTTGCTTTTCTTGGTATCCCCAACATTTATCACAGTCCCAGGCACATAGTAGATACTTAATAAATGTTTATTAATTAGTTTATTGACTGATATTATGAAGAGTCTATGTTAAAAATTCAAAGATAGCTTAATGGATTTGGACAACAAAAATATTATGGTGAAAGGAAAATGGCAGAAGAGAAGAAAAAGGTCATTTTAAAAGAGCATGTGAATCCTATATAAGTCAAAGTAATTGACCTTGAAGACATGACACAAAAAGCAATTTAAAGATCGTAAGTCTTCCAGAAGAACATGACAGATCAAAAAAAACTATCATAAATGAGGAAACAACAATTTCAAAAAAATTATCTAGAACTTCCAAAAAAGAAGATAAAGCAACATTTAATAGGAGCCTCATACCACTTGCAGAGTAGAGAGGAGAAAGGTGAAAATTCTAATATATTTAGTGGTGAAATTTAATAATTTTGTATTGAAGAAAGTAAATTCTGCAAGAGTCCAGGGGAAATAACTTCAAATATAAAGAAAAGGAAATTCACATAATACAAGATTATTCCAAAGATGCAAGCAAGAAGAGGAAAGAATTGAGTTGTAGATTCCTATAAGTATGTGAGCTTAAGTTACACACCAAAAAGGCATATCTGAAATCCTGAGCCCCATCATCAACAAAAAAAAAAAGAGAGAGATCTGAGTTGTTACTGGAGGAGGTGAACATATGTGCAGAATAATCAAATTGCAAATGCCCTAAAGAAGAGAAATAAAAGAAAGCTAAGAAAGCTTTTATTTCCTTTCAAGAAAAGGGAATAATAAGTAATGAAATAAATTATGTCATACATAAAGGTTATTTAAAAAATAGATAGTGAAGAGGATACTAACTTTACAAAATTATCATAGAAAAAAACAAAAAGGAATCATTAAGAGGGAAATAGCACAAAAGAGGATATAGAGGTACAGAGAACTTAGAGAAACAAGAGACATGAACATGGAAAAATACAAATGAAACATCATTGAATTAACCTCTTACCATGGAAGCTGGTGACACAATGGATAGAGCACTGGGTCTGATGTCAGGAATACCTGAGTTCAAATCTGTTTTCAGGTACTTAATAGATGCTTGACCTGTGGTAGAGCATTCCATGCTTCTATTGGCCTCGTCAGCTACAGTTGGACACATTGAATCTTGACTCAAGCAGAGTGATGTAATTTTGGTCCTCTTCAAGAATGCAGGACAACAACCAATCAACCAGGGGTGTAACCATTGGCAAATCACTTAACCTCTCTTTGCTTCAGTTTCTCCAACTATAAAATAAGAGTAATAATAGCACTTACCTTACAGAGTTGTGAGGATCAAATGTGATAATCATTTTAAGAAGCACTTAGTACTTTCCTGGCACAGAGTAGGCACTATACAGGCTTATTCCCTTCCTCCTTCTCCTGCTACAGGTGAATCCATGAATTTTGAAGGATATAGTTGAGGAGTGGGAGGATGTCTAAATGGGTCATGAGGAGGTAGAAGACAGAGGGAAATAGAAAATGCACTATACTCAGGTACATGGGTAAAAAACAAAAGGGTGTTGAGTCCTCTAGTCTCTTAGGAAAACAGAGGCTGCAGAAGAATGGAACAGGTAGCAGAAAGTAAGGGTTGAGTCTGGAGAACTGAAAGCAAGGTCTCAAACTAATGCAAAAAGTAGTCTCTCTGAGGAGCATGCCCCTAAGTTAAGTGAGTACCTGCAATGAGAGACGAGAAGCATTGTATTATGTCTGGGGGAAGTTAGATAATGAGGCTCCCCCTTCCTCTAACAGACTGTTGTGCCTTCAAGGACAACATCCTAGCCCCAGGGGAAGGAATATATCAGCTCCCAGAGGAAGCTAGCACTCAGAAGGGCTGGGGAGACATGAGCCCTGAGATAAGATTGTATGTCCGTTAGAACAGAGAATGATCGTGGAGCAACCAGCTAGTTAAACTGGTTCTAAGAATGTGAGACAATATAATTTCTGTAGGACTGCCTCTGCCTGATATCATTTTCTTCATGAGTTGACCCTTATAAGAATGAAGCACAGTAAGAAGAGAGAAAAAAGAAAGGCAAGATTTATAAAGGGTCCAACACAGAAATTCTTAGAAAAGAAAGATGAAATTTGGTAGTCCAATCAGTCAGTCAACAATCATTTATTAAGCACTTACTTTGTTTCAGAGAAAAGGATGGAATAAAAATAATCCCTGTTCTCAAAGAGCTCAGATTCTAACAAGGGAAATGACATGCAAATCACCATGTTCATGCAAAGTATATGCAGTTTAAATATAAAGCATTATCAGAGTAAAGTGACTGGGGTGGGGGTCCAGTGAAGACTAGGAAAGGTGTCCTGTAGGAAATGGGATTAAAACTGCATCTTAAAGGATCCAGGAAAGCTCAGAGTTAAAGAGCTTTCCAGGCTTGGAGACAGCCAGTTCAAATGCAATTTTAAGACTGTGTATGTATGTGTGCGTGTGTGAGAGAGAGAGAGACAGAGAGAATGAGAGAGAGAGAGAGAGGGAGAGAGGAAGGGAGAGAGAGAGAGACAGAGAGAGAGAGACAGACAGAGACAGAAACAGAGACAGAGAGTAAGAGGTAGAACAGTACAGGTTGTGAAGGGATGTAGACATCAAACATACTACTATTGGTGGTAGAGGTAATGGGGGGGGCACTGGAGGTTATATGTTGGTCACTGTTGATGTGATCAGACCTAGGCTTTAGAAAAATCACTTTCAAAGCTGAAAAGAAGATAAATTGCAGTTGGGAGAGACTTGATGTAAGGATATAGATTAGAAGACTATTACAACAATCTAGGTTAGACACGATGATGGCTTACACTGGTGTTACGGCTGTATGAAGGGAGAGATGTGTTCTGAAACCAAAAACTTCAAGATCTGATGACCGTTTGGATTTGTGGGGCAAATGAAAGTGAAGAGTTGAGGATGACACTGAAGTTGTAAGCCTGAGTGATTTGGAAGATGACAGTGTCTTTGGCAATAATAGGAAAGGTAGGAAAAGGGCAAGTTTTTAAGGGGAAAATAACGAGTGCTGTTTGGGAAATGATGATTTGGATATGCCTATAGAACATGCACTTCTAGATGTTCAAAAGGCAGTTGGTGATGCAGAATTGGACCTGAGGAGAGATTTGAACCTCTACCGTGCACCTACGTGGCACAGTGGATAAATTGGTCAATCTAGAGTCAAGAAGACCTAATTTCTAATTCAATCTCAGAAACTTACTAGCTATGTGACCCTGCAAAATCATTTAGTCACTTTCTGCCTCAGTTTCCCCATTTGTAAAATGGGGGCAATGATAGCATCATCTCCCATGATTATGGTGAGGATAAAATGATGCAATACTTATAAAGTGTTTGGCGAAGCTTAATGTGTCTTATAAATGCTGGCTATGACCATGCTCTGCCTTGTTCAATTTCAGGTGTCTGTTTCCTTATTGGTTACAAAGTGATTCATATCAAGTTTTTTGAAAGGTATCTTATACAGCAGGCTATATGTGGAAGAGCGCTAGACTGTAGTCAAAGACTTGAATTTGAATCAAGTTCTAACACTTAAGAGTTATGTGATCTTGAGCCAACAAGTTATATAACTTCTCTCATCTCCAGTTTTTTAGTTATACAATGAGGGCATTGGATTAAGTGATCTCCAAGATCCCCTTGAGCTCCAGCATTTTATGAATTTAAAGCTTTTTGTTAAAATCTTTACTCTCATTCTTCCATTCTTTCTAAAATGTCTGTATTTTAAGAAATCTTAAGAAATTCTATACTATATACTTTTTGACAAGGAAAGGGAACAATAATAGTGGGGGGGGAAGCAATTGGTGATAAGCAGGAAAAGAAGGAATAGTATTTGGAGTTTTACTGCAAATGTTTCATAAGTGTTCTAATGTTTTCGTACCACTTTGCTTTCAATGCCAGGTGATAGAATGAGGAATTTCAATCAAACACTTTGTGTTTGTGTGTGAGAGACAGAGATTCAGCATGGAGGGAAAGGGAGAAGAGAGAGAAAATAGAACAGAAAGGGAAAGGGATATTGAGAGTAAAGGCAGAGACAGAAACAGAGGAACAGAGATAGAGACAAAGAGACAAAAGCAGAGAGACAGAAAGAAAAAGGAGGGACAAGAGAGAGAAGAAAAATAGAAAAGAAAAAAATGTGCAGCAAATCCCTTTATGTTTTTGGAGGTGTCATTCTAAGCTTGCATCAGAAAGTTGCAAACAAGAAAATAGAATTAGTTAAAACATCTGTTCTTCGCTGAACTCCAGCTGAGATGTATTCCTTGACTATGGGAAACTGTTGCATATTGATTTTATACTATCTCAGGGATGGTTGAGGAATGGAATACTAGATTGTGAACAGGGGGTTCTGGTATGTTTAACAACCAGTTGTTGGAGGGGAAATGTGTTTAGGACACCCTTTTAAGTTTAATCTGCATTAACATTTTATCTATCGCTTTGTCTAAACAAACAACAAAACAATAAATGAAGCCCTGTTTTCTAAGCTTTGTTGATTTCTGAGGTCTATGTTTTCCTTTATTTTTAAATTTATTAACATTCATTTTCTTTAAATTTTGAGGTTCAAATTTTCTCTTTTCCTTCCACTCTTCCTCTATCCATTGAGAAAACAGGCAACATGATATAAATTATACATGTGAAGTCATACAAAATGTATTTCCATATTAGGAATATTGCAAAAAAAAGAGCAAGAAACATAAAGTGAAATTCATACTTCAATATGCACTCAGAGTTGATCAATTCTCTCACTAGAGGTAGATAGACTTTCTCATCATGGGTTCTTTGGAATTGTCTCGATCAGAGTAGCTTAGTATTTTATAGTTGATCATTGTTAAAATACTGCTGTTACTGTGCACAATGTTCTTGGAGTTCTGATCACTTTACTTTGTATCAGTTCATATAATTCATTCCAGGTCTTTCTGAAACCATGCTGCTTGTCATTTCTTAGAAACAATAGTATTCCATTGCAATCAAATGCCACAACTTAGTTATTTTCCAGTTGATGGGCATTCCCTCAATTTTCAATTCTTTGGTTCCACAAAAAGAGCCACTACAAAAATTTCTATGTATACATTTTCTTTCCCTTTTCTATGATTTCTTTGGGATACAGACCTGGTAGTGGTATTTCTGGATCAAAGGGTATGCACAGTTTCATAATCCTTTTAGGCATGGTTTAGTTCATAATCCCAATAATGCATTAATATATCTATTTTTGCATATCTTTTCCAGCATCAATAATTTTCCTTTTCTGTTATGTTAGCCAATCTGATAGATGTGAGGTAGTACCTCAGAGTAGTTTTATTTTGCATTTTTCAAATTAAACATGATTTAGAGCATTTTTCCATGTTATTATCAATAGCTTTGATTTCTTCTAAAATTGCCAATTCTAATGTTTTGATGATTCATCTGTTGGGAAATGGCTTTGATTTTTGTAAATTTGGCTCAGTTCCCTTTATAGTTGAGAAATGAGACCTTTATCAAAGAAACTTGAGATAAAAAATTTTCCTCAGTTTCCTGTTTTCCTTCTATTTTGGTGGCATTGGTTTTGTTTGTGCAATTCTTTTTTCGTTTCTTGCAATCAAAATTATCCATTTTACTTCTTATGATCCTCTCTATCTCTTATTTGGTCATAAACTCTTTCCTTATGTATAAATTTGACAGGTATATTTTTTCATGTTCCCTTAATTTACCCTTTGATATTACCCTTTATGTCTAAATCATTTACTTACTCATTTGGATATTATCTTGATATATGGTGTGAAATGTTGGTCTATGCCTGGTTTCTGCCAAACTGCTTTCTAGTTTTTTCAGCAATTTTGTCAGATGGTGGGTTCTTACCCCCAAAGTTTGGATCTTTGGGTTTATAAAGCATTAAATGATTATGGTCATTTACTACTATGTATTGTGTACCTAATCCATTCCGTTGGTCTACTTCTTTATTTCTTATCCAGTAGCAGATAGTTTTCAGGATTTCTGCTTTGTAAAATAGTTTGAAATCTGGTACTACTAGGCTGCCTTTCTTCGCCTTTTTCCCCTTTGATATTCTTTTGATTCCTTTGATATTCTTGACCTTTCGTTCTTTCAGATGAATTTGGTTGTGATTTTTTTTCTAGCTCTAGAAAATAAGTCTTTGGCAATTTGACTGATATGGTACTAAATAAGTAAAAGAAATGAGATGTAATTGTCATTTTTACTGTATTGGCTCAGCCTACCCATGAGCAATATTTCTCCAATTGTTTAGATGTCTTCATGCTTAAAGTATTTTATAATTTTGTTCATACAGTCCCTGGGTTTGTCTTGGGAGGTAGAGTCTAATGTATTTTTAAGGGCTGTAAATGTAATTTCCTTTTCTGTGTTTTCCTACTTGGTTTTGTTGGTACTACATAGAAATGCTGATGATTTATATCCTGCAACTTTGCTAAAGTTGTTAATTGCTTCAACTAGTTTTTTAGTTGATTCTTTCAGATTCTCTGAGTATACCATCATGTCATTTATGAAAAGTTTTGGTTTTATTTCCTCAGTGTCTATTTTTATTCCTTTAATTTCTTTTTCTTGTCTTATTATTAAAATGAGTGTTTTTCATACAAAATTGAATAATGGTGATAATAGACGTCTTTGCCTCACCCCTGATCTTATTAGGAAGGCTTCTAGCTTATCTCTTATTAAAGATAATGCTTGCTTTTGACTTTAGATAGATACTTATGAAGCACCCAGGCCTGAGCTCAGTACTAACATGGGCATACTCAGCAATATTTTTCTGTCCAGTTGCCAGATCCCATTACCATCTCCAGCTTGAGAGTTCCTGCAGCTGCTGCTACTACTGTTGTCACCTCCAAGGTCTACAGCTGGTGTTGATATTACTTGACCTCTGGACCAGCCCCCACCCCAAACATCATAGACCTTTCCTTTTGATTTCCTAAATTGTCTCATGCTGAAAAAAAAAGTTCCGCCACCATCTTTTCTTGGTTCTGCCTCTCTAGCATTAGATTTGAGGCCTGATTTTAAAGTTATTTGGAGGGGGATATTAGGAGAACTCAGCTGCTTTCTCTATTCTACCATGTTGATTCCACCTCTGGAAGTTCAGTGAATTTCTGAGATCTAAATCCTCATACATGAAACTTTACAATTAGCTCTGGAGAAGTCACTCATGTTGGTACCAGCATGTTCTTGACTGAAAGTCTGAGACCTGGATTCAATTCTTGCTTCAACATTTACTAGTGATAATTATCCTAGGTAAATAATTTAACCTTTATGTACTTCAGACAACTTGCTATGGAGTATTTTAAAGGACAGAGGAGATTTTGATCTGCCTTTGCATGGGAATTTCCCAGGCTGATGAATCACATCTTTCCCATCAGAGGTAGGAAGGAGTTGGTTACATGAAGAAGTGATAGATGAAACAGCAGTAAAACAACAGTTAAAACACAAATCACAGAGGACAATTTCCTTTCAATATTTTTTAAACTCCTGATGCCTTTTTAAAAAATGCGTGCCAGTGATTCCCCAGATGTCTCTCTAGGACAATAATACACATGTTTAATTTTTTTAAAGTAATCTTCCTATATTTGTTTCCCTACCTGAATGTTAATTCTCCTTGAGAATTTGAGAAAAACGCCAAGTCCAGAAAGAAAATCATGGTCCTTGTGTCCACACGCACCATAAGCCCTAATGGCTATCCTTCATTGTTACAGTTACTTTTCTCCTTCATTCATCTCTACCCCCACCTCAGAAGTGTTATGGTTCCCAAGACAGGATTAGATGAATATAATTTAGTGTAACATTTCTAAATATTGGCAATGTTTCTGCTGTGTATATAGAAAGAATTGTGTTTTGAAAAGTCTGAGACTAAGAAAAATGGAATGATTTTGTTTTTATTCAAGGTACTTATGATTCTAAGACAACCTTTGAGCTCAACTATTGGTATTTTCACATTAATTATTGAATTCCTAATCAAAATTACGCTCCTTGTTAACCTTTTCATAACTTGTGATCTTTGAGGAGATTAAGGTGACAGGCATAATATTGGGTAGTGCTTTGAAGTGTTTAAAGATTCTTCCTTTTCATATAAGCTTGAAGTAGACTTTTGGCCAAGGCCCTAGAAACATGATAGTTCTCATTTGTTTTCAAGGAGGATGGCTTGATATTTTTTCTCTTAGAAAGTAAAGTTTTCCTATTCTTAGACGAATTATTTCACCACACTATCTAAGGTATCTGCACAGATATCCTTTGTTTTAATCCCCATAGAACAGCTTCACAAAAAGAAGTCTAAATCTTGCAAAATCTTCACCTTGGCATAGAAGTCTGTCATATTAAGGGCTGAGGTTGAGGTAACTGATGAGTCCTATGGCGACAGGCAAGTGATGAAGCAACAGGTTTAAATACACTGGGAGCTGTAGCCACATCCCTGCACACAGGTGGCCCAGACCATAGGGTCATCTTCTCACTAGACTGAAGCAGCAGTGGAATTTAGCAGTCTCCTTGGTGTCTGAACAGCCTTTTGGAAGGTTCACACTGTTCACCTCCCGGTATGAAGAAGGGGTTAGAAAAGGTGCCCTAAAAATTTTCTACTTCACCCAACCCTGGCCTGCTTGCCATGGCAGGTAGGGATCCCATCCTACAGTCAACACAAAAAATATACAAAAACTTTTGCAAAGATAATTCCACTCACCATCATAGGATGTGCACACACTGATGGACAACATGAAATCTAACAGACCTGAAAGACAAACAGCTCTTGTTGTGAGAGAACTCAGCAGTGTTACACCCAAATAGCAGCATGAATGAAACAAGGCTGCCAAATGAAAGCCAGCTTATTGAAGTCAGAACTAGATACATGGTTTTTCTTAAGTGGCTTTCAGTGATGGGGGCACGGTGAAGCTAGCACAGGTTTTGCAACCAAAACTAAACTAGCTAGCACACTAATATGCCTACCAAAAGGAGCGAACAACAGACTCATAACAATGTAATTGACATTTGCAGGAAAGCACCACAACAGCATCATCAGTGCCTATGCTCCCACCATGATAAACTCTGATGAGATCAAAGAAAAAATTTATAAATACCTGGAGACCCTCATCATCAATTTGCTGAAAGAGGACAACTTACAATCCTGGGTGATTTTAATGCAAGAGTAGTCATAGACTATCAGATATAGTCTGGGATATAGCAGGGAGTCCTTGGAAGGAATGAAGGTGGAAATAGCAACAGCAAAGGTCATTTAATACTAAAGACTGGTATATCTGATGACCTTCTCATCACCAATATTGTCTTCTGTTTACCTAAATTCAATAAAAATTCATGGATGCACCCTTACAGAAAACACTGGCATTTAGTAGACTATGTGATTGTAAGGAGAAGAGACAGACAGGGTGTGAGAGTGGCGAAGGCAATGTGTGGTGCCAAGTGCTGGATTGATCAGAGACTTATCCTCTCCAAGCTAAATATTCACATTCAATAAAAGCAGCAGCCCCAAGGGAAGACAACTACCAGAAGACTTAATGTCAACAGATTAGAGTACAGGAGCAGGAGCAATTTGTTGCTAGGTTGGAGAAAAAGTTGAGCCAACACATGGTTGGCAACAGTGAGGAAAAAAAGGGAGTGGGCAGCTTTCAGAGATCTGGTGTACATCCCTACATTTACTCATTTGGGCCAGAACACGTGTGAATATTAAGATAAGTTTGACAAAAATGATAAGGAAATTCAGAAGCTGCTAAATGAAAAATGAGAACTTCACAGAGTTTACCAGATAGTTCATCCATCTCTAAGAAGGTAGCATTTAACTCTATCAAAAGTAAAGTGCAAGGAAAGCTTAGAGAGATGCAGGATTCTTGGCTCAATAAGAAGGCAGATGAAATTCAGGTTTAACTGATATTAACCATACAAAACGCTTTTATGATATCCTAAAAACTATTGATGGGCCAAAGTCCTAAGGCCAAAAGTGGTACATCTCAAGCACTCAGTTACTGATTAGGACATCATCCTAGGGAGATGGGCTGAACACTTCCATGGTGTTCTCGACAGATCATCAATCCGTGTTCAATTCATTGACCATTTACCTCATGTTGAAGTCAGCCCTTCTCTAACTGAACTTCTAATGGAAAAAAAAGTTTTGAATGCCATTCAGGTTGTCTCATGTGACAAAGCACCTGGTGCTGATTCTATTCCAGCTGAGATTTACAAAAGCTACTGAAATTTTCTGGGTTATATGGCAAGAAGAGGTTAGCCCTCAGGAGTTCAAGGATGCCTCCATTGTCCAACTAAATAAAGGAAAGGAAATAGATTGCCCTGCGACAATCATGGCAGGAGGAGTCTCTTAGTTATTGCTGGCAAGAATCTTGCCAATGTCACCCTTAATAGGTTGATCCTTGACTGAGGAACAGTCAATATTATGTTTGCTGCCTGACAACTCCAGGAAAAATGCCAGGAGCAGAACAAATGTCTGTACACAGGCTCTGTGTTTGGGAGGCTCCAAGGAAAGTGTGGAAGAGGTATTGACTGCCTACCAAACTGAAGGTCTTCAGAGCCATTGTGCTGACCTCACTGTTGTATGCCTGTGAAACCTGGAAGTCTACCAGTGCCATGCCAGAAAATAGAATTGCTTCCATTTGAATTGTCTTCAGAAGATTCTGAGGATTACCTAGCAAGATAAGATAGTGGATACTGAAATCCTTTCTCCAGCTGAACTATCAAGCACTCGAACTCTACTGCAAAGAGTGCAACTCTGACGGGCTGGCCACATTGTTTGAATGTGAAACATACATTTGACTAAAAGATTATTTTATAGAGAACTCACACAGTGTTCAGAAAAAGCAATATAAAGACATTCTCAAGGGCTCTCTGTAGAACTTCAGAATTGACTGTGTTACATGGGAGATACTGGCAAAGGATCACCCAGAATGTCTTGCCTGCCTCAAAGAAGGCACTGTGCTCTATTTGTAAAGTAGACTTGCAGTAGCTCAAAAGAAATGTGAGATGCACAGATTTAAAGACATCTCCACTCCCAATGTTCATGTGGACCATTTGTCCCTGACTTGTGGTTGAGCCTTCCACAGTCAGACTCTGTACCTTGACTCCAAAATAGTGATTTCATTTTGGTTCTTTCTGAGAATGAAGGAGAACAACCAATCAATCAGTAACTACTTGCTGGATTCATTAAACTGTAGTTGCTATCCAAATTGTCCTGGTATTCTCACCCTTGTTACTTCTAAGACCATGTATATGTATGATCTTATAGAACCACCATTCAGTGTTCCCTGAATGATGCCTTCCCTCATCATCTCTGAAATTGGTTTTCTCATCTCTGAGTAGCCAAAATGTAAGACTGCTTTTTCCCTGTTATGGACTATTTCACCAGAAACAGATAGTGAAGCCTACTGCTGGTATGTTTATCATGGATCCTTGTTATGCTATCTTCTACTAGGAGGAAAATAGCAGTTTTATAATAGAGAACAGCCAGTGTGACAATGAGGGACTTTTAAATAATAGTATGAGGTTACCCTTTTATTTTCATTAATTCAACAAACATTTATTAGATGCTTAGTGTTAGAATGAGAGACAGCACTACATGGTAAAAGGAGAGATAATTTTAGAGTCAGGAAGATCTGGGTTTGAGTCCTGTCTCTGACAGATAGTTTCTCAATAAACCCAGGCAATTATCTAAGGTTATAAGTTCAGAAGGATTGATCTGCATCATTGAAAGGGGTTTCTATACCAATGATTTCCCCAGATTGAGCAAAATCACAGATCCAGTTAAAACAAACAAATGAAAATGTTATTGGTACAAAGCTGAGCTAAGGGTGATACAAAAAAAGTAAATAAGGCATATACCGCAATGATGTCATTGATAAAAAGAAAAGTCCTGTTTGTATTAATGGCCATAAAACTAACATGTAGTACTTTTTGTAGGAGTAGGGAACCGAAGTATAGATGTCCATAGTTTGCAAATGACTAATCAAATTGTGGTACATTTGTGTAATAGAATATGCATGAGCTGTAAGAAACAGCAAATACAAAGAATACAGAAAAAAACATGGAAATATTTTTATATGAACTGATGCAAAGTTACGTATGAAGAACCAAGAAGGCAATATATGCAAAAACTATGATAAAGTAAATCAAAAGAGAAACAGAAGAAAATGAATGTTATGAAATTACAATGACCCAGCTTGGCTCCAAAGAAGAGCCATGAGAATGCTTCTTCCTTCCTTTTTTTTTTTTTATAGAGTTGTGGAATTGGATTTTGAACACCGTATATATTATCAGGTTTAGTTGATATGTTGATTAGCTTTATTGTTTTTTTAAAGTCATTGTCATAATACTTAGCTCATGCAGAAAAGGGCAAAGGAAAGAGAGATATTGAGAGATGTAGGTGATATAAAAACAAAAAGGCTACTAATAATAATTTCAAAAGTTTTAAAAATAATGAGTCTTGAGAAGTCTCATATACTTCAACATTGAAAATAATAATATTTGATCTCTGCCCTCAACTTACTTATAATCTAAAGACAGGGAAGCAATAATTCAATTGTACACATGACTATAGTATTTCAATACTTCAAGGGTCTGTGATTTCATTGGTCAGTACAATACCTCAGTTGATACAGATCACAACCAATGACTTGATAGGTAGCCTTTGGTAGCTAGTATTGTGCCTCCCCCCCTTAAAAAATTCACAATGTATTCAACAGGGAAAGTGACTCCAAAACTAGACTTGCCCATAATGAAAAATGCTCTATTGATGACGAAACCCATAATGAAACCTTTTCATGTTGGTAACTTCTGTCAGGGCTTGCATTCTGATAGAACATCCTCTTTGAACCCAAGGCCATGTCCACATCATGATAAAGCATTGCAGCAAGATTTTTATCCTACTCTCTTTTATATTTTGGAATAAGATTTTATGACACAAAAGAGGATATAAGTATTAGAGAAAGGTTATGAATAAGGGGAGAAATGAGCATTTATATGGCCTCTACTATGCACCAGGCTCTATGCTAAGCATTTTTTTTATAAATATTTCATTTGATTCTCACACAGCCTTTATGAGGTAGGTGCTATTATTATCCCTATTTTATAGTTGAGGAAACTGAGGTAAACGGTAGTTAAGTGACTTGTCCAGAGTTACATAGCTATTAAGTGTATGAGGCTAGATTTGAATTCTGGTCTTCCTGATCTCAGATCCAGCACTTTATCCACCATGCCACCGAGTGCCTCAATATGCCATGATGGCTCACACCATGAACTATTCTATCTGACTTTGGGATCAGGGTGGCTACAAGTAGAAGATGGCTTTTGAACTAGTGTTGAAAGATGAATAAGATTTCAACACCTGAAGCCGTCTCTCCTTTTGACATGTTTTGTGAAAACCTCTAAGATTTATCACATGAAAAATCTAGGTTACTCATTTGTCTTTGCTCATCAATACCCAGGACAGGTTTATGTCAGGCGAGAAATGCCTTTTCAAATCTTTACTTGCAGATGGATGACTGTAATAATAACAAGCATACTGGGCAATCCCCATGAAAACAATGTTTATAGCACTCACTTCTAAGAAACTGATAAGAATAACTGGAATTGTTTAATGATAGAATGTACTTGTTTACATTTCAAAGCTGATTAACAAATTTAATCTTTGTTTTCTTTCATTAAATGCTATGGAGGCTCTCAGTCATTACTTTAATTAGCTGCATTAATAAGTCTTTGAGACCCTAAAGTACAAAACAAAATTCAGAAAGAAAAGGTAGTATTAACATTAGTTAGATATGATAATTTCTTACATTTTTTGTGGAAATATTTTTAAATTATTTTCTTTGACATTTTTCTCTTTTTTAACCCCCCTTCCCATCCTTTTAGTAGCTCAAATGAGAATTCTTTTTCTCCTTTTTGTCCTCATTTTGCCCCACAGTATTATCCTGAAGGTCACTTGAAGACAATCAGCGTGTCTATCTAGATTTTCTGTAATTAACCTGCACTGAGTGGTGATGAGGGAAAGATTGAATATATTTACACCTGGGTGCATGGGGTTAAAGAGAGATATACATCCATATCTACGTTTTGAATTTAACTTTAAATGGATTTTCAATCCTTAATTATTTCAAATAGAAGTTGAAAGAGAACTTCATGCAAATGTTTGGATGAACTTCCCTTTCCATTTTAATAAGGATAAAAATACAAAGTCCTACACTTGGGACTGGAGAAGAAAAGAATGGGAAAGGCTTAACTAGATATTGGTTCTTCTGGAAAAAAACACTGGGAGTTTTAGTGGACTGTAAGCTTAATGTGAATTTTCTTATTGGGAAATGGGATAATACTTCTCAACATGGTCATGATGATAAAATAAGATAGTATTTGTAAAGCAACTGTCAAGCCTTAAAGCATTATATACGTTTTAGTAGTAGTAGTGGTAGAAATTATTATTATTCAACAGTGAAATATAGTATCCTTTAAAAGCTCATGAACATTTAAATTATATTAAGAAAGGCATAGTGTCCATAGAAAGGGAGCTGTCAATGTGTCAATGAATAAACAACCAACATTTATTAAGCACCTTCTATTTGCCAGACACTATCCCCAGCATTGAGGATACAAGAAACAAAAGACAGTCTATGCCCTCAAGGAGCTCACAGCTGGAGAGTCAACAAGCAAATAAATATGTAGAAAATAATTAACAGAGGAAAGGTATTGGAATTAAAAGGGATTGGGAAAGGCTGCCTGTAGAAAATGGAATTTTATTTGGGATTTAAAAGAAGTCAGGGAAGTCAGGAGGCAGAGACAGACATGGAGGACAGCCACAGAAAATACCTGGAGCTGAAAAATGGAGTGCCTTATTTGTGGAAGAGCAAGGAGGCTAGTGTCAATGGAATGAAGAGTATGTGTTGGGGAGTAAGGTGTAAGAAGTCTTGAAAAATAGGAGAAGGGTAGGTTATGAAGGGCTTTGACATCCAAAGAGATGATTTTCTTTATTTGATGTTCAATATTTTTTGAAACTATTAAGGTTGGCGTTATATCATCATTCAGGCCCATTCAAATACTCATAGTTTCCTAGTTTCTGCACCTCTCATTTTTATTTTTCAAAGTTTCTACTTAGTTCTAGTCTTTTCATCAGAAAGGTCTGAAAACCCTCTATTCCATTAAAATTCATTCCATGAAACCCCCTGTGGAATTACACAAAATTCTCAGAGTAATTATTCTTGGTTTTAAGCTTTTCCCTCTTGTGATAACTGTATTCCACAATATTCTCTTATTTTTAGCAGAAGCTCCCATATCTCGTGTTATCCTGACTATGGCCCCTTGGTGCTGAATTTTTTTTCTGTATTCCTGCAGATCAAACACATCCTGTATTTGGTGAAGGAATTTCTGCCTGTGATATTCTCAGGTATTTTGCTTTATCAAATTTCCTTCGGGAGGTGACCAACCAGTTTTTTCTATCCTGACTTTTACTTTTGGTTGTACTAGTTCTGGGCAGTTTTCATTTAAGATTTCTATAAATCTGGGGTCCAGACTTTTTTTAGATCATACTGTTTAGGGATTGCAAAATATATCTCCATGACTGGTTCAGCTTTTTTTTTTAAATTTTACATATCAGTTCTGAATATCATACGTATTCTATTTTTTCCAATTTTTAAATTTTATATAATTTTTTGCTATTTAAAAAAATTATTGAATTCTATTGCTCTATTCTAGTTTTCAGTGAATCTGCTATTGGGTTATGCTTTGCCACTTTCTCTTCTAAGCTATTCTCTTTCCAATTTTCTTTTCAAAAAGCTTTATGCCATTTTTTATCTTGTGCTTCATTTTTTCTAGGCATTCATCTAGGCCTTGTGGGAAGTCTTTATTTTCCTTTTAGATCTTTGCTTGAAGTTTTTATGGAATTACTCTCTTTCTTTGGAATTACTCCCTGTCTTTAGATGTGTAATAATTTTTATGCTAATCAGTGTTTTCTTTGATTTATTCATCTGTCCAGCTTCCTGAACTGGGGTTTCATGCCAAGGCCAAGCTTCACCCCTGATGTGTTTTTGTTCGGGGTAGTGTTGCTCCTTGCTATCTATTTAGGAACCCTGGATTCCTACATTGACCCCCTACCTCCCAGGGTTATCACCTCCTACTTTCCTACCCTTATCTTTAAGCACTGCTATATCAGGGCCCTTTTTGGTGTCTCAAGACAGGGTGCTATGAAGCTTGGAGCCCACAGGCCTGGAGCCTTCCACCCTATACATGTTATTGCCACTATCCATGGATGCTTCTTATTACTTTCTTCATACATTGAAGGTTTTTATTAAAACTCATAGTCCTGAGACACAAAACAATGGTGAAGTTTTGGGGAAAAAATGGCTAGGCTTGTTCAATTTGTGTAGGAAAAAGAAAAAGTCTGACCATGCTAGGACAAGAAGCTGTATCTTACATAATACATGTGGCAAAGAGGCCTATAAAGGGGCAAAACTAAGCTGGTATAAAAATCACGTCGGCATTGTTCCAAGACACTGGGCACATCCCTGGAAAATTTTGACATGCCTGAATATAACAGCATGTACTTTTTACAGATCCAGGATCATTGCAATCTTTGGCTGACCCTACTTTTGCCTGGAATATGAGACAGAACTCTCATTTGTGGCTGATATTCAGCTAGTCCTTACTAGCCGCATGCCACCTTGGATCTCTATGAAATTTCTTTAATTTTAAAAATGGCTAACAATAACTATGCAGTAAGAGCCCTGCTTGGTTCTTCAGTTTCCAAGCACTCAAATCTACATACATTCCTTCATGAAGCCTTTCCTGATTTTCTTCTCCCTATCCTAGCCAGCTGCCAATGCCTGCCCTTAAAAATTACATTTTATTTATTTTTTGCATTTTTGTATGTATCTTATATATCTACATGTTGTCTCCCCTGTTAGATAGATTGTATGCTCCTAAGGGGCAGGAACTGTTCCGTTTCTGTCTTTGTTTCTTCAGGGTTTAGCAAAAAGTGGATGCTTAATGAATAATTATTGACTTACTGATTGCTTATGAGTATACATAACTAAGGTCCAAATTATTTACGTTATTAAACAACTTACACGAAAAAGAGAGAAAGGGGCCAATTATGTAGCAAGAATGGTTAACAGATGGGTAATCCAAATGCTTCGTTGAGACCTAAGAAAAGAACTAAATGAGTGTCTCCAATGGGATGTGTGGAAGATGAATGAGAAGATATAACCACACAGGATGGATGAGAAGGCATGGCTAGATTTCAGTCTTTACAGGTGGAGGAACGTCCACTTCACTGAGATCATATATCTATTCAATTATGGTGAATCAGCCCTAATTCCTCAGCTTTTGTCTTTAATGGCATTATAGTCTACTATTCTGGCTCTCCTTTTATCTTCTAAAAGACTTCTCTATCTCTGCTTGTCTTGACTTTTGTCTTGTCACTAGACTCTGGTGACTGGAAGACAGAGTGAGGCTGATGACTTTGTGAAGCTCTGCCTCACTTAAATCCAATTATCATGCAAGTCAAGACATCACCCTCATGATATCATTGGTCCATAACAACAATCTACCTTTCCTTATTCATCTCATAACTTATATGTGGGCATTCTTCTAGTTTCAATCATTAATTACACACTTGCTCATCTCTCACTGCATCATTATCCTTGTGGATCTCATCTGAATGCAAGATTTCAACTAATACCTCTAGGCCATTCTCATACCTACATTTCTCCCTCTTCCCTTTTCCCCTATATGTATGCCTGTTTCTCCAACTAGCAGATTGGTGTTTCCACTTCTATGACTTGCCAGTGACCTGAGCATCAGGAAATTAATATTCTCTTCAAAACTAAATCTTGAATTTCTTATTTCAAGATTGAATAATGCATTGTTCCTTTGATTCTGGCATGAAATTTCAGTCATCTTTGATTTCTCCCATCTACCATACTGCCTTGTGTGATGTTTCCTCTTTGTGTCACTCCATTGTTCATTTGATTTTGTCATTTTCCCACTTTGAATCCTTCTACTCTTCATTAAGCCCATAGGATTAAGCCTCAAGTCTCCACTCTCCTCAATCTATCTCCAGTTTACCCTTTCAGACTCTAACCTCTGATGACTTCCCTACAGAAAAACCCCTTGTATATATGTGTGCATTTTTATCTCCAACCCGTTGCTTACGTATTTCCTCCTAGAAGGCTCATTCTATTCCTGTTTACCCATCTAATTCCTTCCAGTCCTCCCAAACTCATATCAAGTTCTACGTCCTGCATGAATCCTCACTATTCCATTCCAATTGATCTTAATTATATGTGTATATATATATATATATATATTGTTCCACTTCCATATTTATGTATATAAGGTGTTTATATAATGTATATGCATATAGCTATCATCTATCTATATTTACCTACATGTATATTTGTATTTATCACCTTTCTATATCTAAATCCATATCCATATATTTATCTATATTTACCTATCTTATATCAATAGTTTTGTACGTACATTTATATATACATAATACACACACACACACATATATATATATATATGTACATATATATACCTAGGTCTATCAATAGTATGTATTATACACATATACACACAAAGTGGGAGAGAGAACAGGTATGACTCATGGGAATATCTAGTTTTGTAGTGTTCATTAACTCTTTCATATGTGTATGTTAGGTCTTCTTATTGAAATGATAAGATTATGAATGTTTAGTGGCAGGAACTGCTGGAAAATTTTTTATCTTCCATGGTCCTTCCCACAGTACCGTGCACATAGTACAGATGCAGTAAACATTTTGTTGGTTGATTAAAGATATGATTAATCCTGACTAGCCAAAAATAAAAGAAAATATTTCAAAATGTTTATTGCCAACAAAGCTAGAACCAGAAGTTTCTTTTCAAATATAAAACAGTTCAAGAAAAATAAGCATATAATTTGTCAGGGTTTTTGTTTGTGTGTTTGTGGAGGGGGTAGCTGGTGCCTTTTCTTCCTTCACATGAAACTTAAAGGCAGCGTTTTACAGTTGAAGAGCCCTGGACTTGGAGGTAGAGGATCTAGGTCTAGTCTCAAATCCTGGGTCTGTCATTTATTGCCCATGTGACTTTAGGGAATCCCCCTTACCTCCCTACCCTTGAGAGAGGGCACTTCCCTCATCTGCAAAATGAAGAGGCTGGCCTAGGTAACATCTAAGATCACAATAGCTCTCAATCTATAAAGAAACTACATGGTAAGATAGTTTATATTCTTTTAATTCCTGGTGTCTCCTGATAGTTCTTTAAAAAAAAAAAAAGCTTGTTACTATTAAACTACTTAATAAAACTCCTACCAGAAGGTAAATTTAATCTCTAAACACTTGATTTTTCCATGAAGGAATATTACATTTTCTCTAATGCCTAAGACATAGTCTCTAATACATGATGCTGTTTTTCAGTCATTCAGTCCAACTCTTCGTGACCCTGTGAATCATGGTATGCTAACACTGCCCATTGGGCTTTCTTGGAAAAAATATTGGAGTGGTTTACCATTCCCTTCTTCAGTGGATTAAGGTAAACAGAGATTAAGTGAGTTGCCCATGGTCACATAGCCAAAGTTTAAGGTCAAATTTGAATTCAGGTCTTCCTGACTACACTCAGTGTTCTATCAACTGAACCATCTAGCTATTCCCTGACACATGAGAGTCACTTAATAAATACTTGTTGATTGATATGATCAATTGATTTGTATTTGATTTTTATATTCCCTAAGACTGAACAAAATTTTCTGGGTTATTTTTTCAGGTCAAATAGTTGGGAGGGGGATATCCATGGATATCACGCTGCAGTATAATAATAGCTCAGTAGCTAAAAGGGGTATAATTCCATGACAATTTCTGCAGGTCTGCAGGGGTTAATTCTAGTGTGCTGGTCTTATTCCAGTTCAAGTAATTGCATTTTACCTTCATAAAGTTGTAATATCAGTTAAGTTAGGTGTCTTTGATTGAGTCTTTCTAGGCACTAAACCCCAGGCCCAAACCCCTGACTACTAGGTGCTAAGCATCTGTGGGCCTGAAGCCCTCAGGCTCCTAAGGGGAGTTGCTAAGATCAGCGCCAATAGTAGGAGCCTAAGTTCTTGTCTCTCAGATGACATTTGATGCTGGCTAAAGAGTGTATAAAAAGAGAGAGCAGAGCTATTTGCAGGAGGCTCTCACTCTTGAAGGTGTGTTGATGTGGAGACTCTGGGCAGCTGTAGTTAAGAGCCCTCCAGCTTGTAAACCTGAACATTTGGACTTTGTTAAACCCTGGTAACCATGCATTGAGATTTGAATCAGACAAGGTCTGTCTGTTGATGTTTGTAATTTGTTTGTATTTTCTCTGAAGTTTAGGGTGCTGGCTTTTCCCCCTGAACTAAGTGAATGATATTTGCATGTGTGATTAAATTGAGATAGTTAACCCTTAACATTGCTTTCCTTAGTAGAGCAGATCAGAAGATCCTGTGTTGGCAGCTTTCTGTGTGCTGGTTGTTGTTGGTTTTACACAGCCACAGTAGCTGCTAGAAAGATTGTTGCAACAAGAATCTATCTTGATTTCTACTTTATGAGTTATCCTTTGTTTTCTTTAAGTGCACACATACAAACAACATTTGGATTTACTGGCTAGATTTCTCTCTCAAAAACCAAGCCTTAAACCCAATTCACTATGGAGCTCATAGATTAGACAATAGGTCCCTGCCCTCTTAGCACAGAGTGAATGTAAATACCAAATAGCAACTGTTTCTTTTTTTGGCTAGGAACCCTGAGGGTCTTCCCCTCCCAGTTTGATTTCTCTTTTGAGCTTTAATCAAAGGGGCCATCCCTTGATCAGCTTCTTAAAGAGGCCTATTAACTGAATGGACTTTACCTCAAATGGACTTTACCTGAAAAGACCTTAGGCCTGAAAGGGCTCAGGCCTTGCAATGCATCCTGGGCCATCTCCAGTTGTCCTGGTGACTATCAGGCCACTGGCCCCAGATGGCTCTAGAGGAGTGGTGACCTTGCACAGCTCTCCCTCACTCAAATCAAAGTCAACTGCAAGTCATGTCATTATTTCCCTGATGTCGTGGTCCTCTTCCAG
>CM053622.1:110335584-110397215 GCA_028646595.1 Phalanger gymnotis
GGGGGGGGGGGGGGGGGGGGTGCGGTAAGTGATAGCTGTCTTCTGCTTTGAGCCAGAGGTAGAGCAAGGAATATTTGAAATAACAAGGCAAATTTAAAATTAGTACAACAAACCCGACAGAGATATATCAAAGTGGAATGGGGTGCCTCAGGAGATAACAGACTGCTCCTCATTAGAGGTCACTTGTTAGGTATGTTGTAAAGGGTATTTTTGTTGAGATATACTCTGGGCTAGATGGGTTCTGAAGTCCCTTCCAGCTCTTTGATTCTGTGGTCCTGGCAACAGCCCTTACTCCATAATATCTAAAAATTTCTTAATATGTACCTTGCTGTTGTTCAAGTACGTTCTTGTGGGCCACAGTATGCTAATACTGTCCATAGGGTTTTCTTGGCAAAGATACTAAAGTGATCCGCAATTTCCTTCTCCAGTGGACGAAGACAAACAGAGGTTAAGTGCCTTGTCCAGGGTCACACAGCCAGTGTCTGAAGCCAGATTTAAACTCAGTTCTTTCTGACTCCAGGCCCAATACTTTATCCACTTGGCCACCTAACTGCAATGTAATATTTACATTAAGGTTAGTATGTAC
The DNA here is from genome assembly GCA_028646595.1 of Phalanger gymnotis. Taxonomy (NCBI): domain Eukaryota; kingdom Metazoa; phylum Chordata; class Mammalia; order Diprotodontia; family Phalangeridae; genus Phalanger; species Phalanger gymnotis. Next base: position 110,336,171 of record CM053622.1, read on the forward strand.
CTTACTCACGGGTAAGTCTTTTGATTAGTTCAAAATCAAAGCATTTGACTTCGATTCAGAATGAATGGCCTGTTTCTTTATTTCATTCTAAAAATAATATTTTAGTATATCAAAGTTTGAGCCTACAAAGATACCGATATAAAAATAATGAAAGGGGAAAAAACAACCCATCAGTGTAAGCCCATAGAAATGAAATTTCCAATTTGAGAAATTGCAAAAATAATATTAGTAGAAATCTAAATATTTGGGATTAATATGAAAATGAAATTAAAGCCAATGAGTATCTCTGCCATAGCTTTTAAAGAGTATTTAATGTCACAAACTATATGGCTAGCCTCTCTAGACATTGACTATCACAGCTTACTGTTTTTTTGTTGCAGTGTTTTATGGGCATAGTCCCAGAGTCGTGATTAATCCATTTTATATTTCCTCTCTTCACACACTGGGTATTCCCATCAACATGGCCTGCGCAGTGGTACTGAAGCCCAGCATTTTATCTCCTGCCTCTGTGACTTGGCCTAGAGATTCACTTGTGCCTAAAATGCACTCCTTCCTTATCTATGACTTAGAGAATCCCCAGCTTCTTTTGAATAACATCTTAGCTACTGTCTCTTACTTCAGGCTTTTTCTGATCCTCCAGATTGTGAGTATTCTCTCCCTCTTGAAATACCTTTATATTTCTTTGCAAATGCCTTACATTTGTCTATGAACATCCTGTACTTCCTCAGTGGAGGGAGAGCTCCTTAAGGGCAACATGGCTTTCATTTTTAATTTGTAAACCCAGTGCCTAGCATAGTGTCTTGAACTGTGCTTAATCTTTTTAATTAAGTTGAACAAAGCCATTGACATTAAATTGTTCAGATCCAAATCTGTTGCATATCCTAGAACAGAGTAGGTTCTAATCTTCTAAATCTGAAATGTGTTAAATGCTGTTTATAATAAAATTTTCTGAGTAAGCTTTGATATTTCAATGATATTTAGAGCCTTGGCGATCTTTTCCAGTACTTTCGTCTTAAAGATGAGGAAACAGGAGCAGAGTGGGTTAGTGAGCTTCCCAGTGGCAAATAGGTAGTAAGTAACCAAGTCTGAATACGAGTCTCTTGATTCCAAATCCAGTTCTTTCTACCACACTGCTGCTACAAGATCTATAAAAGCACTTTGACCATTTCCTTGATTGACACATTTTGCAAGTTCTGTACAACTTCTCATCTAATTCTAACATATTTTTTTCCATAAATCCCCCATTGGTGATATATATCTAATGGTCTAGAAGCCTTTCTCTGTTTTTGTTTGTTTTGTTATTATAGTTTGCTGGTACCAGGTGAGGACTCAAACACTTTATCTGTTATTTTCTCTCTTTTTCTGTTAGACTATCTGACCTTGTTTCAAATTGTAATTGTGCTTAGCAATAGTCTTTGATCCAGCTCTCAAATGTAAATCATCACAGACAAAATGCTCTACTGACTACATAGATCCGCCATGAGTCTTTCCCTTTATAAAGCTCACAAGTGTGATTATTTTGAGACCATGGTGTTCCACGAAGAGAATATTCACTTTACTAAGAATATTCACCTTAACTGCTTTCATAGTAGCAAGTAAACTGGATTACTGAAATATTGTGTAATACCCTAAATACAAGATATAGATTATATATAGATAGACATATATGTATTTGCACGCACATGTATTTAAATACATAAATTTCCATACATTACAAACTTACTGTGCTATAAATTACATGTTTGCCTAATGTGTATATAAATAAATAATTATGTATGTAATGTATATGGCTATATATACATATGTACATAAATGCATCAATGGACTAATGATGGACTGGCTTGGTGGCCTGCTCATGGTACTATATATCATAACACAACCTTAAAAATACACACTTTTCATTTACTCTGGAATTTATTTGGATGGTTGTGTTTTTGGGTAGACTTTTAAAAATATTTTGGTCTAGGGGGCAGCTAGGTGGCTCAGTGAGTGGAGCACTGGCCCAGGAGTCAGGAGGACCTGAGTTTAAATCCGGCCTTAGACACTTGACATGCTTACTAGCTGTGTGACCTTGGACAAGTCACTTAACTCCAATTGCCCTGCCTTCTCCCCTCCCAAAAAATATTTTGGTCTAGTAGAAAGCACAGTGAATTTAGTTGGAATATTTGTCTTCAAATCCCAGCTCTTATATTTGTCAAATCCATGATCATGATTGTCACTTAATATCTATATAATATGCTGTTTCTGTACTACTAAAGTAATTTAGATATCTCATAGGACTTCGTAAAACTAAGAAAGTTAGACTTAGATTAATGGTTGCTGATGTTTCCTTGGTGTCTTAGAGTGCTGGGCTTAGAATCAGGAAGATTTGTATTAGAATCTAGCCTCAGATACTTCTAGCTTTGTGATGCAGGGAAAGTCACTTGACCTCTGTCTCTCTCAGTTTTCTCAACTGTAAAAGGCAGAGAATGATAGCATTTACTTCCCATAATTGCTATGAGTATCAAATGAGATAGGTATTTGTAAAGTGCTTAGCACAGTACCTGGTACACAGTAGGTGCTTAATAAATGCTTGTTCTCTAATCCTCGCCTTCCTATTTTCCACTTCGAAATATATTGAATGCTGGTTTTTAATTCCTTCAAGACCGTGACTCTTCTAGCACAAATTCCTTCTGTATGTTCTTGGATGTGTCCAGGCCATCTTCTTTTTGTTATCTTAAGTGGTGTTAACTAGCTCATATGGTATTTCAGGGACTGATACAGAAAAAAAAAAAGTGTCACCTCCTAATAGAATAGTATTGTTTCTAATGAGAATTGAGCAGTTTGACTCCATTTTACATTAATCTATCATTATGCTTCTAGGTTAGTCTACAAATGCTTTCAGAATGATTCGGCTCAACTGGGTCTCATGTAAAGTTTTCTGGAAGTTTTTTTTTTCTCAATGCATTTTTCTCTTTAATTGAGCAATATTGCCTTTGATTTTCGATGATCACATTCTATGATATTTTGTAAACGAGCCTGTACTAGAGAACAGCTTTGTCCTTGGTATTCATACCTCTTTGTTTGGCAACAAGGAAAATTTTTGTGGCTTAATCAGTTTATCATCTCTTTTTGCCTCTGCTTTGGTGATTGTTTTTTAATGATATTATTTCTTTAATAAGCATGATATAGTACAAATGGCACTTGTCTTACTCGGTAGACTTAGGTTTGAATCCTAGCTTCAACACTTACTGTCATTGTGACCACAGGCAAGATGCAATTTCTCTGCACTTTCTATTCTATATATGTAAAATGTGGATAATAAAACATGCAGCACCTATCTCAGAAAGTTGTCATAAGGAAAATATTTAGTTGACCTTAAAGTTCTATTTAAATATACTTTAAAAAGTGAGGCAATGGTTCTACATTTGTCCATTTCCCATTGAATAAAGACTCACATTATTGAACTGAATCTGCTACAGTCACAAGTGGTGTTTTATTACTTTTTCTTTCTTGATACTTATTATGACCTTTGTTTCAACCGCTCAATAATCTGACTGTTCATAGATAGCTTATTCTGAAATGATTGCTACATCTGTAACCGGTCATTTCCTGTCTGATAGGATAAAGTCGAATTCATTTTTGGTGATGTTTTTTAGGGATGTTATAACCAGTTACCGCTGAAACCCATCTTGAAGAAATTATTCACAGCTTACAGGTGCAAGACTTCTGAATCATTTGCAAGCTGTTAACCATTTTGATTTCTTAATCCCAAATCATGTTTTCCAAGTGTTGCTTTTGCCATCCTCTCCTATGTCCATATTCACATTGGAGACAAGTATAATAGCTTATGGCATCCCATTTTAGTTGCTTCTCTGTGTGTTTCTACTTATTCACATAAACTTTTATTGATATTCTTTTTTATATCATATAAATTTCACCCTGTATCCCTTCCTTTCTCCATCCCAGAATGCTATCCCATATAACAGAATTTTTCAAAGAAAAAGAGGAAGAAAAAAATCAGCAAAACTAATCAATGTGTATGTATAAATACACATACACAAATATGTGTGTGCATTTAATCTGAAAATTAATATGATGCTCTGCACATATGGATCACTCTTTGCTTTTGGTGGGGGGAAGCTTTCTTGTCATATCTTCTTCGGGGATATTTTTATTGTTCTAATCAAGTTATTCATAATATTGCTACCAAAGTGATATTCCTAGAGCCCAGACCTAACAATGTCACCTTCCTGCTAAATGGATTCCTATTGTCCCTAAGATAAAAATAAAAATTCTACTGTTCATCATTTAAAACCCTTGAAAACCTGGTTCCAATCTACCTTTCTATTTGTCTTATATATGACATCCTTCCTACCCTCCTGGGTCTAGCCAAACTGGCCTTCTGGTTTTCTTCACACATGACATTCAATGATATACTATTGGAGATAATATCTCATTAAAACTCATTACATAATATAGATATAATATTATATAATAACACAATCATTGTATAATATCTCAAGAAATCTCATTAAATATGAGATAAATATTTGCAAAGCACTTAGGACAATGCCTGGCACATGGTTGGTTGTTGTCCTTCATTCTCGAAGAGGACCAAAATGACATCACCATGCTAGAGTCAAGTTTCAGTGTGTCTGACTATGGCTGATTAGGTCAATATGAGCTGGGAATGCTCTACCACAGGTCGGGCACAAATAGTCCATGTGAACATTTGGGGTGGATTCTCTAAATTTGTGCATCCTGTATTTCCTTTGAGCTGTTTCAACTCTGCTTTGCTCATAGAGCACAGCGCCTTCTCTGATGTGGGCACACCATGCTGAGCAGTCTTGTACCAGTGGCTCCCATGTCACACAATCAATTCCAAAGTTCTTAGGAGAGGTCTTGAGAGTGTCCTTGTATTGCTTCTTTTGAACGCTTGCCCTGCATGAATTCTCCATAAAACAGTCTTTTTGGTGAGCGTATGTTTTGCATTTGAACAACATGGCCAGCCCATCGGAGTTGTGCTCTCTAAAGCAGAGTTTGAATGCTTGGCAGTTTAGGTCAAGTCAGGACCTCAGTGTCTGCTATCTTATCCTGCCAGGCAATCTTCAGAATCTTCCTAAGATAATTCAAATGGAAATGATTCAGTTTCCTGGCATGGCGCTGGTAGACTGTCACATAATAGGTGCAATATAAATGCTTGTTCCCTTCCCTTCCTCATTCCCATCTCCATGATTTTTAATATGAACATACCTGGAATGTATTCCTTCTATACCTCCACCAACTCTTATTACCTCCTATATGAATCTTTCCTGAATTCTCTCAGCTACTACTTAGTGTCTCCCCACCCAAATTGCTTTGTACTTATTTTGAATCATTTTGTATGTGCTCATCCATTTACATTTTGTTTCCTCCAAATAGAATACAAGCTCTTTGAGAGTAGGTATTGTTATTATTATTATTTCTTTTGTCTTTGGATCCACAGTGCCTAGCACAATGCCTGACATATAGGAGGTGCCTAAGAAATGTTTGACGTTTAATTGGTTGATGTGATGTCCTATTCTTTGGCTCCTTTTTTGTGTCTCTTTGAGAAATTTAATCTATCTGTAACATTTTCACCTTCAAAAGAGTAGTGTGTTAGTGAAAAGAGCAGTGTATTTGGAAGACATGGGTTCAGTTCCTGGCTCTGAAACTTACTGTTTGTGGAATCAGATCACTTTCCTTCTCTAGGTCTCATTTTCCTTATCAGTAGCATAGGTATGGTCAAATACTTATAATTCCTATTTATAATGTTGCAATGAGGAAAGATCTTCAAAAACCACAGCAATTTGATTATTATTCTAACTTAATTAATGGAAGGTTTAGAGAAATAAGTAGACAAAAATGACACAGGATGAAAAGGCACATCTAGTCCACAATTTGCATCAGTGCTGGCACTGACAAAATCATATACCCATTACTATATGGAAACACTAATTCTTTTAGCTACCATTTTAAGTTTTATGATGTCTTTTAAACATTTCTATGATGTCAGTATTCAAGATATTTGTGAAGTGCTACACGTATAATTATCCCCATTTTGCAGGTATAAGAACTGAGGTTCAGAGAACACAAATGACTTGTCCTCAGTCAGGTAAGTAGTCAAGGTTGCAGTCAGGATCTGAAACTCTATCTCCTGACTCTAAGTTCATTATGCTTTTGTTATAGCACTCTGCTTCACTTGCTATTTTTCTATTTGCTAATTATTTCCAAAAATCAAACAATATTGCCTCGTATTATAAACCCTTAGCTTTTTTCAGCTGAACTTATGAGGAAAAAGAAAGATGTATTTTTTCACTCTCTGTTACTAGGAACTACTTTCTTTTACCTAAATTTTCACCCAATTTAGGAACTTAGGAAAGGATTCTCTTATAATTTGAAAGTTAAAGAGGTCCAGCTATTCTTGGATATCCTTTCCTCTCTGTTACTAGCTAATCCTTTTCAGAAAGTCTCAAATAATATTTTTCAAATGGCCAGGACTGGGTTGTATCTGCATTTAAATACTAAGTATCTATATAAATAAAAAAGAAAACAAAGAAATGTTTTACACTAAAGTTATTTGGGATATGATTCAATTGACATTTTTTTCCTCTTTGGAATACTATGTGACATTTGAAAGTAAGTGAAAGAGATCTGTATAACCAGTGCAATCCGACATTGGTAGCACGTATATACAATTTTATCAGGATATGATCTGAAAGAGCACAAATTTGACCCAGACTTATTTTGAACGAGCTAACTTAACCTGAGCCTATGTTATAGCTACTGATGATGCCATAATTAAGTGCTAATCGCATGGGTGTGCTGTTTTGAGAGGCAGTAAACCGGTTTCCTGAGTGGATAAACAAGGAGGTTGAAGGCTAAGAACCTTGGCCCATCAAGGAACTGTATTTTTGGTAGAGAAAAACAGCAGGTCTCACCTGTTATTGCAATTAGGGTAAAAGCACACACATACTTCTTTAAAGCAATAAAATAGATCAGTCTTCAAGTCAGTAAAGGGAGCAAACACTAAATATACTAAATGGAGAAGTGTTTCATAGACTTTTGGTCTCTCTTGTGAATATCTCTTACAGGCCTTAACAATGAAGCTCACATAGTAGAATTGAGAAGCAGCATCATGTAGTGGAAAGTGAATTAAAGGAGTACCAGGGTCTAGTCTCAGTTCTGCCAAAATAAGACTGCCATTTATTAGCCATAATAATTGTCAACTAAGCAGCTCAGTGGGTAGGTCTAGACTGGGAGCTCTTTGAGAGCAAGGATTCTACCCTCTTCTCCCTCCACCTACCCTTTCTTTATATCCTGTCACTTAACACCGTGCCTGACACATATAAGGCATTTAATAGATGCTTGTTGATTGACTGTCTTAGTTCAAATCCTTCCTCAGATATTTGTTGTGTTATATGAATCAAGTCACTTGACCTCTCTCAGCCTCAGTTTCCTAATCTGTTATATGAAGCTGTGGGCCCCATAATCTCAATGATTATGAATTTCAGGAAGTTATTTCACCTATCTAAGCCTCAGTTTCCTTATCTGTAAAATAAGATATTTTATTCATTTCTTCTGCCCAATGATTCAAATGTTTCCTCTCTACAAAGTATAGTACTAGACGGTGAGGAAGGGTCCCTAAAGATTATTAAGGCATAACCACTATTCTCACAGATTCCTCAATATAGTGAGGGGAGAGGGTCACATGATATGCACATATATATAACAACTATCAAATAAATACTGAGTTGATAAAGAAAATCAATAGCTCTAATTTAGGTACAAAGTGAGAATTAGGCTTGCTAATGAATTTCTGATTGGGAAAGATGAGACTGAGGATTGAAGGAAGAACAGGATTTTAAAAGGTTAACAGGAGAGGTTGGCATTACAGACATAAAGAATTACTAAAATTAAGATTTAAGTTGGGAAACCTGTTGATCACAGAAAGGACAATAACTAGTCTAGCCATGCGTCACCCTATTCAAAAGACATCTGAAGTATTGTTTTCTGTTTTGGGCACCAGATTTTAGAAGGAACACTGCAAAGCTCTGTTTGTACCAGATAGGATAGCCAATATTCTGAGGAGAATGGAGACCATTCTAAGCTTTTTTTTTTTTTCCAATGAGTAGTTAGATGAACTGTTTAGCCTGGAGAGGAAAAGCTTGAAAGGTGAAATGATAGCTGACTCAAACTATTTGAAGGACTGTCATGGAGAAGAAGAATTAGATTTGTTCTGCCTGGTCCCAGCAGTAAGAACAATTGGATGGAAGGTGCAAAAAGAAAGATTTAGGCTTAATGTAAGGAAAAATTTCCAATAATTAGAGCTGTCCAAAAGCAGAATAGGCTGCCTAAGGATATAGGGGGGTCACCCTTACCAGTGACTTTCGAGTAGGTACTAGAAGGCAACTAATCATGATATTTTATTAGTTGTGCAAGTATAGGCAAGTTATTTAAATGCGTATTGACTCAGTTTCCTTTATACTATTTATATAAATATATGTTAGATTATGCCATTTATGCAGGAGATATGCACACATAAATACATGCATACATATACATACTATATATACACACACAGATATATACATACATTATACATACATACTTATATACATATGCATACATAAAGACTATATCTGTATCTGTCTATCTATACACAGATATATGTAGAATGTGTATGTATGTACATATGTATCCAGAACGTAAAGATTAATTGTTGCTTGTAGAAAGATTCCTATTTAGGATGAGATCAGACTATAAGAACTTTTAAAAATGCTTTAAACTCTGAGATTCAGTGATTCTCTAATTTGACTGGAATCTAACATATGTAGAGTGGTGTGATTTAAGTCCGGAAAATAGGGAGGCACCAGGTTGTGAAGGGCCTCTGATTAAAGAGTTTGGCCTTATTTATCATGCAGTAAAGAGCTATTAAAGGATTTAAAGCAGAGGAGTGACACGATCCAATTTTTGCATGAGGAAGATTAACCAGGCAACTATGTGGAAAAATGACTTTTGACTAGGGAAATATTAGAGGCAGGAGGACAATTCAGGTGGATGTTACAGGATAGCATCAGTGAGATGAAAAGAGAAAGATGGGGAAGGATTCAAGAAATATTTCATAGGGTCAATAAACAGGATTTGGAGTCTTACTGGATATAAGAGGTGAAAAGGAGAGACAGATCAAAGATAATTTCTGTTTCCAGCATAGAAGATTAGGTAAAATGAGAGAAATAAAAAAGAATAATAAAAAGGAAAAATCAAAATAAAAGGAAGTCAGAATAAAGACTTGGTTTTGGAGAAGAGATATAATCTGTTTAAAAATTTTTGACTATATCACAAAGATGGAACAGTTCAATTAGCAGTTGGAATTTTGAGGCTAGAGTTTGAGAGTTCAAGCCTGGAGGTTAACATTTGGTAGCTATCCTCATCCATGATAAGGTGATTGCTGATATTGTGCCAGTGGGAGAGATCACTAAAAGAAAGAGGAGAGAGGAGATAGGGAGGAGAGAGAGAGAGAGAGAGAGAGAGAGAGAGAGAGAGAGAGAGAGAGAGAGAGAGAGAGAGAGAGAGAGAGAATAAATAGAAGCATGGGCTGAATGAAGACAGGGAAGAAAGAGGAATTAATGAAGACAGCGAAGGGGCATTTGGAGAGGTAAAAGAACTATTAAAATATAATGGCATATATGTCAAATGAAGACAATATATCAATTAGAACATGTTCAACCCTATTAAAGGCTGCAAAGATACAAAGGCGATTGGGGTTGTGATGAGATGCCTAGATTTGGCAACATGGTTATTAACTAAGTTTAAGAGAACAGTTTCTATTGAGTGGTATGAGAAAGGAAATCATATTGCAAAGGATTGCAGAGGACATGGGTGATAATGAAAAGGGGCTATAAGTGACAAACTATTTTCTCAAGAAGTTTTAGCCAAGAAAAAGAGGAGAGAGATTTCATAGTATGTTACTGGAGTATAAGGGCCATGGTAAAGTTTGTTTGTTTCTTTGTTTTGGAATGGAAAGAACTACATTTTTGCAGACAAATGAAAAGGAACCAATAGAAAAGGAATGACTGAAAATGCATTAAGATGAAGGAATGGTTGGCAGAAAAAGGGAAGGGGATAATGGGCACAGGTATAAAGGTTAATAAATTCTTTGTGGATCAGGGGATTGTTTCCTTCTTGTATTCTCAGAGTCTATCCCAGTGCCTGGCACATAGTAGGTGCTTAATAAGTACTTTTTTATTCACAAGAATTATACTAGGTAATATTTAATGAACCCTCCAACTATACATTTTTATATCCTGCCTTCTTCTTCTCAAATATGTTTAACTTACAAATACCTCTCCACTAAAATACCTCAGAAATACCAACAGTGGACAATTTTCTCCTTTTTATCTGAATTAAAATATGGCACATACTCTTGGGAGTGTTCAGGGTTTTTGAGTGAGTTTTACAAAATCATTGAATTTCCAAATTATAGATGACTTTAGAGACCTTTAGTCCCCCTCTTTCTTGAACAAGAATTCCCTCCTCGACATCCTGGAGAATGACTGTCCATCCAGACCTTGTTTGGAGAGCTCTAGCCGCAGGTTACCTCACTACCTGGCATGGAAGATCATACAAAATTTAAATTGTTCTGCTTCAGAAGGTTGTTGTATCATCCTCATTGTTTTCCCTTTGCATTAGCCTAAGTTTTGCCTCTTCTCAACTTTTCCTCATTGCTCCTACCTCTTCCCTGTGGGGCCCAGCGGAGTTAATCAAATGTTTTTTCCACATGACAGTCTTCAACTATTTGAGGAAAAGTATCATCTCTTCCCTCCCCCCTCAAGTCTTCCCTTTTGCAAGATAAACAACTCATTTTCTTCCACATGTAGCTTGATCGCTATTTCTCTCACTATCTCGTTTCTGGACACACAACTTACCAACAGCTTTTACTAACTTGACTCATTTCATGACTCCTTGGACAACTTATTTACCTCCATCCAACTTTCTCACAGTGACTGTGCCTTCCCCCCTTCTCCAATTGGTGAGTTTTTCCCCAGAACCTATCTCCATTTAGGAAGCACATATGCAACCATGCTTACTCCAAAACTGGCTCAAACCATAACATTTTGGATGAATTTGCCAGCTCCCCAATCCCCCTACCTTGCCTCATTTCTCATTATCCTTTTATATGCTGTTATACCACCCATCATGTATATTAAAATGTAAACTCTTTCAGGGTAAGGACTCTATACTTGATTTCATTCGTATCCCCAACTCTTAGCACAGTGCCTGGCATGTACTAAGTGCTTAATAAATTCTCTCTCTCTCTCTCTCCCTCTCTCTTTCTCTCTCTCTCATCTGCCAGTCTGTTGGTTTATCATTTTGTCTGTCTTCTATAAAACTGCTGTCCAGAGCTAAACACAATATTCCAAACAAATATGGTCTCTCCAAGACACAGTACATTTGGTACTATTGACTCCTCTCATTCTGGTTACCATTCCTCTCTTAATGCATCCTAGGATTGTGTTAGCTCTTTTTTGGCTGCCATATCACGTTTCATATTGAGCTTATAGTCTAGTAAAACTGCCAGACTTTTTTCTCCCCATACAAGCTGTTGTCTAAGATGAGCTTCTCCCATTTTTCATTTGTGAGGTTGCCTAATTGAAGCCAAGTGTAGAATTTTACATTTAAGCCTATTAAATTTGTTCTTCCTAGATCTGAGTTGGATAATAATAGCTAGGATTTATATAGCAGCTTAAAATTCACAAAGTACTTTATATGTTTTCTCATTTGAGCCTCACAACAATCTTGGGAGAGAGATGCTATTATTATCCCCATTTTACAGATGAGGAAACTGAGGCAGATAGAGGCTAAACAACTTTCCCAGCACAAGATAGCTAGTGAATGTCTAAGATAAAGGCAGGATTCAAACTCTGATATTCCTCATTGTTCTGTTGTTCTTACCCATTGTTCTACCTAATTTTCTATCAGTAATTGAAATTACACTGGTCTCTCTAGACAACTTAGTTTTTGCCTTCCTAAAATGATCATTTCTCTTTGTGTCTCTATAATGTCATTATGGAGAGCCATCCAACTTTGTTGGGCCAGCTTCCTTGTAGAATTTTAGACTTTTGGTTACTCTCTATCTTTTCTCTGAACTCTTTAAAATTTCTAATAGCTTATTTCTTCAACCTTATCACAAATTCTACTTGAGTTCAAAGTTCCCATCATCTTTAAGTCATTAACTGGTTTCTCCTTACTGGTCATCAGGTATTGACTTGCATTTTCCCTTTTCATTTCTTTTATCTTTTGAAGAATGAAATCGTCATGAATTTCTTAGCTGTTTTTTTTTCCCTTTTTGGCAATAAATGAGAGAGCGCCTACAGATGTCTAGATAAATGAAGTCTCACATCACCACTATATCATGCCTCCATACCTGATTTGTGGTTTGTTTCCCAAACAATTTGTATTATTCTTCTCAGACCAGACATCCTTCATTCTCTGGCCTTTGCCACCATAGTGTAGCTGCTTCTACTCCTATAACACCTTACTTCCATTGGTAAGTTTTTCTTAGAACCTGCCTTTTGAGGAAGAGACCAGACCAATCATCCTTCATTTTCTTGATTTTTCCCTCATTCCACTCTGTGGGTACCTTGTCCCTCCCCACCCCCAGTTTTTCAACCATCTTTTATATCTTTTGTCATTAGAATGGAGGCATTAGAATTGAAGGCAGAAATTGTCTTTCATTTTGATAATATCTGTATCCCCAAGACTTAGCACAGTGCCTAGCACATAGCAAATAATTTGTAAATGCCTATTGACTTGGATTCTGTACAGGTGATGTGTCTTATGATGTTATACCTGGTGTTCTCTACAGTATCCAGTGCATATTATATATGCAGTTTTTTCTCCTCTTACGATTCTAGTTTAAAACCCTCTTGATTATATTTGTAAGACTCCAGGCAAATGGCAGAATTAGAGAAACAGAGTTGGAAGGGCAGTCTAAGGTCATAAACACCTTTATATTTTTATCTAGCTTGGGCTTTGTATACCTCTAGCAAAGTATAATACCTAACCTCCTGAAGCAATCTATTCTACTTTAGAACAGTTATTATTATGAGTAACTTTTTTTTAATAACATCAGGTTTATATCTACCATCCTATCATTTCCATCTATGGTCCTAGATTCTTCCCTCTGGTGCCAAATAGGAGAAGTTCAATCTTTCTCCCGTATTTCAGCACTTCAAATACTTGTCAGCAGATACTATGTCCTACCTAAGGCTTCTCTTCTCTAAACTAAATAACTCTAGTTCCTCCAACTGATCCTTAAATGACATATTCTCCATTCCTTTTATCCTCTCAGTTACTTTTCCTGGGAAATACTAAAGCTGGTCTAACACTAAAGATGTGATCTCACCAAGGCATTGTGTATGAGGTCAGAAACTGAAGACCTCAATTATAGATTATTTGCTCAACTATTTTTTTCTTCATTCTACATACTCTGCCTCCCAATGCACCATAGGAATATGTGTGTGTGCATATATATACACATATGTTTATATATATACACATGTATATGTATATATATGTGTGTGTGCACATGTGTATGTGTGTGCGTATACAGTCATATGTATGTATATATTTGCATGTATATCACTGGCCATCATGAAGCAGACTACACAGGAGGCCAAGAGGCCAGAATTTCCATGTTTTATCCATAACCCACAAATCCTATTTTCAAACAACACTTTCTTAGCCGGCTTTTTACTTCCTAAACTCATCTTTCTCTTCTGAAGCCCCCACTGTCATTTGGCACAGTTATGGAAATATCACCAATGCTTCCAAGGTCTTGAATTTCTGGTGCATAAATTAATAATTCTTTGCTATTTTTTCTAGGTTCCTTATAGAAGTATCACTTTGTCCCCAAATGAATCATCAGAAATAAATAGGGGTTAATAGATAGAATATGTATTAGAAAGCTCTCTAGCAGGTTCCAGACATTTCCTGAGTTATGTAGCAAACACTGATCACTTCTTATTGTCAGAAAAAACAAATGCCCGACTTTGTATTTCCCCGCTAGTCAGTCAATCAAGAGCATTTATTCAGCATTTACTATATGCAGATGGTATGCTAAACGATGGATATATATATATATGTGTGTGTGTATATATGTATGTGTGTGTGTGTATATCTATGTGTGTGTGTGTCTCTCTCTCACACACACACACGCACACACACACACAGACAAAAATATGGTCTCTGCCTTCAAGGGGTCCACACTGTAAAGGAAGAGATAGTATACACATTACTACACATACAAGATATATACAGTGTGAATAGAAAGCAATCCCAGAGGAAAGGTATTAGCTGTGGGAGGATAAGGGGGTAGAGAGACTAAGAAAAGTCTCCTGTGGGTGGTAGGATTTGAGCTCAGGTTTAGAGGAAGCCAGGAAATCTAGGAGGCAGAGGCGAGGAGAGAGAATATTCCAGGTATAGAGGACAGCCAGCACAAAGTCATGGAATAGAGAGATGTGTAGTAAGTGGACTGTTACAGCTAGATAGTAAAGTATGTGGAGGAGAGTAAAATATCCACTCCTTTTCTTCCTCTATTACAAGATAATATCACAGCTGATGAAATACACTGATCACACTATCACTTTTAGAGAAACAAGAAACTGTGTTCTCCTGAAAGAGTACAGCTCTTCGAACTATGGAAAGAGTTTCTTGTTTATTTCCTTTTTTTTTTCATAAATTGTATATATCAGTAATATGTAAGCTCCTTCAAGGCAAGGATTATTTCTCTTTTTATTTGTCTTTGGGTATCCAGCATCTAGCAATGGCTCTTTGCATATAGTAGGCACTTAATAAGTGTTTGCTAATTGAATTAAGTCAAGTAAATAATTATTCAGTGTTCATACGAATTCCATTCTTTCTATGTATCACATTCTTTTATCCTCTGAATTCCTCTCTTGATTCTTCAACTCATTTTTTTTCTTGTTTCCTCATAGATCACATATCTAGATTTCACAAATGTGAAAACTGGGGTCCAAGAAGGGGGACAGACTTGCTTGATGTCTCACAGGTATTGAGAGTCAGAGACTAGATTTGAACCCAGCTTTTCTGACTCCAGAACCAGTACTGTATTGACCTCTTTGTATGTTCTTGTAAAGAAACCCTAATCCTTCTTGATAAGCAAATAGGGATGTACTTCTCCAGTCCTACCTTTTCCCCAAGGATAGAGACCTGTCTCTGTTCTTTTTGAACAAGTCTGGTTTCCATATTCCCATTTCTCCCAAGGGCTCTTATTCTGCTCAAAGCTTCCTTTTCAAATGAAAAAAGCAGACCATGGCTCATATATACTTATATACACAATCCTACACATAAAGAATGTAGCCATTTAGATAAGGATTGAATGCAAATACTAAGCATACTAGTCTACCCATTTGCAATGTGTTAAATATAGTTTTACAATTTAAATTACCACTCATTTCTAGACTTTTTATAGGCTGCATCTGGGTAAAGGAGAATGAGGTACACATAATAGCAATGCATGTATTTATTCATTCCATTTTGTCTATCTAAAATTGGTGTTCAAATTTTTCCCACTAGATGTGTAAAATACCCATGTAATTAAAGTTTTTCTAACAAATGTGAAATTATGAAATGTTATATAATCTGAAAGCGCTTGTGTGTTGAGTTTAGAGTTTGTTGTGTTTTTTTTAACTCCCTTCTCTGGCTAGTAAGCCCTACTAGGGTGCTGTGCGAATGAGTAGAGTAATAGCTAGTAATTATTATATGTGTAGCAAAAAACTTGGGCAGGTAGGTAGAACATGAGTAGTGGCATAAGTGCAGTGGACAGTCAGATCAGGGGTTTGGGGAGGAAATGCAGGGGGCGGAACACAGGTATAGTCAAAGGGTCAAAGGGTGAGAATACAGGTATAGTCACAGGGTGAAAGGGTGGCCTGTACTTCAGAAACTCCTACCTATACCTTCAGTGGATTAAGAAAGAAAGAAAACCCTATAGCTGGCAGCCTGGGGCTGGAAGAGGGAGCAGAATGAGGAAGTAATCACAGTCCAGGAGAGGAAGATGAGGACAAGGCAGAGGGAAGATGTTGACATCCTGGGGCAAAGCCCAGTCACCCACTCTAGTTATGATTCTGCTAATGAAGTGTAATCTTGAGTTCTATGAATCACTAAGCATTGTGCCATAGCCAGATTCTGTATTCTTAACAGAGAGCTGCTGTTCTCCAAATGCTTATCAGCGCCTAAGATTGGAGCCATTTGAAACAGTATGGATATCTCAACACACATCTGTTTTTTATTATAAAAAATTCAAATCATATGCCTTATGAGGAAGTATGGTTGAAGTAAATTTAAATTCAATATGTTGTCAAGAAGCTTGAATTCAAGTTCTGGTTCTGACACTGACTATCCAGGTGATCTTAGGTAAATCATTTAACTCCTCTAGGTCTCTATTCATTCATCTGCAAAATGGTAATGATGATATTTACATTAATTATCTTATATAGTTTTGTGACAAAAGGTTTTACATACTTGAAATTAATACATAAATGAAAATAATTACTCATTTCAAATTAATCCTTACAAAAGTCCTCTTCCAGCGCTTCATTGTAATATAGAGTTGACCTAGTAGTCTTGAAAACTCTCTTCCAGAAGGGTATAACTTTGGAAGTTTCTATCAAACTGGTAAGGAATCAAGTATACAAGTACATTGAGAAGACCCATGAGCATCGGATTGGCCAAGAGGTAATGAATTCTTTCGCTCATGACAACTCACAAAAACCAGAAAAATAAAAAACATAGTCCTCAGTCCAGGGAAATCCCCATCAGTTTCTACACTAATGGTGGCAGAGCTGTGGAAAAGAAGCTACGGTGTGCTAAAAGTCATCCTTTTTAGATTATCTAAAAACAAAGGCAGAGCCAAGATGACAGATTAAGGCAGCAACCCAGAAGAACTCTCTCAACTTTCCCCTCTAAACAACTTTAAAATAACACCTTAAATCATAATTTGGACCACTGGATCCAACAACAAACCAGGGTGAGACATTTTTCCAGCCTAAGACAACTTAGGAAGCTAGCAGGAAAGATCTATGACACCAGGATGGGAGCTGACCCAGAGTGCATGCGGTGGTAAAGCAGCAGCAGCAGCAGCTTCAGAAGGTCTCAGCCCAGAGACAGCAAGGGGTTCAGATTACTGGTCAAAAATAAATTTGCTGGCAGTAGGTATAGCTGTTGTCAGGGATGTAGGAAGGGATGGTGATAAGAGAAAGTGGGGAGGATAACAAAAGGGAGAGTGGATTGAAGAAAGCAGTGGTCACAAGCAAAACAGACTTTTAAGGAGAGACAGGGTGAAAAAAGAGAGAAGGATAAATAGAAGAAAACAGGATAGAAGGACATACATAGTAATCACAACCCTGAATGTGAATTGAATGAATTCACCCATAAAATTGAAACAGATAGCAGAATAGATTTGAAACCAGAATCCAACAATATGTTGTTTACAAGAGATACACTTGAAATACAAACACACACAGACGTACACAGAGTTAAAGTAAGAGACTGGAGCAGAATCTATTATGCTTCACATGAAGTAAAAAAGGCAGATTTAGCAATCATGATCTCAGACAAAGCAAAAACAAAAATAAATTTAATTAAAGAGATAATCAGGGAAACTATATTTTGCTAAAAGATACTATATATAAAGAAAAAGCATCAAAAATGTTTACAACAAGTTTTTCTGATAAACGTCTTATTTGTCCAATTCAAAGAGAATAGAGTCAAAGGCATAAAAATGAAAGCCATTCTGCAATTAATAAATGGTAAAAAGATATTAAAAGGCAGTTTTTGAAAGAAGAAATCAAAGCTATGAAAAATGCCCTGAATCACTATCGATTAGAGAAATAAAAATTAAAACAACTTTGAGGTACTACCTAATGCCTTGTTTTTGTGTGTTTGTCCTTTGTTTTCGAAGAGGACCATGACATCATGGAAATGATGAGATGACTTGCAATTGACTTTGATTTGAGTCAGAGGGTTGTTCAAAGCCACCAGCCTCACTTTCTCCTCCAGAGACATCAATAACCTGATGTTCCTATTCAAAATGATAAATGCTGGAGGGGGTGGGGGGAAATAAATACACTAATGTATTGTTGGTACAGCTGTGAATTGGTCCAACCACTCTGGAGAACAATTTGGAACTATGCCCAAATAGCCATAAAACTGTGTATACCTTTTGAACTAATCCCACTATTTGATCTGTACCCCAAAGAGACAAAAGGGAAAGGACCTATATGTTCAAAATATGTATAGCAGCTCTTTCTGAGGTGGCAAATAATTAGAAATCAAGAGGATCTTCATCAATTGGGGAATGACTGAACAATTTTTGGCATATGGTTGTGATGAAGTAGTATTGTGCTATAAGATGACTAGGCGGTTTGTTTCAGAAAACAAACAAACATGGCAAGGCCTATGATAATATAAAGTGAAGTGAAAAGAACTGGACACCAATATTGTAATGATGAGCAACTATAAGAGACTTGGCTACTCTGATCAATATAATGATAAATACAATTCTAAAGGATTCATGATGAAAAAATACTTTCCACCTCCAGAGAAAGAAAGTATGAACTGAGTGCAAATTGAAGTATAATTTTCTCCCTTTCTTTATTATTATTGTTTTTTGTTTGCAATGTAACTAATATGGAAATATGGTTTGCATGATTTCACATATATAACTGATATCATATTGTCTGCCTTTTCAGTGGCTGGTAGAGGTATGGAAGAGAAAAAAAATTGGGACTCAAATTTTTAAAAGAAAAGAATGTTTAAAATGAATAAATAAAAAATTTTATAAAAAATAACTATCTAAAAAACACGTATTTAAAAGCTGGTATCCCACCTGTGAGATTCTTGCCAAGTAACTAGTGAGTTGATATATTATTCTAGTCTAGTGGCGGGGAAACCAATTAGGAAGCTATTACAGTAGCTCAGGTGAGAGATAATGAGGAGTCAAGTAAGGATAGTGCCTATGTGAATTAAAAGAAGGGGAGAGATGTGCTAAATGTTGTAAAAGTAGAATCAAATGTGAGAAAATGGTTGGATATGGGGAATGGAAAAGAGTGAAAGGTGTAGGATGACTGAGATTATGAATCATGACTGGGAAAATGATGGTCCCCATAAGAGAGGAAAAAGACATTTTAGGGGAACAGAAGATTCAGGGGTAAGATAAATGTCTTCTGGAACTTCAGGGCAATTTTTCTTAAGAATTTCTTGTAATATTATGTTCAGATACCTTTTTCATCATAACTTTTGGGTAGCCCAGCAGTTCCTATATTGTCTCTCCTTGAACTATTCTCCAGATCAATTATCTTATATTCTCTTCTATTTTTTTCTGATTATTTCTTGCTGTAACATCATTTGATTCCTCTTGCCCAATTCTAATTTTCAAAGTATTATTTTCTTCCTTAAGATTTTGGATCTATTTTTCCAATTGGCTAACTTTCTTTTCATTATTTTCTTGGATTGTTTTTAATTTTTTTCCTAATTTTTCCTTAATCTCTTTTATTTGATTTTTGAATTCCTCTTTAAGTTCTTCTAATAACTCTTTTTGGGCTTATCATTTGATGTTACTCTTTGAGGTAGGAGTGGCTTTTTTACCTCACTATCTTCCTCTGAATATGAACCCAGATCTTCTTTCACAGCATAGTAGTTATCTGTGGTCAAGGTCTTTTTCCTTTGCCTATTCATTTTAATTTTGTTTTATTTTTTAGCAGTTTATTATTAATATCAGGTCTTAATCCTGAGTTGTGGGTAATGTTTCCCCCAGGCCTCAGGTCCTCTTTACTGTTATTTTCTGTATGCTGTCTTTGGGCTTAACCTCAGGGGCTCCTCTCCTCCCCTAAGCTACAGTTAGGGATCCCAGCTATACTGTTCCAAAAATGTTCTTACTCTCTGCAGTACAGCACTCACCAGGCATGGACTTGCTATTCCTTGCCCATAGCTATAGTTTGGGATCACATCTGCTATGCCTGGCATCCAGAAACAGAGGGGAACTCCCGTCAATTGTCCCCCACTTGAACCTACTGGGTTCAAAATGTCTAATCTGGGAAAGTGGGAATAAGGTCAGGAAAGAGTAGAGGGAATAAATATTTATTATTATTATACAAAGGACTGTGCTAAGTGCTTTACTAATATTATCTCATTTGATCCTCATAACAACACTATGAAGATGACACTATTATTATCCCCATTTTATAAATGAGGAAACTGAGGGAAATTGAGGCTAATTGATTTTTCCAGAAGACAGCAGGGAACAGCTTGAGATAACCATGGAAGTCAAATGAGTTTGGGAAAGGACAGGGGGAACTGAAATCTAAAATGGAAAGCAGCAACATCTCTAAAAGGACACAAAAGAGGGGCGGTTATTCATAATTGTGGTACCTAAGGCTGGAAGAGAAAGCTCAGGTTTTAGTACTGGCTACAACAAAATTCTCTGAAGAAAGCCCTAATTTATCAGGAATTGCTTTACTCTCAAACTGTGTTGTAGAATTCATAGGGTCATAGGTTTATAACCAGAATAAAAACCTTAGAAATAAATGAATACATTCCCATGGTTTTAAAGATGAGGGAATTGAGGCCCAGAGAGATTAATTAGTAGTAGTAGTAGTAGTAATAATAGATTATATTTTAAATTTGCAAAATACAAGTGAGTTTGGGGTCCATTAGTCCCCTTTTACATCAGATGATAAAACTACAAATCAAAGATATACCCCCACACAAAACTATTAAGTATCTGAGGAGTGTTCTGAACATACTTTTTTTCTGAATGGAAGTCTAACTCTCTCTAGTATGCCACACTACCTTTCTGAAGTGACTAAATTGTAGTGTTAGGATTGGAAACCAAGTCATCTAGGTGGAACTGGATCTAGTGCTGAATTATTAAGATAAAGAAAACAAAAATAAAAAGCCTGTGTCTTTTTACACAAATTTGAGGAAAACTATGCTAGACTCCTGGAATGGATTTAGCTAAATAAAGTTTTCAAATGCAAAAAAAAGGGGATAATTTGCAAGTTTATAGAACTTTAGGGTTTACAAAAAGCTTACCCAGAACACTAAATTGGTTAGATAAGTAATATAGGCAACTGAGTCTTATAGAAGTTAACCGACTTGCTCAGTCATGAGTAAGACCAGACTTGAGTCCAAGTGTCTTCAGTGTTTTTTTCCCTCTATCAAATCACATTCTACTTAGAAAGCTAAAGTCTCCTTAACTTTCCTATGTTAACCAAGTAATTAGTGATCTACAGTCCCATCTACAAAAGATCTGATTATAGGATCATAGGATTTAAGTTTGGAAAAGAATTTAGAAATCTATTAGTTCTATCTTCTTATAGATTAAGTACCCAATAATTACCTACCGCTCTACTTAAGATTGAAGAGACACTAAGTAGGCAAATAGCCCTTGGTGCTAAGAGATAAAACATGTGCTTAGTGATAATACCAGTGTGACCTGGAGCAAGTCACTTGTATGTTCTGCATCTCAATTTCCTCATCTGTAAAATGATGGGGTTAGAATAGATATTTCCTCCTACCCTAGGTTTAGATGGACAGAATCTTAGAGCTGGAAGGTATCATTTGCTCCAAACCTCTCATTTTAAAGATAAGGAAAATGAAGCAAGTTAGTGGCTAGGCCACAGTTAGAATTCAATTCTCCTGACTCGGGACTGTATTTCTTCTAGTCAGCTTGTTCATTGTACTTACTTTCCTCCCCCATTTATTTTCTCAATTCAACCAAATCCAATAGAACATAGGACAGAGTTCTCTCTCTCTCTCCCCCCCCCCAACTTGCTGTGACAGAGTTAAAAGGGAATTCAAATATTGGAATTATCATTTTTATTTTATTACCCGATTCTCCCAGCTTACCTTTAAATATGTCAGGAAGCTAAATATATCTATGGCAGCTCTGCCTGGGGGAGATTCAGTTCAGCCTAATTGGCCAAACACTTTCAATTTATTTCCACTAACCAGGCCTTTGATATGGAGAGATTTATGGTGCTTCTTTTTTCCATCTAGAAAATAAATACTGTTTTAGATCAGAAGGGACTTCTTGTAAACTAAAAAAAAAAAAAAAAGGAAAAGGAAAAAAAAAGAGGAAAAAAGGGTTGCAGATTGATGGCTTCATGTTTGTCCTAACTTGTAGTAAGCTTTAGCTCTGACCCATGCTGATTGTTTCAGGCCTATTTTATTTTTACAACATTCATGGGCTGCCCTATTTCTGTTTCTCGCTTTCTCTCTGTCTCTCTGTCTCTCTCTCTGTCTCTCTGTGTCGCTCTCTCTCTCTCTCTCTCTCTCTCTCTCTCTCTCTCTCTCTCTCTCTGTTTAGTTTGTTAATTTGTGATAACTACATTGTGTTTAAAGGGATTAACTGTTAAATTTGGATTGTTTATTAAGATTGCTAGAAATTGGGTAGCACTGGTTCTCTTCTGTTCATTGAAAGTATGAGTGTTTTTAGAATCCATTCTGGGAATCTTGAGAAGCTGCTCTGCCCCCCCCCCAAAAAAAAAAAAAAGAAAAAGAAAGGAACTAGTTGTCACCGAGTTTTCTTAATTTAAGAATGAATGAATGGTCATATGACAGCACAGAAGAATATTTGAATAATATTTGAAAAAATTTCCAAGCACATCTAGAAGCAATGCTAGGATAAGACTCCATAGACATATGACAAGTTTGGTAATAGCTTCATGATAATTCCTTCCTCATTATTTCTCTTTATATAATTTAATTGCTGCATCATTTTTTCTTAAGGACTACTTATAATTTTATTTCAAGGCCTTGGCAGGCCTCACAGAATCCCTCGAACCTTTGGAACTGCTCCTTCATAGCTCCTTAGCCCTCCATTGAAATGGCATTTGATCATAGTATGTCCTATTCTAAACCAGTGTGTGCTCTGAGAAAACCAATTTCACACAAAACCACTAGTTTTGTAAGAACCACTCAGAGTCTGGGGCAGCAAGTAATAGGAACAGCATTGGTAGAGATAGGATTGCTAATTCTAGTTTAGATCATTCGTTCCTCCCTCATGAAGAAGAAATTGCCAGAGAAGAAGGGTACGATGCTGGTACTGTGAGTTAGGAAATTGATATTCTTGATCCAAATATGCTACCATCTTTCTATGTTGTGGAATCAAATCCTTTTTCCTCTCTAGGCTTTAGGCTCCATATCTATAAAAGTGTTAGAATAGGGGGGTTCTAAGTTCTCTTCTAGTTCTAACATTTTATGATTCGATTATTTATGGGAATAAGAATGGAACCTGGAAACAAGTTATCAATAAAGTTAGATGTTGAACCCTGTAGCCTCTTCAAGGAATTTTGTAGAATTTCCAAATGAAAGAGGCAACATGACATGGTGGGTAGAGTGCTGACTTGAAGTTAGGAAGGTCTATGTTAAAAGAAGACTGCCAAAACAGCAAAAACTAGCCTTTTAATCGAAGCAAGTGAATCACAATTGGGGCACAACGCAGCACCAAAATACTGGAGTGCCCAAGATGGACAGAGAAGGGTTCTGGGTTTAACCCTCAGAGCGGGGTTAAATACATTTCAACGGGGAAGGAGTCTCATGGGAGGCACAGCTTTGAGAAGCTGTTACATAAGTTGTTTTATATAACATTCAAAAATTCATAGAGAAGGATAAAGGAGGTTGGGGGCAGCGGTGTGTGGGGGGGTGACATCTGGTCATAACAGCAGGCTCAACTGGTTTGGACCTGCTTGAAGAGTCAGTGGGGATCAAAGTCAGATAGCCCTTTCTGAAGTTTACATTCAACAGTCTCTTTTTAACTGGTTTCAATCGGGCAAGGTCAGCAGCTGCATTAAATACCCTTACTAAGCTGGACAAACACAGGCAAATTCACACAACCTCCCTGAACTTCAGCCACGCCCTAAGACAGATATATCTAGTGTAGTGTCTGTTGTGATCGCTAGACTTAGGATCAGGAAAAACTGGGTTCAGAAAATAACTGAAATAGCTAGATGACCACAGGTAAGTCACAGTGTAGTTGTGGGTCTCAAGTGAGATAATCCATATAAAGAGCTTTGCAGATTTTAAAGCACTATATAAATATCACTTATTATTTGTTATAGGCCTGAAGTTTTTGACACATGGCTGGGGGTGGGGGTGGTGCTTCCTACTGTCTTCTCTGACAGTCATGGCATACCACTCCCCAGATCCCTTTGCCAGAATATCCCCTAGGGCAACTGAATTTCATCCTTCTGAACAGCTTACTTCTATAAAAATCTAGGCTTCTTCATTCCAAGGCAATTGTTCCTGTTACAAAACCCCCAGGGCATACATTAGAAAAAGGGGCTCTTCTGGCAAAACCTCTCCTCTTTCTTTTCTTCTATGCCCCTTTAAGCCCAGAATAAGGAAGACTGGCAGAAATCTCAGAGCACCTAGTTCCAGCTTCTTCCTCTCTCTTCTCTTCAACTGTACCCTCTGGCATTTCTCTCCCTCAGGCATCTCCTGTTCTAGGGGCCTAATGACTACGGATTGATTACTTACAATCACTGTCAAGACCCCAGCCAACCAACTAGTTTATGAATCCTTTGAAATAATTTAAATCTTTTCAAGTGTGAAATACAAAGCCTATTGTGTTTTCAAAACAGGCATGGTAGTTCTACTGGCACTGAGGAAGAGACAAATGAAATTGCCTCTCAACCAATTCAGTTTCCTGAATTTCTTTAAAATTAGGATTCCTATGTTTTCTAATTCACTCACTAAAATAAAATAGCAAAATGGTCCCAGGACTACCTCTAATTCCATAAACACTGAAGAACGTTAGTGATTACCTTTGTCATGCAGTTCAACATATGCTGGAAACCCCAGTGTGAAGATGAAACTTAAAAATATTCAGGCCATGAACCTAAGGCCAAATGGTACAGAATGACATTCTGAATGATGGAAGATAAGTTGCTTAAGTTTTGTACAAACTTAGACACAAGATGGAGGCTCATCAAGAGTATAAATCTGATAGAAAGACTGTCTTTTCTAAGACTTCATCAGGGTTGAGCAATGAAGGGAGGGAAGGATTTCTTACTGAGTCCAGCATCTTTGCATTAATTATTTTCTCCTGCTTATCTTGTGGATTCCCTTCATTTCAATCCTCTTTTTTAGAATGTTATTGCCATTGCTCAGTCCTATATGACTCTTGTGGCCCTATTTGGGGTTTTCATGGCAAAGATACCGAAGAGGTTTGCCATTTCCCTCTCCAGCTCATTTTACAGATTAGAAACTGAGGCAAGTGAGCCTCGTGACTTACTCAGGGTCACACAACTAGCAAATGTTTGAGACCTGATTTCAACTCA
The DNA here is from genome assembly GCA_028646595.1 of Phalanger gymnotis. Taxonomy (NCBI): domain Eukaryota; kingdom Metazoa; phylum Chordata; class Mammalia; order Diprotodontia; family Phalangeridae; genus Phalanger; species Phalanger gymnotis. The sequence goes on from CM053622.1 coordinate 110,361,535, forward strand.
AGATCAGTTTTCCTTACTCCAGGTCAGGCACCCTATTCACTGCACCATGTAGCTGCCCTCATTAGCAGTAAGTCATTTTATTTTCAATCCTTTTTAGCCACTATCTTTTTTAAGTCAATGGCAGAAGATTTATGGGAGGAGTTATTGGAGAGAGGGTTTTATGAAAAGAAACTTCCCTTTCTTCTCTTTCTCATTTTAATATTAGGCTCCTGATTAAAAAAAAATGTGGTGCTTGACACTATTGACTTTGGGGTTTGGGGCTGATCCCATGATAGTCTAGTCCCAGTGCTGTGAATGATTGAAAGGCAGCTGTAATGAGCCTCAAGGGAACCTAATGTACTCATTTACCTTACACTAGATTGTATCTCAGATGTCTTAGGCAGATTGATACGTGTCCTAATCTTTAAGAATTTGAGAAGACACATTTCTACTACCTTCCTAATGAAAACATTTTAACATGTTACCCCTTCCTGGTTGCATTTTTGTTTTGTCAGAAATAGCCACCTGGTTGATGAAGGCTCAGGACATGAATTTAACAAATCACCTTCTTCCAAAAGCCTCCTGAGTGAAGCGTTTGCCTTTGATCCAGTAACTGGTGGGAAGAAGGGCTTTTTGACAATTTATATCTTTTATCTGAATTCTTTATCACTTCAAAGGATCCTCTGTGTTTTGAAGCACTAGTATTTCTTTGGCTCTATTATTAACTTACATATTATGTGGTTTTATAACATTAAACAAAAATCTAAGTCTCAAATGAAAACTAAAAATGTGGATATCAAAAGACAAATTTACCTAGAAATGTGTGCTATATTAAACTTGTGACTAGCCTGGTTAGAGCCTTCTGAGACTCCTATAATTGTTTCACAAGGGAAACATTTTGCATTAATATGAACGAGGTAAAATATGTAGAGAGCACAAACAGAAGAATAAGACAGCATAGAGAGGTTAGAATTAGGTGCATATGTGGTTAAAATGATCCCCTCTCCCCTCAAAATGCCTCTTTTGCTTTCTGATTTCACAATCAGATATTTGTTATTTTGATTTTAGACTTGTCTGTGTTTTTTGAATCTTGATTCTGTCCCTTGTTAATTGTTGGATCTTTAACTTACCATCTCTAAGCCTCAGGCTTATATATATGTATATATATATATGTGTGTGTGTGTGTGTGTGTGTATATATATATATATATATATATATATATATATATATATATATATGTATTAAAAAAGATAAAAGCCCTAGCTACCTCATATGATTGTTGTGCCAAACCACTCTGTCAAGTGCTAGATATATGTGAATTTATAGACTTGTCGATCATCCAGGAGCAGGATTTCTTAACCTGGACTTTATAAACTTTTAAAAAATATACATTTTGGCAATTGTATTTCAATGTAATTTCTTTCCTCTGTAATCCTGTGCATTTCACTTTATATATTTAGAAACATTGTTTTGAGAAAGCATGTATACACTTTACCAGATTTCCAATAGGACCCATGATACACAAAAAGGTTAAGAACCCCTGTCCTAAAGTGAATGAATTTATCATTTCCTTTCTTATTTTTAATTGGGTGATGGGGTCAGTACATTAGGGCCTGTGATACCTGGCCAGATGGTATGCTGCTAAAGGAAGAAAAAAGGGTGAAGAAAGATATACCTGAGTCCTAGGCCAGTACAATATGATAGTTGCCAGTGTGGGACTAGAGGCTGGGGGGAAAAGAGGCAATAAAGCAGTTCTCTGAACAGTGACTCAGCTCTGTTCACCTACAGAGAAGGAAACTGGTTCAAAGGGATCTCTCCCAATGGCTATGGGCAGTATCCCTGAATGAACTCTTTTCAACTGCTCTGTGTATGTGTGTATGCCTGTGTGCCTGTGTGTGTGCACATACCCATACCTTTCCAAGTACACAAGTTCCTCCCAGAAAGAGACCTTGTTTTGTTTTTAATTTTGTTTTTTTGTTGATACCGTATTACTAACACCCCCACCCTACTGCCAGGCTCTGAACCCAGAAAAAAAATAGGAAATATTTCTGGAAGCTTCCTGGAATGAATTTTGTCTTTAATAGCCTCAGAACTTCCTAAAATTTCCCCAGTCGATACCAAAGCCACCTTCTCAAAATTCAGTTCTTTGGTTCCACTGACTTTACATAAATGTATGAGTACTCTTGCAATTTCCAACATGTGACTAACCTTGGACAGAGGCTGCACAATCTCCATGCCCCAGTGCTCCTAGTTTCTCTTTAACTCTTACCTGATTCTATATCCTGGCTTTGCCCTTGGATCTGCTATTTGCACAGGCAATAAATATTCCTAATGACTATAGTTAGCAATCTTTGGTGTTTTGAGTTTGGAGAGGATAAACTTGGATGGGGGGAGGGGCAAGAGAGAGAGGGTGGGGAGCAGTGAAAAGGAAGGCACTAATACCCTATACAGCTCTTTGATCTTCCAAAAGCCAAAGAATGTCTGAACTCTCCACCCTGCACATTTTTAGCACAGTGCCCAGGTGTGTGAGTTGCCCCAGGCACTGCCTATAATGGTAAAACTCGACTAAAAGTGCAGAGCTAAGTGAACTAGGAATTCAGAGCTGTGTTCTGGGAGCCTGTAAGGTGAAAAACCTTCCCAGGCTCTCTTCAAATGATGGAATTAGTGAATGAAAAACATTTATTGGCTGTTTATTATATACTAAAGCATTGGTGCAAAGCATTGGGGAAATGATTCAAAAGCAAGCCACTCCCTGCCCTCAAAAAGCTTAAATTTTTATAGGACAAACAGCAAATATAGGAAGAAGTATGAGAAACAAAGAAGGGGGTTTTGTTTTAGCAATCTCAAGGTTGGTAAGTGGAGTCATAGGGGAGCTGCAGTCTCTCCTGTAACAACTGATGGTAGTGATTTGTTTACAATTCCAGAGCTGGAAACTCGGGAAGGTGGTACATGTATCATGGTGGATGGCAAAGTCCTGTGGTCCAGTGCAGAATGTAGTCGTAGACAGGCAGAACGGCAAGAAAGTGCCTAGGGTGCCATGTGAAGGAAGCATTGCTAGGATTGGCTAAGTATAGTGGGCCATTGGTTTACTCACCAATCAGGACCTCGTGAACCCTGCGGTAGTCGCTAGACTACCTAGTAGCTCTGATGCTGAGAGGATGAATTTCCCCAGGAGCTTACAATGAAGACCAAAGAAGGTAGTTTAGTTTTCCTTATGGGGAGAGAATTAGCCAACCGATCTGCACAGGTGCAAAATGGACTTGATCTGACCTAGAACTGATTGTCAGCTTTGACTGGTATTTCAAGGCATTGTTAGATTGTTGCCCAGATGCAATCTTTGTGAAAGCTTTTCTATATTGCGGGATATCATACGAGGTCTATTGGAAGGGATGTCAAGTATCTTAGTTCTATTACAAATTAGAACTGATGGTATTGATAAAGTTATGTGTCATTTCACCATGGTGTAAACACTGGAAATCTTTGAACACAGATTATCCTCACCACTTCAGTACTTCCAAGAATCTGTGATCTCACCAACGTGGGTCCTCTTTCCAGCGATACAAATCAGAGTTCATCCATGCACGCATATCCGTCTTGGAGGATCTTGATAGTGTTCCCATAAATCAAAGGCAGGAGTTGCCTCATGTGTGGCAAGCTCTCCCTCTTCATTTCTACCCACTGACTCCCCTGGCTTCCTTTCGAATCTCAGCTGAATTCATGCCTTCTGTAGGAAGCTTTTTCAGTCCTCGCCTCTTAGTCTTAGTTTCTGCCTTCTGAGAATATCTCCTATTTGGTTTATATTTAGATTATTTGTATACAGTTATTTGCCTATCTGTACCATTAGACTGTGAGCTCCTTTTACTTTTCATTGTATCCTTGGAGCAGAATACAGTGCCTAGAACAGAGCAGATGGTTAATAGATACTAATCGATTGACTGACCAAAACCCAGAAGTTTTTCCCCTAGAGTTAATGGCACTGGAGATACTGATGGAGATCCAACCCTTCCTCTTTATACAGGAATGGCCCATATTTTATTCTGGTTAGGCATTTCTTTGATGCAATGCCTTAATTTTTAAATGTTTAAAGTTTTCATATTTAATAGAGTAAATTTTAATTATCTGGAAAATTCACTTATAGGAGCATAGTGTTTAGAATTTAAAGTGATGTTAGAGACCACAGTGACAAGGATCAGACCAGCATAGAGGAAAGAGTGCTGGACTTGACATCAGGAGACCAAGGTTCAAATCCCATCTCCTAGACTTATTAGCCATGTGAGCAAGACAGTTGTGTTATATCCTAAATCCACAATTCCCTCATTTGTCAAGTGAGAATAATAATAGTGGTAACTCAAAGGGTTGTCCTAAGAAGGACTTTATTAGCCTTAAAGCTATATAAATGTGAGTTATTATTGTCTAGTCCAACTACCTCATTTTACAAATTGAACAACTGAGATATAAAGAGAAGAAATGACTTGTACAAGGTTGCATAGGTAGTAAATAAAAGAACCATGAATCTATCCAGATGCTCACACACTAAATCACTGTTCTTTCTGGTAATAATTAATATTAACCATAATCATGGTCATGATCATAACCACCTTGGATATCATTTATCTCAACTCTCATTTTACAGATAAGAAAACCAAGGTCAAGAGAGGGTTAGCAACTAGCCTGAGGTCATACATGTCATAAATATAAAAATCTGGAATCAAATCCAGGTCCTGCAACTCCAAATCCAGGATTTTTCCCACTGCATTACACTATCTCTCATCTCTAAAATTAAATTATTGTCAAAGTGAGTTTTTTTTTGATATCACACTATCTACTTTAAGCAAAAAACTTCCAACAGAAGTCTGTATCAGTGAAATTCTTTATCTCAACTATATCCTCCCTCAATATTTATTTTGTGATTTGTTTCAAGAACTCATCATCCTTTTGTCTCTGTTTGCCCAGCCAGTCTGTAGTCCATTCCCACAAATATTACTTTTGTTCCTGCCTCCTTTGATCTTCATACAAATGCTTTATACCAGTGGTTCTCAAACTTTTTGGTCTCAGGACCTCATTAGATTCTTGAAAATAATTGACACCTCCCCAAAGAGTTTTTCTTTATGGGGGTTATGTTAATGTAATAAGCAATACTATATAAAAGTTGAAATATCTGTTTAATATTAATAGTAGTTATTATTAGCATTAGTAGGAAAATAGTTTTAACCTCATAGACCCACTGAAAGTGTCTCAGGGACCCTCAGAGATCCAAGGTCTACATTTTGAGAACCACTGCCTGCACTATCTTTTTTTTCTCAGTGTCATGGATTTCCACTGAGGTATGTTTTCTTAATATAAAAATTACTCAGACATCTTTCAAATAGGTTTCCTTTGAAAAAATTATATGAATCATTGACATATTACAATGAGTCTTATTTTGCCAAGTTTAGTGATACCCATATCATATCTCTTTTCTTTAAGATCGAAAGTTTATTTTATTTTCTAGTAATATAAGAAATACATCGTGCATATCATCTTAGCTTTCCTCCTAATTATTGTCTTCTGAAAATTGCCCACTGCTATTTTTTCTTTCCATATCCTGCCTATTATTCTCTACTTTGTCTGTTTTAGCTGTTAAATCTGGGCATTTTTATCTCTCCCTCCCAGTTTTGGAATAAAACTCTTATAAGATCAGCAAATTTTAAAGCAAATCCCTTATTCCATTTCCTTGTTAGATAAAAGTTATCCTTGGCTAAGAATTCATCTTTCCTATGTCTTAAATCATAGTCCAGAAAGCTAAATTTCATATTTTGAAACCATCTTTTTAACCAGCTGTTTGTTTCCTATAACCTCCTTTCTTTTCTAAATCATCTACCTTCAGTAGGAAGTAGTGACGAAAATATCACCTGTAACCAGAAATTTATAACCCCTAGAATTTCTCTCCAAGTTCTAAAGCAATCTAACAATTTTTTTGTGTTCCTACTATGTGCATGAAGCTATGCTAAACATTGGAGATTAAAAAGAAGAAAATAAGACATGAACCACTGCTTACACAAGTTCAGTGATCAAGGATTAACAAACTAGAATTTCTCCAGTTAAATGGAAGACTACCAGCCATATTATTGAGCCCACCAATATATCCCAAGAAGTGCTACTCATTACTATCTGCCTTGTGCCCTCTATACCATGGGACATTGCCATCTGCCCTGATGCTGAATTGAATTATGTGTGTTTTTGTCCCCTAATTAGAATTTATTCCTTGAGAGAAAGGAAAATCTCCCTTTTATGCCTAAAGCTTAATACAGTGATTAACCTATAGTAAGCACTCGATTTTTTTATTCCATTTTTTCTTTCACTCAAAAAATTATTTTTTACAGCAGGGATATAAAATATAAACAAAAAAGTATAAGCATGACATTTTGTGAAGTTAAAAAACAACTTGAAAGTTTTTCCACAGAAGTTGTACATGAACTGAGCTTTAAAGGAAGGGAGAGTGATTCTAGGAAGTAAAAGTAAGTAGATAATGTGCACATGAGAAGATGAAATGGTGGGAGACAGGATACTCAGTTCAGAGATCTTCCAATAGCCCCTTGCATCTAGAATGCAATATATAAAAGACAATAATGTGTAATAATCCAGGAAAGGTAGGCTCGAATCAGCTAATGACAGTCTCTAAATGCCAAGCAGAGGGAAATTTTATCCTAGAAACAATAGGGTGCTATGGAAGTTTCATGAGCAGGGAACAAGATATGGGCAGACCTATTTTTTATGAAGATCATTTTAGCAGTTGTGTGGGGAATGGATCTGGAGAGAGAAGAAACTAGTAGCTGGGAGACCAGTTAGAAGGTAGTTGTAGAAGCCCAAACAAGAGATAATTGAAACCTGAACTATGGCAATGGTGATATGAGCAGAGGTAAGGAAAAGTTCCTGTGGAAGAATGAATCAGTGAGTGATGGAATGAATATATAAATAAATGAATGAATGAAAATATATGAAAGTGTATTTATTAAGCAATGAATATATGTCAGATACTGGACTAAGAACTAAGGATGTAAACACAAAAAAGATAGCCTTTTCTCACAAGGAGTTTGTATTCTAATAATATAAGACAACACATTTATGGTAGTGGTGGCCAAAGAAGGGGTAAGGAAAAGTGAGTGGAACCCTAAGGAGATCAATTGACAGGCATACCCTTTCCAGTAGCAAGAACAAGTCTGTTCTAATCCCTACTCCCTAAACAAAAGGTGGAGAGTAAGGGGAGTATGCCTTTGCAACATGACAGGAAGATGGCAGTGAAGCCAAGTCAGGTGTCTAGTAACACCTAGAAATATCAGGTATTTACCAATTAGCATGGCTTCATAGCCACAGCTAGAGTATTAAGATCAGAATGGCAGAGTGTCATAGAAATAAGGTGGTAGTACAACCATTTTGTTTTCCTGCCATGGGGCTTTCTATATTGTAGAAACGGAATTTATAGTTTTCTTGTCCAAATATTCTTCATCTTTCCTCAAGGCCATGGGCCATATAGAACTATCCTGCCCTTCCTTCTTCCTAAACCAGATTTTTTTTTAATCTAAGCTAGGTCATGGACTCCTTTGGCAGTATAAGGAAGCCTATAAACCCCCTTTTCAGAATAATGGTTTTAAATGCATATATAATTGAAAAAATGCTAATTTTTTGTTAAATATTAGTAAAAATATGTAAAAGTATTTTTATATACAAGTTTATGGGTCTCCTGTAATCTCTTCATGGATCTTGAAGAAGATTTTGGAAACTGGTTGACTATGGAGGATGAGAGAAAGGAAAGAGTGAAAGCCCTCTTCTGGGGGCATCATGTATGTACAGTAGTGCATTCCTAGAGTTGAATATCCAAAGCACCAGAAATTTAGTTGGGAAATTGTCAAAAAGCCAATTTTGAACCTGTAAATAGAATTCCCTTCTCTTACTTGTGTGTTATGCTATACAGTATGAGAATAGGCAGAATATCATTTCCAGTGGTGCATATGTAAGATATGCTGCTACTCTTCTCACAAGTCGTACTGATTTCTAGTGTTGAAATCCATTTTGTTTCTACAGCCTTCTTTTTTGATCCCGGGGAAGAAACTGAGCACATACAACTGGTTTTGTTGCTATTATTCATCTGTTTTCAGTCATGTCCAACTCTTTGTGACCTCATTTAGGATTTTCTTGGCAGAAATGCTGGAGTGATTTGCCATTTCTTTCTCCAGCTCATTTTATGGATGAGGAAGCTGAAGCAAACAAGGTTAAGGGACTTGCCCAGGGTCACGCAGCTAGGTTTGAACTCGGGACGATGTCTTCCTGACACTAGGCCCAATGCTCTATCCACTCCACCAGCTAGCTACTATACATATACCTAATATAAAAATGTTCCTGCCTGAGAAAAGATTAGCCCAACTAATTGCTTAATTTGATGAACTAACAAAATTTCATTGAGTGCCTGCTATTCACAAGGTGCTGCATTTAATCCCAAACAGATTAAACTGAAGACTTTCTATATTCAACCTTAAGTTACATGACTTCTCACATTGGTTCAATATGCTTTGCCATGAACATGAAAGAAGCAACTTTGGGGATAGCGACCCTTCCTATGTATTTTGTCTTCATGAAACTCCAAATGAGATTTAAAGCATGATGACCACTGAGTGGAATTTTTCACTAAGCCCTTCTTTTAGGTAAACTTTCTAGGTACCTTTCATCCCTTAAGCATATGCATTTCCATCCCTCTTCCTTAGTTTGGCATTGACTTCCACCTGGGATGGCTTTCCATCTCCTCCCAACCTAGTCAAATCCTTCAAGGCCAACTCAACATCGGTGTCTCCTAACATTTAGTCTTACCAAACTCTTTAGACAATAGTGGTCTCTCCTCCCCTCTAAAATGATAGCACTCATTGTCCATGCCACTTATTGGGAAATTAGTTATATGTAATCTTGAGATTACTTGACTTTTAAAGCTATGTAATAATATAACTAAATACAATTATATATATATATATATACATATATAAACTTTACATACATGTGTATATAGATATAGTTATAAATTCACATATATGTATGTAATTGTTCAACTTTTCTATATTTTTCAGACTTGATTGAAAGCCAGCAATCAGGGAATATATCCAATACTTCTTAATGTACCCCACAATATTCTCCACATGGAACTTTCAAATAATAAAAGAGATCTGTGATCTTATTGATTAGGATTCTACTTCCAGTGATGCAAGTCATAAACTATTCTTGCCAATCCAACCTCGTCAACTTTTACCCACATATTGTTTCTAAATTCATTACTGGAGATCCTTCCTTATCTTGCCATCACGATGGAGTTCATGTGTGTCCCAATGGTTATCCTTTGTTCTTGTCATGTAGAACCGCCCTATTCTTTCTTTCACATATTATGCAATGTTTTATTGGATCATAGGGTCATCAATTTAGAACTGAAAGAAACTTCCGTAATTGAGTCAGACCTACTGATTTTATGGATGGAGAAACCAAGGGCCAACAAGGTTAAGTAACTTAATCTAGGTCACAGTTAGTGGGAATCTGAGGTTTCTAACCTAGGTTTTACTAGCTTCAGGCCCAGCACTTTATCCACTATAGTCTATGACCTCTTATTTGTGATACATTGCACCCACCCTCACCCCTTCCATGTATGTCTCTAGGTCTTTGGGAAATTGCAAAGTTATATTTAGTTATTTTAATTATCCACAAATCTCTTCCTGAAACAAAGGACCTATCTTTTTTATATCAGTGTTCTTCCAACGTTGTTGCACACCTGCAAGTCCTGGACCAGTATAGTCTCTAAAGAACTCAGCTTGAGAATCCCTCAAACGATTCTCATCTACTGCCAGTCAGTGAATACGGGACCTTATCTTACTTGGCCACTGGAAGATTTGCTTTGAATTAAATGTTATTTGCTAAGAAAGAAAGAAATATATTTTCAAATTAAAAGATACTTTGCATAAGAAGTCTCATAAATGATACATCAAGGATAAGGCCAATGTCTAGCACATAGTGAGTACTTTTTAAATACTTCTTGACTGACTGTAGAACTTAAAAAGAAAGTTGTCCAGTTATGTAGCCGGTAAGATAAAATCAGGCTGAATACTGCAAGAGTGTCCACGGAATATTAATGAGGGTGCTGATCATAGTTAGCTTCAAGAGGCGGAAACTTCCATGGCAGTTTGTCCCATAAAAGCCAAATAATACATCCAGAATCTATTTCTCCCAAGTCAATGATTCCAATGGCACTGTCCACATCCTCTCCAGGGAGTTGTAATCAGGCCCAACTCTTTGGAACTCATTAAGTTGGTCAGGAAACTCCCCAGAACAATGCCCTATGAGAGACAAACACACACACACACACACACACACACACACAGAGCAGAGAAAGAGACATACTAAGAGAGATGCAGAGAGGAGAGACAGAGAAATGGAGATTCAGAGGCAGAGGCAGAGAGATGCAGAGAGAGACAAAAAGAGACAGCCAGAAAGACATCAGGAAAACAGAAAGATAGACACATAGAACAATCACAAATGCAAAAAGACTCAGAGACAGAGAAGAAGGAGGAGGAGGGGGAGGAGATGAAAAGGAAGGAAGGAAGGAAGGAAGGAAGGAAGGAAGGAAGGAAGGAAGGAAGGAAGGAAGGAAGGAAGGAAGGGAGGAAGGGAGGAAGGAAGGGAGGGAGGAAGGGAGGAAGGGAGGGAGGAAGGGAGAGAGGGAGAAAGGAAGAGTTTAAGAAAGTCATAGCTAAGGATAACAAGAGGGGAAGATACAAATGGCTTCTAATCTTAACAGATAGAGGGAATATCTACACAGGTAAAATCATGAATCCAATGAACTATGACACATCCCATAAATATCTTTTAAAAATTGCTTATAGGTGTCTCTAAAATTATAGGCACTTTGTGAAAAGGTCTTTGTAATGCTCAAACTCTGAAAATCTGCTAATATTGCACAATCAATCAGCCTGTGCTATGAAAGCAGGTCTACATTTGTAAATTCCATTCAAACCACAAAATCTCTTCCTCAAGACTGAAATAGGACATTTCAAAACATGAGAGAATGCCCAGGGTATGGCTCTTCTATCGCACCATTCTATGAGCTCTAATCGGTTACATTCCCAGACATTGTGAGTCTGACTACAAGGTGTTGCTAAAAACAGCTCACTATCTTTTTTTTTTTCCACTCTTGTTCCCCAGTACGGCAACATGGGACCTAATCGCATGTTCTGTTTATGACAAGTGAATTTGAAAACCCAAAAGAGGAATTCTTGGCAAACTTTTAAATTGCCTAGTCAGAGTGATGACAAGTGCCTCCATTATTAGTGTCCTAATTTACTACTAAAAGATTGAGTACTCCAGAAGAAAGGAACAGCAATAAGCTGTTTCTTCTAAAGAACTTTCTCTGGTCTTCACAGCTACTGATTTGTAGAGACATCAACACCACCTAAGAAATACCAGAAGTTTGGAAATCCTTAATCAAGAAATACTTCCAAACTTCTAAGCAAATAAAAAATAAATCAATGAATATGTAAATAAATAAATGAATGAATGGCTGAATAAATACAGGGATGGAGGAACGATTAATTAGATAGATGAATGAATGAATTCACTTATTAAGTGAATAGATGAATGAACGAACAAATGAATAAGGTCTAAATGTCCATAAACATCTTAAATATTTTAGTTCCATTAAGGCTGCAAAGGGGTGAGCAAGTCTTTTGGGGCCTAAGAACTTAGTGGAATCAGTGTCATCTACCCAAAGCATGGGAACAACTTTTGATTCCCTGCAAAGTGAGCTAGGTTAACAGGTATCTTTCTTTTTTTCTTTAAATGTGACCAACATCTGAGCACTGAGATTGGTGTGGCCTTGACAGCAACAACAAATAGAAAAGACTCTCTTTTTACATAATATCAATCTTGTGATGGCAAAAGAAATAGCATTCTGGAAAACAAGAGTATTGAATTCTCTTTCATCCATGCTAACAAATGCTTGAATTTCTCAGTTTCCTTCTCTCCAAATTATATTCCAGCTTCTTTTAGACTTGTACCTAAGGAACAAAATGATCTGATCATGTCAAGCCACCTGATCAAAATTCTTCAATGGCTCTTAATTGTCCCTGGTATAAAATAAAATACCAACTCTCTAACCTGGGATTTAAATCCTTCCACTTTGTGTTTCCCATTGAACTTTGGAGCCCTTCCACACACTCTTTATTTCTGCAAAACTGCCCCATCAGTGGGCATCTATCTCCTGTCTCCCTGCTTTGGCACACGTTGTTCTGCATGTTAAGAATATGCTCCTTCCTTATCTTCACCTGCATACTGTCTAGCTTCCTTTGAAGCAAAACTTGGGTGGTGGAATGGATAAAATATTGGGCCTAGAGTCAGGAAGACCTGAATTCAAATCCAGCCTCAGACACTTTCTGTGTGGTCCCGGGTAAGTCGCTTAAACTCTGTCTCCGTTTACTCAACTACTTAATGGAGATAATAATAGCACCTATCTCCAGGATTATTGTGAGGATTAATTAAAATACTATTTTGTAAAGCTCTTAGCATAATGCCTGGCACACAATAGGTGCTTACTCAATGTTTGTTTTCCTCCTAACATACAAGTCCTCTCCTGGACAGTGGTTATCACCAACCTTTTTCCTTTGAAGGGAATTTGTATACACTTTGTACTTCCTGTATACTTTCATTAGGATGTTGGCTCTTTAAGTACAAAGATCATTTCATATTTGATTTTGCATCCATATTGCCTAATAGAGTGCCTTGCACATGGAAGTTTTATAATAAAGATTTATGAAACAGAATTAAATCAAACTGAAGATATCTTCCTTTTCAGAAGGTCAAAACAGAGGTACTTGCCCCATCATTTTGAAAACACTGACATTATATATGGAATATCATTTTAAACAATATGCTTTTGAAAAACAATTTCTATAACATACAAATATCCTCTTAAAAAATAAAATAGGATTAAAAATAAATTTACCAGTTAAAGCTACACATTATATGATATGGTCATTTATCATAACAGGCAGTTGAAAGGTTTGATATCACTTCTATTTCTTTAAGAAAAACTCAGTACAGTATAGATAATTGTCAAAAAGTAATTCCTAGTATAGAAGCCCCAAATAGGACACTGAAAATTCTAAAGATCAAAATATGAGAATCTCAGCTGTTTAAAGGAGAATAAACTTAAGGAATTATTGTTTAAAGCCATTCCAACCTATAATAACATTTTTAAGTAAGGAAAAGAAAAATTTCTCGTCCTCTCAGTATGAATATGTTTGACTTTATAATGACATTGCGGTGTTTGTAGCCAAATGATGATGTCTCCACCCCACAAAACTATAATGATTTTAGTGCTGTCCTTTATGAACTACAGGCATGAAGAGATTCCTAAATGGAACAGGTAAAGGGGATTGGCAAAAAACAAAACATTCTTCTGTGTTCCATTCCTTAGTTTGTCACATCCCAGAAAGGAGTATGGATGTTTGCTCACTTAGTTAATCTCATCTCTTCCACAGGGTGAGTTTCCAACCAGTTTGTAGTTGGACAAAGTGGACTACAGTCACTGGAGTGAGAACAAACAGAAAATGAATCTCCTGCCATTATTTCTCAGTGCGTCATTCTCATTAGTGTCATCAGGGATTATGCCCTTGCTCACGTGGAGGAAATTATCAGTTTATGGACAGGGTGGATTCATTCGACTCCTCTGGTACTGCCATTTAGGTTGACAAGTTGGAATGGAATAACATCTCATTTCAAGACATGCAGATTTGCCATCCACATAATCACTTGCAATTGCTGGATGTTTTACCATCAATATCAGAGTTTAAGTGATGTAAGCAAGTGGCACTTGCACCATGGGAATGTATTCTCAGCACTTATCATAATGCTTGGCATATAGTAGGTACTTAATAAATGTTTATGGACTGACTGACTGAGAATGGCTATGGCCCATGTCTACAAGCTTTTGATCAATCCTCATCTTGTTTAGAGTGAATGTGCTCTAGACACACTTTGGCCTCATTTATTTACATCAGGAATATTTATCACTAAGAAAAAAACAAAAACACAAGATGCCAAAAGAGAAGCAATAGGAAGCTCTTGAGATGTCTTTCTTTGTATAGGAATGAAAATAATGATTACCCCAAAGTTCAGGCTAGTGGAGATCCTCTGTCTTTTTATTTTATATAAATCTTCTTAGCTGTTCCGGTGCAACCCTGGGCAAGTCACTTAATCTTTTTCCATCTCCACTTTCTCATCTCTAAAATAAGAGGATTGGACTTGAGATACTATCTGGTTCTTTCTAGTTCTAAATCTATGATTCTATTGTTTACTTTTAACTGCTTGAAACTTTTTAGGGACATTTTTAACAACACTAGCAACCATTTCACGAAAAAAAAATGAAAGATTTGAGAAGTATAAGGCAGATTGAGGATTTGTGGGAGGAAAATTGTGTTTTTGCTTCAAAGCCACACAGTATATCAAGATGTCTATTTAGCCCTAAATAATCAGGCCGTAGAGGAGCTAAGTGCCAAAGCTGTCCTACTTTAGAGCTCTGACAGCAAGTTTTTCACCAGGTGTTTGGACTAAAAATGGGTTCATGTAAGTAGCCTGTATCCTTCATGTGTACCACTACCCAGTAAAGGCAAGTCCTAGCAGGTTGAACTGTCTCTTGATCTTGGCTTTGGTGTACTTAAGATTAGGGCATTCACAGGTTTGGTTGTAAAGATGTGCATTTGTTTTATGGTTTCTATTTTGCCTATCACTCCCATAAGTCAGGCTGGCTGAATTCTTAAAGATAACTACTTTGGGGAGATCTACCACCTTTTGGAATTGAAGAGTTTTCTGATTGTTGAGTCACACATGGAATTATTTTTTCATATAGTTGTTTTATTGATACCTTTTTTTATACTATAGTCCCTTCCTAATAACCAGTTCCCCATCCCCCATTAAAATCCCTCCCTTATAACAAACAAAAACAGTTAATCAAAACCAGCCTATACAGTGACCATGCCTGATAGGATGCAGAATCATTCATTTAGAGCTGAAGGGACTTTTAGAGGACGTCTAATTCAATTCCAGCACTTTATAAATGAGAAAACTGAGTCCCAAAAAATGTCTTTCCAGTGTGTCACACATTGGTAGTAAGTGGCAGAGGTGGGATTTTAACTCCTGTCCTATGATTCCAAATCCCTTACACAAGAGTGATGCTCTGTACCCATAGTCTGCCACCTCCTGCCAGGAGGAGGGAAGCATCATACAGATTATAATATGGTCGCTTTTCTCGGAACTGAAGGCCAACCCTTAATTATGATAGCTAATTATAATTACTCTGAAGGAATTGTATTTGTGATAAATGAGTACTGCCAGCTAGCAAATTAACTTCTTTAACAGAAGAATTGTGTCCTTTAAAATGATGGTATTTCCTGCAAGAATGCTTATGTTGTAAAAATGAGAGAGTTAGTCGTGCAATTTTCCAGTGGCAAATATTACTGAGCTTCTTGGCAGAGACATTTCTTACAAACAAAAGGCATGTACAGTTTTGAGTTTCATTTTTCCTTTCACATATCACTCCCAAGCAATTAAATGATCATAAATTTAATGATGCTGAAAATAATAACCCAAATCTGCACTATTTTGGATATTAATCTAATGGAACTTGGTTTTATTTAGACCATTGCCCTGTCTTCTCATCATTTGTTTCTATGCTTTATAGACCAGAGGTTCAAATGCAAGGATCACTTTGAAGCAACTTTCTCACATTTAATTAAACTGAAACTAAGGATTTTTTTTAATGTAAAAGGCAAAGTGGACATTTGGGAAGTACTGTTACATTCCTCAGTATTCTGGGCTGTTTCTGGCTCTCTTTGACCTCTGGCACAAGTTCCAAACATTTTCTGTATTCTCTTCTTTTAGGTACTCCTCTTATGTGTAGTATATCATAAGTGTTGCATTGGATGGTGATGAGGATAAGAAAAGGAAGAGAGTGGTATCTTACTAGATTTCTGTTCTGTGTACAATGAAGCTATATATATTTTTAACTTTGGAGCATTTTTTCTTGATTGGTGTTTACAACCCATTTAAACACCAAGCGGTACTCCTTATGAGATTGCCCAGTTGGATTTAACTTTATTAATGTAAAAGAAAATAAATGTAGAAAGAAAATAAAAACACCTCTCTAGCCTCAATAAGATTCTATTTCAGGTTTGTCAAAATTTTTCCATGTTTTGAAGAAATTATTTGAATTGTTTTTCCCTCCACTTCAATGAGCATAATTAGATTTACAGAATATTCCATTTGGAGAGAGCCAACTAGTCCTAGGAGTGATGAGTCAACTGATTCCCAAAGAAGTAAAATCAATTGTTCAAAGTTACACTATAAATTTGTGGCAGATCCAGGACCCAGTACCATGCTATTTCTACTATGTTGTGCTGCCTCCAAAAGGCTTTCTCTGTGGTTTTTACCACTTCAGGTGTCTTTTGCACTCAGAAATATTTAAGCTTTGTTATATAGCACTTATTGTCATCACATAATACAGGAGAAAAAAATCCTTAAGCCAGCCTGGCTCTGGTATAATCATAATATATAATATATTTTTTACATTTAATAAAGGTAAATTATGTGTCGAAAGGTAAAGCAACCTATAATTAATAGTAAACTTGGCTTACGATAGCCAAAAAACATCAAAGAAGTATGTTTCCTATTGACTAATAGATGTGCTCTGGGCAAGTCTTCCCCCACCCCCTTTGGGTTAGGATCTTTTAAGTTTAATAGTGTAAGATGCTGGTTGAAAGGTTTATTCATTTAATAAGATGGCTGCTTGTCATTAAATGCTGTGGCTGCCGTGAGATTATTCCAATGGGATTCATACAAAGAAGTGTGTGTGTGTGTGTGTGTGTGTGTGTGTGAGAGAGAGAGAGATCTTTGCACACTTTCACCTTAGTCATCTGTGCAATGTACCAGGACACAAATGCCTTTATCAGAGAAAAGAGGAAAACACATCGTCTCTGTTTGCAAAAGAATTTTCTGTTTTACAAAAGAAGCTTACCTACTTTAGAGTACACCTAATCGTCACTTTTCAAGCAAAAGAAAAAATCCCAGCTCAACAAAGTACCATAAATAGATGAAATCTTCTTTCACTGGTGCTGATACTCTTTATTAAGATGAAACACAGTCATTGCTACTGAGCATTTCCTTTCTATTCAAATTGCTGTTTCTAAAAGACTCTGAACTCTTTTGCGTGAAAGACAAGATACCTGAAACCTACAAATACTAGAAGACAGTTGTTCACTAAATTCCCTATGCGAAAGTGAAGAATGGCACAGAAAGATATTTTATTTAACTTGAAAATGTTTCAAAAAGTGTAAAGGTGTTCGAGAGAACTTGAAATTAAATCGTATTTGTATTTTGTTTTGTTTTTAAAAGTAGACTTTTTTTTATAACTTCTGTGTTGGTTGCCAAGACCAACACCACCTTTATAGGTTAACTCTCTCTTTTAGTATTTTTCTACTATAAGTGCTCTGTTGCAAGGCCTAGAATCAGATGGATTGTTTTACTAGAGGGCTTCACTTTTTTTTGGAAGGAATGCTGGCATTTCTGCTTTTGGGAACTCGGACAGAGCTCTTGTGTAAGATGCCTATAGAAGACTGGCCTCTTCCTATGGATCTGTAAGACTGTGTTATTTTGATCCCTTCCAAGTAATTAACTGATATATGTGAGTACATGCATGCACATATCACAGATACAGAGATTTAGAGTGACTTTAGAGATGACCTACTCCAACTCTCTTATCTTAAAGATCAATAAATTGAAGCCCAGAAGAGGGGGAAGTGACTTGGCACATAAGCACCCTATTGCAGAGCCAGGATTTGAACCCAGGTCCTCTAGCTCCAGATCCAAGCCTCTTTCCAGTGGGTAGTCTAGTGTCCACAAATGGCATTAAATTTATGAACATTAGCTCTGTTATTACATTTATTTGATTTCTTCCCCCCCCCCCAACTGTTTTGCCCTTCCCAAGATGACAAACCTGCAGGACATCCATGAATAATAGTGCATTGTTTACCAAAGGGCTTCAAAAAGCATTTAAGAAATGTTTCATTGTCTGTGTGCTATTATGAGGCAAGGAATTATTATAATCCTCATTTTATAGGTAAACCATTTGAGGTTTAAGTGACTTGGCCAATTCCCTGAAGTAAAGTGGTGACAAAGTTAGAGTAAAACTCCTGCCTCCTGGTTTGGGGCCCAGCTGAATCTCTTCTGCCTTCCGATAAATGAACTTGTTTTCCAACTTGCTAACATCAAAGCACTTAGCTATTTGGTGTGTCTTGGACTAGAGTCCAAGGTGGAACAGGGAACAGATAATGCTTGACTCATTTTCTGACCCAGTTCTCTTTATATAGTCACTGAAGTAATCAACAATCATTTAACATTAACTGGAGAGCAAATCCGGCTGGTTTGTACATTTGTTTTCCAACTATTTGTTAGTCAGAAAATGGCCTTCATCAGAAATTATGCCTTAATGCTACTTTTTCCATTGAGCAGAAGGACAAGGATGCCTCGATGCTGAATTTTTAATGGAGTAGAAAAGAGACCAAGAAAATGAGCAGCCATTATTATTTAAAAACACAGTGTGGGCAAGAGATAACCACTACATTTCAGTACACATGTATTTGTTCAATATTTCCTTTTGAGTGAAATATACTTGATGTGGTCAAGCTTAGTACACATCCCCATGAATGGTTCCATCATTTTGGGCTGGTGCTGGTGAACGCATCAACAAGGATACACACCTCATCTCTATTCTGGTTAAATAGTCATTAGAGTTTATTTCTGAAAATCTGCTGTCTTTCTTGCATAATGCTATGAATATGGCATTCAAGTTCTGCTGTATGGTTAGAAAACTGCCTTCAATTTTCATTTCCTTTGATCATTAAAAAATTCTATTAAATAAGTGCAATTTTTTTTAAAAAAAAAAAGAACATAAGGTAGGAAAATAAGTCAGTGATCTCTCAGGTGAGTTACATTTCACAAATCCTGAAATTAGCATTCATATGTAAGTCACATCATGATGAATAAAGGCAACATGATTCTTAAAATAATAAAATTTCCTAATTTTAAACCACCATGAAAATTTAAATCAGGCTTTAAAAGCATCTGAGGGCTGAGATGCCTTGCAGCTAACTTGAAGATCTCTTCTTAGAACTATTTTTGCTTGCCTATAACCTTCTAATTAATTTTCCTTTCAGTCTAAAACTTTCCACATATAATCCCAGGCCAATGGTAAGTTTTTCATTTTAAAAATATTTAAGGAAAAATTAGAGTAACTATTTGGGCTTGCATGAACAGGGGTCAATACAATTTCTTATCCTTGAAATATTCTTAGGGTATTGCACCTTGAAAATTTCAAATTTTTCACAAAGAGCTGAAAATCATTTCAGAATCTACAGAACTTAAAACAAAGAACTGAAGCAGACTTATTAACTAAAAATTCACTCTTGCCCATGCATTGTATAATATTTCTACAAATGTTTGAATCCAGGGAGAAATGCTTTTTGCCCATATACATCTGAGCAATGCATGTTCTACAGCTTCAAAGATTGTACCAGAAACAGGGATTTTCCAAATCAAGAAAACAGACAATGTGGCCTAAAGAAATGAAATTGATGAAAGTCATAAATGTATTTCTTCAATTCAGTCATGGTTTTTTGCTTGTTTATTTTTCCCCAGCACAAATAAACCAACTTTAATAGATTATTTTGTTCTTATATTGAGTTTTTCTCCAAAGAGCTCAAATGTTTTACAGACATTATATCTAATTAATCCCCACAACGATCCTGTGAGGTATTACTCCCATTTTACAGGTAGAGAAAGTGAAGCATGGGGAAGTTAAGTGACTCGCCCAAGATCACAAATTAATTTACCGAAAAACAGGATGATTCAGAATCTGTTTCCCAGCTCCCAGCCCAAAATTCTATTCAAATTGTCTGATGAAGTCTTTCCAAAAAGTGTCATTAAATAAAGGATTAAAAGTAATATTATGAAAGCAAGGTCTTTATACTGCTGCCATCAAGGATATATAGATATATCTATCTATATCTATATCTATATATCTATATCTATATCTATATCTATATCTATATATATATATATATATATATATATATATATAAACTGATGGCCAGAAGCAAAGAGGCCAATATACATACAGCTCCAACGGCCCCTTCTCCCAAGCTCATAGCTACTGTGTCTAATCATCTTCTAAATACAAGATTTATGAGACAGAGGCCATGTTACTCAAGAGTAAGACATTATATACGATATTCACAATTTAAAGAAGACACACAGAAATTTTGCTCCAATATACAAAATATGGGACTGCTATCCCACTGAATATTCAGCAAACAGCCACCATTTACAGCTTAAGATAATCTTTCCCATTCTTATCTTAACCACAATCAACCAGACAACTTTATAATGCTTTCTATATTGGCCATTTTTCTTGCTTACTATATTATATTCTTTCCCTACTCCAACAGTTTAGAGAACAAACTGTAGTTTCTGACATCAACTTCAACTTAGATTCAGTTAAATTAGAAGCAAAAAGTAAATTTAGAATTATCACTCCCACAACCCCTACCCTCACAAATCATTTTATGAAATATAGTGTAGATGTTGTGAAGAAATGGAGAAAAAAATTGTATGACTATCACCAAACTCAATAAAAATGTTGTAACTTGCTAAAGTATGAAATATAACCTTGGTTTTTAATACACTTTAAATGTAAAATGTAAAAACAAACACTTGTTAGTTATCAACTCACATGACATTATGCAAAGGACTTCTTTCTTTCTGACCCATACTGTGGCTTGACCCATGAAATAAGATGATTCAGCTTTCACTTTTTTCCTTTCCCCTGCACAGAGAGAGCTGTAGAAACACAGCTCTAAGTTCCAAGATAATTTGATATAAGCCCTTATAATAAAAATCTCACTTCCATTTTCATGACTTTCTCTCATATGTATGGTTTTTCTTTTCTTTCTTTCTTTTTAAAAAAAATTCTCTCTAATGCCGGTAGGTTACACAGGCTATGTACAATTTGTACAAAAAAAAAATTCTAGCCAAGGTAAGGCTTTAGAAACTTTGCATCTTAAAAAACAATTTGTTAAAATACAGGTCTACTTTCTTCCTGTACATTTGTTTAAACAGCTCAGTTAATTCAGTGCCCAGCTAAAGATCTGTTCAGCTGAATGAAGAGGTGAAGTCTTTTTCTGAGTTAAACGTAAATGCTAATTATAACAGCAAAGAAAACATTCTTTTTTATATATTTTAACGGTATTAATAAAATAATATTAGAAAATTACAGTAAAGCAAAAACAAATTATTCTCTGAATAGGAGTGACAAAGAACATTCAAAGCCTGATTGCTATTATTTGGAATATATATATTCAATTATTTTTCCCTTAAGTTACATTCAGTCACTTTCAGACAACATGCATGGAAAAGTTTCAATTTCAAAAGTTTACATATATTTTACACTACACATTACCTGGTGCTGCCATGATTTAAATAGTGTCTAAATTTATTTTTAAAAAAATCAAAACAGAAAATTTTATATAAACAAAAAAAGATTTCTGAAAATTCTTCGCAGTATTATTTACAAAACTGCAAAATGCTGGATTTATCTTTTTTTATTCCTAGACTATTCAAGAAAATTTTATATTGAAAGGATGTAACCTCAGCTAATCACTCAGACTGCTAAAGAGTGAGTGGATCATTTCACAAGTGAAGAAATTACATTCTGAAATCACTATAACATGTAATGTCAAGTTTTCCAAGTGCAGTCCTCAATGTTAGCGTATACAGAATAATATATCACCACTGTACCAGCATCTCTTATGGTACACATTTCTTTTATTATTCCAATGTTGTAAGAAAAAATTCAGAGTTTTTTTTTTTAAATCTTATCCACGTTGAACAGAAGAGATGATTTAGAAATTAAAACGAAAGGAAAAACTTTCGGCTGAGATACTAGTTACTCCCGGAAAAGAAAATTTACCTCCTCTCATAGAGAATTTCAGTTATAGATATCAGTTAAGATATCTTAACCGATTTTAAATCGAATTAAAATCTATCCTTCAAAACAGAAAATTAAACACTTAAAAGGGTATAATTGACTAAAGCTAACAGAAGTATCCTTAAAACTTGTGGATAGAATCATAGACAATTCCTATGATATTTAGACTCCAGCAGATACTAGTCAAATGAGCAGGAATAAAATGTAATTACAAAGCCAGTCTTTTCACTTGGGAAAGCAAAAAGCCACTTTTGACCTACTGTTCCTTACATATACATATACTGTGTATTACTAAAAGTTTCTTCAGAGAAGCAAAACATACTTGCCTCCCTCACACTGGAGTTCATCATGTTAGTCCAGGATGTCAGAAAGGTAACTACAAGTGTTGGGCTCCAAAATATATTGGGTTTACTCATGAAAAAACACAGAATATGCTCTCCACACTGAACATAAGCTAATTATGTAGTATATTCAGTATCTTCTTTTTAAATAATCAATTCAATCTAGCACAGGTCCCTGTTTTTTTCTAATGCACTCCAAAGGCTTTCAAATTTATGGGTGCAAATAACAAAGAAAAAAATGCATGTCAATTACTGGAAGGCTATTCTAACAAGAGAAGCTGGATTCTTTGATTTCAAATGCATGGAACTGTACAGACAGCATGATACCTGAGCAAATAAATCATCTACCATGATATGAAGGGCTTGTTAATCCATAGTCTGCTTGTGTGCAAAGTGCACTACTCCCCCCTGAGCTCACTGAATTTCACTTTTTTTGAAAAATCAATGCTTGATCCTTTCCAAAATAACCAAAGAAATGAGGCAGAAGGTATCTCTTCCCCACAGTTCCCATTCAGTTCTGAGACTGTCTGATGTCCACCGGTAGAATTCTTCAATAGCTTGCACATCTATTTTCTGTACGATGTCATCACCAAACAATAGCCAAAAATCATACCTATTGCAGTGTAATGGCCTTGATTGGGACCACTTTCACAGTGAACCACAACAGCAACAAGGTTGCATATACTGTCAAGATTGGTGACATCTCCTGAAATGTTAAAATGTCTAAGTTCTAAAGGAAAAGAAAATACCTGACAAGAAAGTTTGGGTATCAGTGAGGC
The DNA here is from genome assembly GCA_028646595.1 of Phalanger gymnotis. NCBI lineage: Eukaryota > Metazoa > Chordata > Mammalia > Diprotodontia > Phalangeridae > Phalanger > Phalanger gymnotis. The sequence goes on from CM053622.1 coordinate 110,384,730, forward strand.
TAATTTCATAAATTTAAAGCTCAAGTGCAGCCCAAAATCATGGGAAGGTTTTCTTTTTTTTACTTTCATCTTTTTGTGTGCTTCCTGTTTGCTGTGGCATTCTTTTCAGTAATATTTGTATTCTTCCACTGCATAGAGTTTCCATGTTGCTAAAACCCTAAACGGTGAGTAATTGATGTGTTTTGTGCCATATTAACAATTTCACAAGTAAAATATCTGGTTTCATTAGTTAGTGTTCCTTGAAAGATCTCATGAAACCAAGTTGGGTCTGGTGTGTTGTTGGTATTTTCACTGTTAATATTGCCATTAGGTAGATAGCCATTTTGCTTTTCCTGTTTGCTCTCTTCTTGTAAAATATCAGCAGTTGTGTTTAGTAGCTCATTCAAAAACTTGAACGAGTTCATTTTTTTTTCCGTTTTTTCTTCTCACAACTTTGTTATGAATTTCTTAGGAGTTTTCTTTTGAGTGGTTATACCAATGGCCACACGTGGCCCTCTAGGTCCTCAAGTGCTGTCCTTTGACTGAATCTAAACTTCACGGAACAAATGTCCCTAATAAAAAGATTTGTTGTGAAAAACCTGAACTTAGTCAAGAGGGCACACCCAAGGACCTAAAAGGCCCCATGTGGCCTCGAGGATGCAGGTTCCCCACCCCTCGTCTATGCTATGAAAGATGTCCACTAAACACCTAAGAAGATTTTCTTTCTTCCTAGGTTGACTCTCTTAAGCTAGAACTTTTTCCCAAAATGGACGGCACAAATAAAGCGCTCGAAAAACCAAATTGAAGTAGCAGGTGTTTCCAAACATGATACAGATGGGAAGCAAATTTGGAGATTGTCATAGAATTTCCATCCACACTGTGCCATGTTCCACACAATCATTACAGCAGCAGCAGCTGCATGGGGCACTGAGCATCCAGCACAGGGGGAGGAGGAGCAGGTCCTCACTGCCTGCTGCCCAACAGCCCCAGCCCTGCTGCCTGATTGAAAGACTGGTGGTGGTTGTTTTTTTTTTCTTCTAAAATAATCATTAGGTTTGAATATAAAAGAACTACTTTTTAAAAAAAAAATCTTTAAATTAGTAATGTGGAAGTCAAAGTTTACTTTAATTATTATTGTAATTCATGCATATGTATTAATATCCCACTTAGTTTTTCAAGAGTTTTCAAGTTAAATACAGAAGCTAATAGTTACTTCTCTTTTTGCTTGAATCACATTGCCTGTATATCCCATTCATATTGAGACTATATGAAATCATATAAATGCTACATTTAAAGTTCAATCAATCACCTGATACATTACCTTGAAAGAAAGGAAAAGGAAAATAAACAACTAAAATGAAAAATTGTAAAGGATTTTTTTTTTTGGTTCAGTGAAAATGCACTAGACTTGGAGTCAGGAGGATCTAGGTTCAGATATCAGTTCTGACACCTTCTTAGCTATATGATCCTGAGCCAAGTCACTTAACTTCTCCGTGCCTCCATTTATCTATCTCCACAATGAAGTGGTTAGACTTAGTGGTCTTGGGGATCCCTTCAGACTCTAAATCAATTATCTCATGATTCTATGAACTCCTTTTTTAAAAATGTCAGGTTATTACGAGGTCCCTAGTTGTCATTTTCTGGCACATTGGGAATACAATATTCTGTATCACTACCATCCACCCAGCTTTGTGTGAAAGACAATCATTTAATTATAACTTTAAAAAAATAATAAAGATTTGTCTCAGTCTTAATAGCCACACCAAAATACCATTTTTTACTCTACTTCGTGAATTTATTCAATCAATTTCTATTCTTGTATGTCAAAATAGAAGGCAAACATTAGAAAATATACTCTGTGGATGCTTTATAATCAGGACCATAACTATACCGAGGCATTTAGGGGTGTTGAACTATTTGAGGCTGCATAGAGGCTTGAGTACAAGGTCCTCCTTTACCATTGATCACATTTTCTCATTCCATGACTTTCTGAGGCCCCATTAATACAAGACTCTGTGGGTGGTCATTTAGAATATGTTGCTGATGACTATGACTTCATACTTAGCTGTCTATTGTTCTATGCCTTTACATTGTTTCAAGTCCCTACCACTGATTGGCTTGGCACTGGCAATTAAAGTTAGCAGGGGTCACTCTGTCCATATACAAATTGAGGGATAAGCATTAAGATCTCTATTTCAATGCTTAAAGTAGAAATGTTAATATACTTGCCCAGGGTTTTATAGCAACTGTTAGAGAGATTAAAAAGTACATCATCCTTATTCTCAGACTCTTGCTTCACAACCTTATTTTTCCCCCAAGCTGTTTTTTATAATCTATGTATTTTTTATTCTTCACATCTTCCAAAAGCTGTACATACTAGAGAAAGGAATTCTGTTCAATAGCTTCTCTACGGTGTCAGAAATAGATTCTATTTTGCAGATCCACCCCCTCCACCAAAGAAATGGTGACCATCTTGCCTGTTAGAATAAGTTTGTATTAAAACTCTTGCTCTTGTCAAATCCTAATTGTTTTTCATCAGATTGAAACAAATAAACAAACAGTAAAAGACATTTGCCTTCCCTATTTCCTGAGATATTATGGAGTTTTGGAAGTACAGATTAGAGTAATTGCAGCATATTAAGTACCTTATGTAAATTCAATTGTTCAAAATTTTATTGAGTACCTTACACATGCAAAGCACTATACTAAGTCCATTGAGAAGTCTGTCCTCTGGGAGTTACAGTCTACTTGAATAAATAAGATAGTCAACTCACACAGAGCCAAAACAAGAAAGTATGTGATTATTGTCATAGGAACAACATAGACTACAGGAGTCCACAGTCAATAAGAGTCCATAGTGAAGAGACCACTTTTAGATTATAGAAGTTCAAGGCTTTGAGGCAAGTGTGCAATTTCAGCTGAATTTTTCTCAGTCAAGCAACAAGCACTGATTAAGCCCTTCACATTTAGTGCTTGGGATACCAACAAAGGCAAAAATGCAGTCTCTTACTTCAAGAGGCTCACGTTCTTGTGGTGGAAACAATATGCAAATAACTATGTACATATACAAGATGTATGTGGCAGATAGAAGGTAATCTTAGAAGGAAGGCAGCATTTCAAGAGATGTACATTGAAGTGAAGGACTAGAAAAAGTTTTAGGCTAACAGAGAGGTATGAGAGAAGATATTATTTTGCTATACTTCTTTCTGTTTCTGTCACTACCTGTGTGACTTTGATTAAACACTTTGATCTCTCTGGCTCTCAATATTTTCATCCAAAAACAAGGATGTTGGACTAGAGATGACCTCTAGGATTTCTTCCAGATCTAACTCAAAGATTGTCTGATTCTATGGCTTGTGTGATGTTGACAATTCTGATAAAGTGTCCACATTTGCTCCTAGAACGAAAGGGTGGGGACTCCAGAATGAATTCAAAAGGATTGCTAATCATTTAGAGGATTGCTTTCCATCTGTCTTCCTTTGAGTACAGCTTACATTCATAGGGCCTCTTTCCCAAATGCATGCCCCTCATATCATGCGACCTCCCCACCCCCAATTAGTGAAGAGGATCTGGATCCATTGGCTTTTGAAGTGGCTACAGGTATTGTGAATCATTAGAAGCATATGCCATAAAAACCGAAGACATTTTTCAAATCATTTAAATTAAAATAATTAATTTAATATGCTTCATATGTTTAAACTATATTTAGTTGCATGCCATATGTTTTCTGACATGAAATGGAGTTCCAGATTTTTCTATTGCTTTTAAAAGACATTAGCCAACCTGGAATTCAGCCAGGACACCAAGAGTTAATCTGCTCACATTAGAGAAGCATGTCATCACAGTATCTTTAATAAGTATTAAGAGGTAAGGGACCTTGATTTTTCTTTCTTGCGATTCAATTAAAGCACCATCAGTCTATGTGTTTAGGCCCATGCTCTCTGTGGATTGGTGAGAGCTTTGTGGGTTGCCTGACATTTTACTTAAGTTCACAAAGCACTTTACTGATGAGGAAACGGAGACTTAGAAAAGTGAAGTTACTCTTCCATAGCTTCCAAGTGGTGGGAGTAGGATTTGAACCCTATGTCTTTCCTGAATCTAAATCTAGTGCTCCAGATCCGATGCTGTAAGACTTCTGCTTTGTGCTTTCTTGACCAAGTATAGCCAGATTGGCTTCAGTTTTCTGCAGCATGTCACTACCAAATTATATTTAATATGCCCTCTAATCATCCCACTCCACAACTCTAGTTGCTCGCTATTGCTAACCAAATAAAATCCACATTACTTATCTTACCTTGACCTCCCTCAGTTTGAGTTTAAAGCATTTTAGCTCACATTACTTCTACTAAACTTAGCCTCCGTATAAGCTGAACTAATTGTTCTCTCCAAATATATCTCTCACTTTCTTATTCCTGGGTCTTCTGATTACTATATTCCCCTATACACAGAATGCCTTTTCCATCTCCCTCTTGAAATCCCACCTATTGAAAATTTCATTGAGTCAATGTCCAACTCAAATTCCATCTCCTCCAAGAAGACTTCTGTTTTCTTTCACTTTTCCTTCCAAATACTCCATCGGTAAGAGATTTCACCCTCCTACAAATTTCCATAGCAATTTGTGCTTCTCTGTTTTACTTGTCATAGTTTATTTTAGAATATAGCCTTTTAGAGTTGGAAGAGAACTTAAATATAATCTTGCTCCCTTTTCATTTTTTTTTTTGGAAGGGGGCGGGGGAGGTGAGGCAGTCTGGGTTAAGTGACTTGCCCAAGGTTACACAGCTAGTAAGTAAGTGTCAAATGTCTGAGGCTGGATTTGAACTCAGGTCCTCCTGACTCCAGGGCCAGCGCTCTTTTTCACTGCATCACCTAGCTGCCCCTCCCTTTTCATTTTTACAGAGGAAATGGAGGCCAGGCATTGTTGATATGTTCATTAATCAATTATAAGATTCCTAAGGTTAAGGCTTATGTGTTATTTATCTTTGTATAAAGCATTAGGCCAACCTCAAATGGTGCTTTTGCCCTAGAAGGTAGTCAGTACATATTTGCTGAACAAATAAATGAATGATAGCGCACTAGTGACAGAAGCTAAAATCAGATAGTATCATTGGATTCTTTCAGCTAGGAACCTTAGACATTAGCTCGCTTGGCTGCTTTTTTTTTTTTTAGGAGATGAGGAATTTGAGACTAAGAGAAAATAAACAACTTGCTAATAGTCATTCAATTCATTTCAATTCAATTTAATTTAAAAAACCATCTTTACTTAGTGTACAGTTTGAGGGGAACCATAAGTCAGCATCAAAGACAGGAACACCTGGCTTCAAGTCTTTTCTCTGACACATACCTGTTTGTGGTCCTGACGGAATCACTAAATGTTTCAATGCATTATACAATTCTTTAAGACTCAGTTTCAGAGAAGATGCTATAGTGAATTGGTAGAAGGAATTTTTTACCCTGCTGGTTTCCAATGAAACTACAGCCAAATTTTGTCTCTGTGTCCAAGGCACTGGTCTAGTCGCTAGTTTTATAAGTAGGAGAGTCGATATTTGAACCCAACTCCTTTGGCTATAAATCTAGTGTTCTTTCCTTTATTTTGCACAAATCTTTTCTTTCAAGGAAGGTAGATTTGGAAACATTTCAATATTAAAGCCTCAGGCTGTCCTTTTAAGTTTTGCCAATTCCTTCATTTTTTTTTTCCTAAGGAGAGGGAGCAATTTCACTTTACAATTGCCTCTTTTCTATCTTCTCCTCTATTGTTGCAGTATGCAGGTAAAGAACTGTGAGTTAGGCCATTGAGGAAGTCAGTGTTTATTGAAAAACCACTCAAAAGTCTGGAAAAATGCCAGTGTGGCAGTGGCAAATAAAATATTTTATGACTTAAATATCATTTTAAGTGGAAATATTAATCAACAACCAATGGCATGCCTTTTAATCCTCCAGAGTTAACATCAATTAAAAAAAAAGACATTCAATTTTCGGCTTTATTTGTTATTATATTCTGGCAAGAATTTTAATTTCTTTTCAATTCATATGACCACTTCTAGCATTGCCCATTTTCCACTTTCATTCCCAATGATATTTTGCACACAAATAATCATACTTTGGCTTGAAACGAGTCATGGTTAAGAAACTTCTGAGTGATTCCCAGTGAGGACAGGCTATCTTGAAGATAACTGGTGATTGAGGGTCACGTGGAAGAGACTCTTGTCAAAGAGTCTCCAGCTAACCCTTGATTGTCGATCATTTGATCATTTTCAACTTGTAACATATAAACAACATATAAAAACAACATATAAACAACATATAAAGGACCATACAAATGTTAATTATTGTTATCCTCAACTGGAATATTGAAATAGCTGCCTAACTGGTCTTCTTGCTTCCAATCTTCCCATGTCTAATCCACCCTTCCTAACTGCTGCCCGAGGAAAAATACAAATATCCTGTTATCACGTCACTCCCCCACTCAAAAACCTTGTATGGATTCTCATGGTCTAACTTCAGATGAAACTTAAGGCTCTTCATAATCTAGTTAGGAATGCTTCATTGTTAATATTAATGTACTCTAGGTTTAAACCAAACAGTACTACTCTCCTCTGATAATTCTTGGCTCACCTCATATCTCTATGTCTTTGTTTATGATGCTCCACCTTTATTAGAATGGACTCTTCCTTTCTCCACAAAGCCTGTGCCCCTTCTCCCAGTAGTGAATTCCTTCTGGAGTATCCATTTTGTGTAGGGGCCCAGGCTGGCCTGCCTTTATTCCCTTCCTGGACTTATTCCTGACTTTCTGAACCTCAAAACTGTGCCTTTACTGCTGTCTCATCCTGGAACCTCCCCTACTGACAAGTCTCCTTCTCCTGGAACAGATTACCACTTATTTCCTGCATGACCTTAGGCAAATTGGTTAATCTCCGAGTCAGTAATCTTTCTCATCTATAAAATAAAAGTCTTTATATGTTATTATTATTCAGTCATTTCAGATTCTTTGTGACCCCATTTGGGGTTTTCTTGGCAAAGATATTTGGAGAGGTTTGCCATTTCCTTCTCCAGTTCATTTTGTAGATGAAGAAACTGAGGCAAACAGGGTGAAGTGACTTGCCAAGGGTCACATAGCTAAGTATCTGAGGCTAGATTTGGACTCAGTTCTTCCTGACTCTAAGCCCAGAACTCTAGCCACTGTGCCACCTAGATTCCCTAACATTGTATCTTAGCAGGTACTTAATTAACCCTGGTTATATTGAATTGAATACTCAGTCCTCTGTGATAGGAAAGAATTCTGCCTACATCATATACAACAAAATGGTTCCCTGGCCTCTGCTTTAAAAAGTATGACAGGGAAGTCACTCCTTCATGAGGATGTCCCTTTCGTTTTCAGAAAATTCTCACTATCAACTTGGTCTTATTTTTATTGAGACAAAACCTCTCTCTTGCCTCCAGCTTTCACCCATTGATGCGACTTCTGTTCTCTGGAGGCACAAAAAATAAGTTTAATTCCTTTGACACATAACCTTGCACATACTTTTCAATGCTACTTTCTTCTGGCCTCCTAGTTAAAACATTTCCACTCCTTTGCTATACTCCTCGCCCCTCCCCCTCCAACCATTCTTGGCTCACTCCAGTCAATCTGTGATTCTTACACTTAAAGTAATCTGGATTTGCTCCATTGGTCTAGCACCTATTGAGATCTTTTTGGATCTAAATTCTGTCACTGAACATGGGAGCTTTGTGTCATCCACAAATTTGTTAAGTAAGCTACCTTTCCCTTCCTCTAAGTGATTTGTAAAAATGTTGAAGAAACCAAAGGACAGAATTCACTAAAATTGAATTTTGAGTACTTAAAGTTCACCACTTAAATTACATTTTGATTTGAAATTTTCACTGTTATTTTGATGACTTCTCTTTCTCCAGTGGGTAGGGCGAGTCACTCTAGCCCTTTCTCCCTCCTGTTCAGGTATCATTTGTAGCACTAGAAATGTAGCAAGGCATCTTCCATGATCAATACTGAAATATTTTTTGTATTTTAATAGCTCTATTTATCTCTTCAATCAATGTAACCAAAGCCACCTGATTAATGAGAGTCGAAGAGTGAAAAGTTCTTGTTCAGAAGTCATAGTGGAGAGCATACAAGATTTGCAGTCGAAAAGACCTGAGTTCACATCTGCCCTCAGATACTAGTTGAGTGAACCTGAGCAAGTCATTTAACTTCTATATATAAAATGGGGTTAACAATAGTGCCTACTTTCCAGAGTTGAGTAAATAAAATGAGTTAATATTTGTAAATACTTCGCAAACTTTAAAGTGCTATATGAATGTGGTGGTCATCATCATCATCATCATCATCATCAGAAAACACAAACACATATTTTAAATATTCACATAATTTTCCTCCACGTGTAAATTCTCAGTAACAAATTTGGTCACTTATAGTATTTCCTATTTAGTGTTGTAATTTCAATACAGTTATAGGGATCATGACTTGGAGACCAGTGGATAACTAAGTGTTAAAAAGGAGCAAGGACAGGGTCCTTCTATTTATTATATCTAATATTCTCTGGAACATCAGGATAAATGTAAACTTTTTTTTGTTTTACAAAGGCTACTTCATCATAAGCCATCTGTAAATCTTAATGACCAACAGCTGGAAATATGCAATATTCATTTGACCAAAAGCAGAGAAGAAATTAAAATTTGCTGGAGTTTTTGAAAACTGCTAAATTAACAGGTGTTAGAAGGATGCATTGCTGTTTGAAATCATAGATGCTTTAAAAAATAGAGGATTCAGGTAAACTGTTTCTACAAAAACAAATGTTACTTGGCATTTAGAGCCTAATAATAATTTGTGATCCTGTTCTAAGAATTAGTCTTTAATATTTACTTACACTTGGAACGGTCATGGTATTTTGTTTTTCTTTTGTATATTGACCTTGCTAACTTAGCACAAGACTATGAGTGCATGGCCAAACAGTATTGTGTGATTAATGTGCAGTATTTTCATGGGGTTGAAGTGATTGGGTGGGCCCACAGTACCTAATTTATAGCAGGACATAGATATGAGTCACACAGGATGGACAGGAAGGAAACAGTTGCCCTCTTCCCCTATTTATGTACATGTTGTCTCTCCTTTTAGAATATAAGCTCTTTGAGGAAAGAAACTGATTTTGCTTTTTCTTTGTATTTTCCAGCTTAGGATGTCTCCTGGCACATAATAAACTCTTAATAAGTGCTTGCTAATTGATTGATATTTTTAATAGTGTTTTCAGCTTTATAAAATTTTAAAAATAATTTTAATGGTATCTTTTGTTTGTTGCTCTCCTAAGTTACCCTCTATATTGTTGCCTCTTTCCCTCCCAGGGAATCATCCTATATAAGAAAGAAGAGTATTTTTTAAAAAGAAGACAAAGAAGAAAAATGAAGAAAAGAGATCAATACATGAAAAAAAAAATCTTAAACAAAATGCCCTACATGTGTGGATTTCTTACCTCTGAAAAAAAATGTAGGAAAGTATCTTGTCATTATTGATTGTTGACTAAGATCACAAACTTATTGGACAGTAGAGAGTATATCTACTTGGGGAAAGAATAGGCATACTTTATTGTCATGCTATAAAATGCCTATTAAAAATTATTCTATATCATTATCAGGTAGAGTTTCTTTCCTCACCAACTTCTCTATCAGATAAGTTAAAGCTTGGTTTAAATATATGATTTAAAAATCTCACCTCATCCCCAAAACCTGATATCTTAACCATGTCCTTCACTAAAGTCCAGTTCTGATCCTTCCTCATGGCATGTGGGTGATCTAGGATTCCCAAGAGTTATGCCCACAGAGGACAAGCTGAGGCAAGTCTTACAAAGCTGGAAACACCTTTGAGTTTGGTCTCAGTGACAGATTGTGTGTCTTTTGTGGAAGGACCAGCTTAGCCATGTCAGGGTAGGCTTTTTAAACAGATGAGCAGGAAGATGCTTGAGTTTTGTCCACAGTAACTCAGGGCAGGGCGAGGGGCATTTATCAAGGCAGAAATGGGGGAGGCCCCAGTCTGATAAAATCATGGACCCCTGAAATACTAAAATATGCATATTTTAACTGGGAAAGAAAGTATAACAAAAAGTCTTTACAGAAAACCTTTTATACTTTATACAATAAATTTCTTTATTATTTATAGAATAAAATTCTAGCAAGTTTAATATTAGATAAAACTGATTTTTGTTGACTAAAACATATACATACACACACATACACACGTATATATGTACATGTGAAGAGTACTCTGAAAATCACTGGTTTTCAATCATAGTACTCATTAGGAGCCATTTTGGACAACTTAATTGCTATTTAGACAAAGCAGGACTTAAGCAACATGTATCTGTAAGACTACTGAACACCATTCTTTGAGGAGTTAACATTATCTATAGGTAATAATATGGGGAGGGGTCTAAAAGGAGAACAGTCAATTAACATCCCTTGTATTAATCACTTCAAACTGACTGCAAATGATTTATTCTCTATTATGCAAGTCCATTGTTTAAGATATGTACTTGTAACTTCTCAAAGGAGAAATTCTGAAACATTTATCTCTGTGATCCCAAATGGAGACTTCTTTGAGCATTATATTGTTGTTGTGCAGTTGTGTCTGACATTTCATGACCCCATTTTGGGTTTTCTTGACAAAGAAATTAGAGTGGTTTGCCATTTCCTTCTCCAGCTCATTTTACAGATGAGAAAACTGAGGCAAAGAAGGTTAAATGACTTACCCAGGGTCACAACGAGGCTAGATCTTAATTCAGATTTTGCTGACTCCAAGCTCAGCGCTCTATCCACTGTATCACCTAGCTGCCCTCTACGGCATTATAGTATATGCCGTGTCATGAAGGCCTGTTCCTCTGTAGCTACAGCACCTGCTGGCAGACTGTTTCTGTTCCTTCCTTTGCATGTTCTCAGCAGACCTTCTCAGCTAAAGTAAACTCTAGAGACCCCTTCAGACATTCTTGAGATGTCATGCTATCAATCTATAATGTTCTGAAAATACCACTAACAGACCAATCTCCAAACAGGTTGTTAGAGCAGACTACAAGGCTGTCTCTCTTTCCATTGATGGTGTTAATTATAGCATTCTACAAAGTGTCTAGTGCCAATAAATATCATTCTTTTACCTACTCATTTTGAATTAGGATCATCTTTATGGTCCAGATTTTTTTCTTCAATCTTTTTTTGCCAACCAATATTTATAGTGAAATAAATGAAAAGGACTTGTACTTGCTATGCAATTAAGGTACTTGAAAGAAAACATCCATTGCTTCTCCCCCATTCCCCAACCCTTTCTTAACTCATAAGGACAGATGTGTCTATATTACCACTAGACTCATAATATCTCCTTGTTCTTGCTATTAAAATAGTTTACAATTCATAATGAAAAAATAAATAAATAAAATTAGTTAGGGCCTCTGGCAAATGCATAGAGTCAATCAGCCTTGCCCTTCCAGAAGTTTTAATTTGCATGCCTGTGTCTTTGGAAACATTCCAAAGTCTTCTAAGAAAACATTCCAATGTCTGCCTTTGTGTGAGTACATATGGTAAATGCTTTTTGGAGCTCAGAAATCTTCTCATTTAAGACCAAACATAACACTCATTTATGTTCAGAGTACTTAGTAGGAGCTCACCAATGATTCTGAACATTATAGAATGTATAACTAAGAAACAGAGTACAGTGGATGAAGGGCAAGAAATTGAAAGAAGCAAAGGTAAATGTGATGATTCAGTCTTACTAGAGTAATAGCAGATTGACCAACAAGCTCAGTCTTTATGATCATGTATAGAGTTGTTGGTTCATGGAATCCCTCGTGGAGGAGACTGGAGAGCCTGCTTCTGGACAGTCATGATGATGTGTGATCAAATGCCTGAGGGAGACTTTGGAAAATGTATAGAGACATTCTATAACTGGTTCCAATCTACTAACCACATAGTGAATAGGAACTCCTCTGATTGGCCACAGCTATGTAGCCAGAACCGGGGTATATTCAAAAGGCACTAGGTGACTTCATGATTCTTGGTCAGTTCTGTGTTTGACTAATAGGCTTCTGAATTCATTTTCAACTCAGATTCTGTGATTCTATAAATTAGTGACCAATGCTGGTAAATATTATTTCAGAGGTATTTTAAATTTCAGATTTAACAATTTACAGAATTAATGCTCTGATTTATCTTGTGCAGAATCAATCAATCAAGAAAGTTATAGAACAAGCTGGGAGGGAACTTATAGGCAATCCAACTACTTTATAGAAGAGACTTGAAATGACTTAGTGACTTGCCTAGGGTCACACAGATAGTGAGTAAAAGAGCTGAATTTCTCAACTCCAAGGTTCTTTCCAAAACTTCAAGATGTCCCAAGTCAATAATCTATCTGTATACTTATTTGAATGGTTTTAACACATTGAAACTGCCCCACTACCACTCTCTAACAGTATCATTTAGGCACATCCCTAAGCAAGACTCCTGAGTAGCTTCTGTTTC
>CM053622.1:110397315-110426450 GCA_028646595.1 Phalanger gymnotis
CAACATCTTGACAAAAAGACTCCAGGCCCAGAAAGCCCATTTCACAAGGGCAACTAGGAGGCCAAAGAAAAGCAAGAGAGTATTTAGCCAAATCATGTTCACTGGCCTCACGTTCCTGCTCGCACTCGGGTAAGCCCCGCTTCCGCAGCTTCCTGCCTCCGCAGCTTCTGGCTTCTGCAGCTTCTGGCTTCCACACCTTCCGCCGCCGCTGCATTGGTTCCTGAGCTGGCCCCTCCTAAGTCACCAATCCACACCCACACAGGTTTCCCACCTGACAGGGCCCTGGGCCTGGGGCTTAGCACTTAACAGCTGAAAGTACTTCCACTCAAAAGAAACAAAAGCCATGCTAATGAGACAATTTTGCTTAACAACACACAAACCTATTATGTTATCTTTGTTTTCGGAGCTTATGGGAACAATAAAATATTTTCTGGAGGAAATAGAAGTCATGGAAATTCAGAGTATAAAAAGTTTTATGTGAAACATAAATACTTTGACATGTAATGCCAAATCACTTTGATGTAATCAATAGGAATAATAATAAAGCCCAAACATGATGTGGAGGTGGGGGGGGGGGTAAAGGTGGGCAGAGAAGGTGACAGGAATGACAACCAGGATGATATACAGGTGAGACATTGTGTGCTCTAAGATCACTATGACAGTTGTGAAAGCCTGGCAGGAGCCTAGGAACTATGGTGATGTTAGCTCTGGCAAAATTATAGATTGAATTAGAACCCTGGTCATTGATGCAAATACTTTTAAAAGTCAAAGAAATAGATGGGTTGATGGTTAGGCCTACCCAAATCCCTTGTGATGAAAGACAGAATATCAAGTGTTATTCCATCTTTTAGTACCACAAAAAGGCGAGATATACCAGAACATGTCAGAAGAACTGATAAACTAACAATCAGAAATATTTTAGTATGGTTGGTACTGACCACTAATGTGATGGATGAAATAGATCAAAGCTATGAATGAAAGCATTCATTGCACATGGCTTTCATTCATTGATCGAGTACAATATGCAGCTTTTTATCAAAGGGACATGTTGTGCCAGTTGGAGTAAAGGTAGAAAATTCCATTCCATCTAGCCAAGTCTTCTATCTGATCTCAGCCTCCTGCTGGAAAAGGAGGAACATCATTCTATTGAATACTAGTTTCCTACCTTCCAAAGAAGAGAAGAAAATGCAAAGTCTATCAAGTCTCCAACCTGGTCTCCTGCCTCAGGGTAAAGGGGGTAATGTTCCTTCAGTTTCGAGGAACTGAATTGCTTAAGGCCTTTAGAAGACTCCACCTTGAAGCTAAATACTAATAAACAAAGAAAATCTACGAAAACTCATTCCTCAATAATTATGCTCATACTCTTCCCATCCCAGTGATTCTGATCCCCCAGGAGTGATCCTTCAAACTCCTTTCACCTTCACCCACTGTCAGATCCCTTATTCACATTCCTCACAACCCAACCAATGTTCCACTATGAAGCTACTCACCCTTTCCAATTCGTCTCTGGAATGCCTATTCCATAGAAAACAGACTTGTTTTCATTTTACACCTTTTCCTTCCCCACTCCTTCCATTTTCTGGCTCTTATGAACTCTGGATCCCTCCTGATGACTCAGTCTTTCTTAACTCTCTTTCCATCAGGGACTACATTTTTACTCTTCCCTTTTCTCAGAGGTTATGAACATTGTATTTGTGTATTTTGAGAAGATGGTAACAATCAAGGATATGATCATCTTTGTGTGTGGTTGAAGTGAGTTGGAGGAGAAGGTCATGTGAAATGAATAAATTGAGAAACTGTGAGATTTAGAGAGTTTGAGGGAATATCAATATGTACATTTCTACAATGTTCATTTCTTTTGAAGACCCTTGTCCCCTCATTTACCTATCACCAAACTTTACTTGCAAAACCTCAGTCGTGGATCATTTTTATCATCTTCTCCCTCCACTCCTGTGTACATCCTGCTACTCAATGAGGCTGAAAAGAAATTATGAAATAGTGCTGACTGAGTCTATTACAAATTTGTATTACATAGCCTCAACTGATCTCTCAGTATTGAAAGTCAATCCTTTGACATCTCCCTAATCAACTCATTATCTTAATCATCTACTCACTACAATGGCTCTATCAGTTCTTTCCACCCCTATTCAAATATCTCTCATATTTTATTGGAAAAAAAAAAGACCATGTGTAAAAATCTCCCTCTTCTCTACTTCTCACTTCATATCACACAGAAGCCTTCTGCCATTATCTTTTTTCACTTCTGTCTCGCAGGAGGAGGTGGCCCTTATTCTTGTCAAGGCAAATCCCTCTATATGTTCAAGTAATCCCATTCCATGCTGTCTTCACTAACAGATTGCTCCTTCCATCATCTCTTCTCTTTCATTTATCTTCAATCTTTCCCTGTCTCCTGGCTGTTTTCCTATTGGCTACAAACATTCCTGTGTCTTCCCCATCCTCAAAAAAAAAAAAAAAACAAACCCAACTGTTATTTGATCCATCAGTCTCTGCTAGCTCCCAGACTATATTTCTCCTTCCTTTGGGGGCAAAACTCCTTGGGAGTGCCTTCACTTCCTTTACTCTCTTCATGATTCTAAAGTCTGGTTTCCAATTTTGTCATTCAACTGAAGACGCTCTTTTCAAAGTTACTAATGATTCTTACCAAATGTAATGGCCTTTTCTCAAGTCTCCTTCTTTTGACTTATCTCACAGGATTGTTGTGAGGACCAAATGAAATCACATTTATCAAGTGCTTAGTACAGTCCCTGGGATGTAGTAGGCTCCATATCTATTCCCTCCCTCCTTTAGTCTTTGACACTCTGGATCACCTCTTCTTCCTAATCCACTCTTTTCTGGTTCTTCTCCTTCCTAACCTCTCTTAAGTGTCCTTTGTTTTATCTCCATTCAGGTCATTCCTGCTAAATAAAAGTATCCCCTAGGGTTCTGTTTTTGTGCCTTTTCTCTCCCTTTATACCGACTCACTTGATGATCTCATCAGCTTCCATGAACTTTCTATGATGATGATTTTCAAACCTACTTATCCAGTGCTATCTCCCGTATGACCTCCATTCCCACAGCTCCAATGGTATATTGGTATCTTGAATTGGACGTCTCATAGACATCTTCAGTTCCCATGGATTTAATTACCATGTCTATGTTGGTGATTCTAAAAAGTATCTATACAACCCTATACTCTCTGCAGACCTCCAGTCTCACATTTCCAATTACCTTTCAGACATTTCAAACTGGATGTCCAGTAGACAACTTAAAACTCATTAGATCCAAAACTGAACTAATTATATTTCTTCCTAAGGTCTCCTCTCTCCAACCTTCCCTATCATTTTTCTTATTATTTTCAAGGCCCATTGGTATGGGATTGTTTCCTTATTGGTGTGTGGAGGGGGTGGCAGAGTTGGTGAGAGGCAGGAGATCTTCAGTTCTCATCCAGTTCCCCTTTGAGTCTCTTTAAGGACAATCCCCTTTCAGGTCCATTTAGGGCCAGGTCCCCTTCAAGACTCTTTAGGACCAATACCTCTTCAAGACTCTTCAGATCCAGTCTACTTTTGGGACTCTCCAAACTTCAAGTCAAGTTGCCTCTATCACTTCTGGCTTCTAGCTTTGAGAGAGAAGACGGAAGAAGCTAACCCCATTTCAGGTTGCTGAAGGAAAAGACTGTGAAGACAGGAGAGGAGCTGGTAGTTTCCTTTTTTGCCCATATTCTCAGCTTCTTACATTAGAGACTGCAGGGAGTTTCCCTTGTAAGAGATCCAGGACATCCCCGATTAAGCTGTTTCCTCGTTCCCAATGGAAAAACTCCTTTATTCAGTATTATCTGGTATATATTCTTCTATGTATACCTTCTCTGATTTTTGTTTTGCTATGATTTGGATAAAAGATGTCTTTGTTATTCTCTATGCACATTCATTGTGGCACTAGTATTCAGTGGGAAAGAAGTCAAGCCTAAGATATTGAACTTGGTTTCCTCTTTCCCCCCGAAAAGTGACAAAATAATCAGACATTAGTTTGAACCTAATCATATCCCCTAGGCTAAGAATATTTAGGGAAACAGATGACTAAAATTCTAGTTTGCTATACCCTCTCTCTAACCTCTGGCCCTAATTTCCTGCTTCCCCTCCTTGCAGGAATTAAATTCTCCTTTGCAGAAGAATGGAAACAAAAGAAGTTAGATATCTTTTCTACTTCCCTTCAAGTCACACAGTGATAGTCCTCACAAAACATGTGCCTCCCTACATACCTGAGGTCTACTCTTCTTTACACTGTCTTATGCAATACCATCCTTCTAGTCCTTCAGGCTCACAACCTACTCACTCTCTTGGACCCAATATCAAAGTTATTATTAAATCTTTTTGATTTTACTTTTGTAACATCTCTCAAATATACTTCCTTCTCACCTTTGACATTGCTACCACTCTAGTGTAGGCCTTCATCACCTCATGTCTGAACTATGGTAATAGGCTACTGGTGGGCCTCCCTGTTCCAATCCATCCTCCATTCAGCCACCAAAGTGATTTTTCTAAAGTGCAGTTCCTACCATATCATCCCCCCACCCTATTCAATAAACTTCAATGGCTCCCTATTGCCTACAAGGCTAAATACAAAATACTCTGTTTGGCATTCAAAGCCCTTTGTATCCTAGCCCCCTCCTACATTTCTAAGTTTCTTATACCTTAATACCCCATATGTTCTTTTCAGTACAGTACAGTACAGTGTAGACATTGGCCTCCTGGCTATTCCACAAACAAGACAATCCATCACTGTTTTCTGGGCATTTTCTTGGATTGTCTTAATGCTTGGAATGCTTTCCCTTATCAGTTCTACCTACTAACTTTCCTGCCTTTCTTTAGAACCCAACTAAACCCTTTTACTGGAAGTTTGCCCCATACCCTTCAGTACCTTTCCTCTGTTAATGATTTGCTATTTGTTCTGTACAAAGCTTGCTTTGTATATATTTGTTTGTATATTTTCTCTCCCATTAGATTGTAAACTCCTTGAGGGCAAGGACTTTCTTTTGCCTCTTTTTGTATCCCCAGCACTTAGCACAATACCTGGAACATAGTAAGTATTTAACAAATGTTGATTGATTAACCTTAAATGTCCAAAAATAAATTCATCATTCTCCCTCCCCATACCCTCCATTCTTTTTTTTTTTTGGAAATTTTAAAATTTTAACCTCAAATGTGTAATCAGATAAGAAAAATGAAACAAACTTAAATACAAAATAACAAAAGAAAAAAAAATTTCCATGTGCATAGCAAGACACAAGGGAGGATTCAAAATATAAAGCAAAAAACTTCCATTTCAGGAAAGCCTATATAATAAATACTACACATGATGTTCATTGCTGTCCATCTTTTTTTTACTTCTTTGTAAGTTTTATTTTGTTCTCTGCTGTGTACTTTTTACTTCCCCCCCCCTTTGTCTCCCCCCAAGAAGGCTACAATTAAGAGCAGATTTTATAATTATATATATATGTATATATATATATATGTATGTATATATACATATATATAAATATATACACACACATACATATACATGTATACATACATTCATATATGCATATATACATGCAAACATCTAGAGAAACATGCATATACATATGTGTACATATCTATAATCATATACACATATACATTCATATACATCTATATAAGAAAGATTGTACCATACTTGTTTGTGCTCTGTTTCTCTGAAGGTGGATGGCATCTTCCTTCATAAGTCCAAGTCTTTCCATATTTTTCTAAATCTACCAACTAATCATTTCCTATACCACAGCAATATGCCAACCTTAGACTGTTTAGTTATTTTAAATAGTCTAAAACAATATTAATATGGCTAACATATCATGTAGTTTCCCTATTTTCTCTTTTGTTTAAAACTATCTTAGCTTAAACTTTGTTTGAGAACATGATTACTGCCCCTGCTTTTTTTCCCTAATAAATTCTACTGTTTATCTTTGTTTTTATGTTTGTGCATATCTCTTATTTCCTATCCTCCCTGACTCCTCCATTTTACTTTTACCCACTACCTTACCCTCCTATTACTTCACCTCCCCACCAAATATCTTTCCCTTTCCTCTCTCCCCACCTTTTCCCTTGCCCTCTTGTTTCTCTCTGAATTTAGAAGATTTTTTTTAACCTTCAAATATATTTCTTTCTTGAATTTAAAGACTTTTATGCCCTTCTAGATATATATGTATTGCTCCCTCTTTAACCCACTCCAGATGAGAGTATGGTTCCAGAACTACCAGCCCTTCTCCTGCTCCATCTAATTCCTCTGTGTCAGTTCTTCTTCTCCTCGCACCTCATTTGTATAGGATAATTACTTTTTTTCACCTTTTCCTAGATGCTAATACTTTTTAGAATCAAATGATAATCAGCTCTACTCCAATCTTTCTTTCAAATTCCTCAATTACTAGTTATACTCAGACACACAGTTTACATTTCCTTGTATAAAAAGTAAACAGTCTGTCCTTATTGAGTCCCTTGGAATTAATCTTTGATATTTACCTTATATTTCTCTTAGATCTTGCATGTCAAATTTTCTATTTAGTTCTGGTCTTTTTGCAATAAAATCCTGAAAGTCTGGCAATTCATTGAATATCCATTTCTTTTCATTCAGGATTATGCTTCACTTTGCTGGGTATTATATTTTTGGCACAGCATCATTTCTTTTGCTCTTCGAGGTAAAGTGTTCAAAGACCTATAGTGTTTTGGTGTAGCTGCTGTGTGATTCTAATTGTGGTTCCACCATATTTGATTTTTTTCTTTTTTCTCATACTATTTTCTCCTTGAGCTGGTGGTTTCAGATTTTGACTATGATATTCCTATACTCTTTCTTCATAGAATCTCTTTCAGGTGGTGATCGGTGGATTTTTTTCTACTTCTTCTCTCTCTTGTTCTAACACTTCAGGACAATTTTCTTTAATTATTCCTTATATTATTGTATCAAGATTCTTTTTTTTTTTGATCATAGCTTTTAGGTAGTTTGATTATTCTCAGCTTTTCTCTTCTTAATCTGTTCTCCAGATCAGGTTCCTTCTTTTTCTTACGAGATGTTTCACATTTTATTCTATATTTCATTCTTTATATTTCATTTTTATTATTTCTTGATCTCTCGTAACGTTTCTTGCTTCTTCTTGCCAATTCTAATTTTCAAGGAATCATTTTCTTCCTTTAGATTCTGGATCTCCCTTTTTTCATAAGTTTCTTTAATTTTTTTCATAATTTTCTTTGTTTTCTTGTATTCTTGTTTTTTTTAAAAAATTTTCTTCAATCTCTCTCATTTGATTTTTAAAATCTTTCTTTTTTAAGTTCTTCTACAATTTTTTGGGAGCAGGTGACCATTTGATGTTACCCTTTGGGGTAAGAGAGGCTTCTTTTGCTACAATATCCTCATCTGAAGATGAACCCCAGTCTTCTCTATTCTCATAGTAACTTTCTATGGCTGGGTTCTTTCTCTTTTGCCTGTTCATTTTTTTTTCTTTTATATTCATAGCAACTTATTGTAATAACCTCTAGTCCTGGGGTATGGGGAACGGTACCTCTGGCTTCAGGTCCTCCATCACTTCTCCTCTCTGCCCTGGAACCAAAACCAAGAATTTTACTCTCCTGTAAGTTTCTATAACTAGCTGTGTCCCCACCCCACTTTTTGCACTCACCTGCCGTATACTGGTTCCTTCTCACCAAGGGCCTGGTGTCCTTTATCAGTAAAGCTTCCCCCAATCTTACTCTGCTCAGACACTAGCCTCTCCACACTGTCCCAGAGGTGAAAATTCCTATGGCTGGGGCCAAGTCTACCCCCCAACCCAGCTAGCCCCAGGGCTTGCCACTTGCTGTTTCAAAGGAACTAGCCTGGAGGTATTTACACTTCACAAGGACCAAACCTCAGTCCTGGAACTTTTCTTCCATTCTTTTCTGGTTGTCCTGGGAGGACTCCTGTTCTGCCCCAACTCTGGTTTATTTTTACTGCTCTATATTCATCCTGAGGCACTATTTTGTCTTGTTTGTGGGGGAAATCTGGAGAGCTTGGAATTTCCTGACCTAACCCACCATCTTCCCAGAATCCTCTCTCCATATTCTTCCAAATTTTGCTGATACTATTGAGGATACCACCATTCCTCAAGTCACTCAGGCCCATGACCTATGTGTCATCCATGACTCTGCATTCTCTCTTAATTCTAGTTTCTTTACTCTATTTTTTCTGATTCATCCTATATATAGCTTGTTTGTATTAAGTTTAGGAGTTCTGAGTTGTATTGGTCTAAAGCAAATGGGTGGCTGCACTATGTCCTGTGCCTGCCAATATAATAAACCTGTAGCAGCATGGAGCCACCAGTCTGCCTAATGAAGAATGAATTGACCCAGGTCAGAAATGGAAAAAGTGAAAGCTCCTGTGCTAATCTATAGTTGGACAGAGAGTGTAAGTTGTTTCTACACTTCCAGCTTTGGTGAAATAGGGCAGAGAAGAGGAGGAAGAAAAGAATGAGCAGGAAAAAGAATGAGAACTTGTGATAGAAAATTTTAAGTAGGTCATCCAACAATTCTTCCACAATAGTCTTACTATGTCATTCATTCTGAGGCAACCCTGAATTCTTGAAAGGTATGCCAGATATGCACAAATTCTGGGTGGTTCTGCTAGGTTGGAAAGGCTTCAAGTTTAAGCCCCAAAATGATGATGTCAGATGTGCAAGAGTCATCCCAGCTCAGTTCAGTGGCCCCAAAATAGTCAACAGGTGAATTGTTCTGATCCATGAAATGGACAACTATGTTAAATAGCTGTCATTCTTCTGTTCCCCTTTCTGTTTTTGAATTGATCGTATCGGATGTGATAGAAAAAAGGGAGGGGCTAAGGCTTACCATTTCTATGCTGTATACAGATATGAATCATTGATACTCTTACTATGCAATCTTTTTTAAGTGACCAACAAGTTTGTATGCTATTGGAGGAAATGAACCATGTCCATATTGACATTCTCACTATAAATAAATCCAAAGACAAAGAACTTGCAGTTACATGGAGGGATGGCTTCTAGGTTCTCCTTGAAGAGGTGAAACAAGGAATTGGCAGAATATAATCCATCATGTGTCCAAAAGCAACAAAAAACATCTTCTGCTCTCATCTTGCCTTGTAGTGTTCTCAGTAGGAATAAGCAAACAGAAGTCCAGGAAGATAATCACAGTTTATGTACCTACATCACAGCACACTTTTTTCATGCAAAGAATTGAGGCACTGGGCATAACTGTGCACAAAATAACATCACAAAATTAAAATAGATTATGTTTTAAAATAAAAGGAAAGACTTGTAACTGATGTAGAAGATAGTCCTTAATTAGCTTGTATTGGTACAAATAAAACACTAACTCTTCAGGTTATCAGAACAAAAATCAGAATTACTCTTTCTTTAAATTTGATTTTATTTAATTTTTAGTTCCAGATTCTTTCTCTCTCCAAAGCCCCTTCCCCACCCACTGAGAAGGAAAGAAATACAAATCCCATTACAAATATGAAGTCAGACAATTTTTTTTTTTGCAATAATCATGTTCCTAAAGGGAAAAAAAAAAAGTAAAAGAGAAATAATCTGCTTTAATCATCACTCTGAGTCCATCAGTTCTCAGTCTGGAGGTGGATAATATTTTTCATTGTGAGTTTTTAAAAACTGAGTTAATAAGTCTTTCATAGTTGATTAGCTTCACAATATTACTGTTACTGTCTAAATTGTTATTCAGGTTCTGCTCACTTTACTTTGCATCAATTCATATGTTTCCCAAGGTCTTTCTAAAACTACCCCTGTCATTATTTTTTATAGCACAATAGTATCTCATCACATTCATATACCATAACTTGCTCTTCTATTCTGAAATTGATCTGAATTATTAAAAAAAAAAAGAAAAAAGAAAGAATAATGATTATATTATATTCAAATTCAATTGAAATTCAATATTATATTCAAATTCAATTGAAATAAAACAACTCTGAATTATTTAACCAAGTAAATAGTAAGGAAAAATATGAAATGAATAATATAAATTACATCAGCCTCAATTATGATAATTTTATACAGACGTTTAACTGATAAAAATCTATCGCTATAGATATTGTGCTCTCCCCCTCCCCTCAATAAAAAAAAGCCTTAGGGAGAAAGATACCTTACTTGCCAGGCAGAGCAAGATGATAGGCAAAGGCAATATGGGCTAAAGTTATGAAAGTATTTATAAGACAAATAGAGTATTTTCTATTTGATTCTGGATGTGGTAGGAAGCTACTGAAGTTTAAGTGAGGGGGTTAAATGGTCAGCTTGGACTTTAGAAAGATCGTTTTGACATCTGAGTGGTGGATAAATTGGAAAGTGGAAAGAACTGAGATTAGAACACCAACCAGCAAACTATCGCAGTAGTCCAGGCATGAAGTGATGAGGACCTTGCACCAGGATAGTGGTAGTGTCAAAGAATAGAATGGCCCCCATATGAAAGACACAGCCAGGGTAGAATCATTTGAGAGTGTTGTGTTTCCTTTCCTGGCTAGAACCTCTCCACACTGTCAGGAGATCTTTCTGTCTGACCCCGTATTTTGACTCATTGTATTTTTCCTCCATGTTTCCCAATCAAGAGTCACTTGACACATCTTCTTTATTTTTGTGTGGTAAATGATGGAAAAAGTTCAGATATTCTGCATCCTTCTACTCTACCATTTTTGCTAGAGCATAGACAATTTTTTCCAGACATTTAACTGAGAAAGGGATAAGACATACTGAAGGCTTTTTTAAGGGTGGCATAGACTTAGGAATGTTTGAAAGCTAGTTGGTTAGTAATAACAATTATAATAAAAATAGCGCTTAAAAGTTTGAAAAACATTTTATTCAGGTTAGCTAGTAGGTAGAGGTTGCTAATTTGAGGGAGGGTGACTGTGATATGATGGAGATGAGATGATATGGATCAAAACATATGTAGAATTCACATTTCTCTATTGCAGATAGGGAAAAACCAAAAAAAGTGACATGCATTTCTAACATGAATTTATTTTTAAAATCTTATGGAAATTATAATGGAAGGTTATGAGTAATATTTGCTCGTTAAGCAGAGCGAAGCAGTGGAGAGTAAAACTAATTTTTAAAATGTCTGCTAAGAGACCCAGCTAAAGTTGTTTCAAGGTATTTAAGAATAAAAATAGAAGAAGTAGAAAAAATGGAAAATATCTGTAAATATTTCACATAACAAACTGTTCACTATCATAGACAGTGGAACTACCAAACTTGGACTTTAACATCACAATCCCAGATGTGCTTATAGAGCAGACAGTAATGACACCAAAGAGAATAAGAATAGCAAAGTATTGAATCAAGTATATACAGAAGAGATCAATCCTGGAAAATATGTGATTTTGAGGTGATTGAAGGACCAATAGCATGGTATCTGTTGGAGAGTGAGTTGCTAAAACTATGCAAAAACCCTCTAATTTTATTAATACCAAAAAAGGTGACCTAGAAAACATCAATAACTACCAACATATGTGTCAACTCTCCCATTTATATGAAATTTTAATGCAAGACTTCTCTTCATCTGTACACAAATTATGGATGTCCTTGATGAAGATACTAGTAGGGAACAGTCAGGCTTTATGAACTATATTCAATAATGGACCCCATTTTGGCTATTTTGCAATTCTCTGAAAAATATAGAATATAAGACCTCATTGTACTTATTGTTTGTAATTATGGAAAATATTTGATTTGGAAGAATAAAATGATGCCTTAAAGACTTTTTTCAATAAGATTTTTCTCATCAATCTGTCAAAATCACTCAAGATTTCTTGAGACATAAAAACTAAAATAAGCCTCTTCAGCAATCTCTGATTTTAATATCAGATGTGACAAAAAAAAATGTATACACACATTTAAAGGTGTATATATGCGTATATGTCTACACACACACACATATACATACCTATATATCTATGTACATACACACACACACACACACACACACACACACACACACACACATATATATATTGATCATGCTTGTCTAAGTTATTGACTCCTATAATGGGAGAGAAATTGGAGAGAGCCCAAGTCAAACAGGAATTCTCTATGGATAAGGCCTTCCAAATATTCTTGTTTGTGCATGGCATTATTCTGGTTATATCATATTTTAGAACATCTTAGAGTCTCTTAGAAAAGATCTATAACCAACTGCAAAAGGCTGGTCTGAACACCTACCTAGGAAAGACCAAGTATGTAAAGAATGTTTATCTCTCAAATTATTGCATGCATTTGAAAAAGAAAATCTATAGACTTTGTCAATCAGTATTATGAACTAGGGACACAGAATACACATGGACAAGGAGTTGGCCTGGACTTTAGTAGGAGAAGGAACAGATACTAGATTACCTTCATGAAATTTCCTAGTTCTTTTATTGATCTCAATATCCCAATGGACACAAAGGTCTAGATTTTCTTTCTCTCTTTTTCTTCCTTCCTTCCTTCCTTCCTTCCTTCCTTCCTTCCTTCCTTCCTTCCTTCCTTCCTTCTTTCTTTCCTTCCTTCCTTCCTTCCTTCTTTCCTTTCTTTTTTTCATTTTTAGAGGCAGCTAGGTGGCTCAGTGGATAGAGCATTGAGTTTGAAATCAGAAAGACCAGAGTTCAACTCTGTCCTCAGACACTTAATAGCTATGTGATCCTGGACAAGTAACTTGTCCTCTATCTGTATCAGTTTCTTCAACTGTACAATGAGGATAATACTAGCACCTACCTGTTGTGAGGATTAAATGAAAAAAATTATTTCTATCTATCTATACACACATACACACACACACACGCATGCACATATATATATATATGTGTATATATATATATATACACACATACCTAAATACTCACATGTAAGTATGTATGTATGTGTGTATAAATATATATATACACACACATACATGTAGGTTAAAATCTTATTATTCATAGGAAAAGACAAGCAAAATGTGTCATGAAGGAAATATGTAATTGGAACAGAAGATAGGCTTTTCATGTGATGAGAATAAAAATTGACAGGTTGACAGCCAGAGTGCTACCTTTGAAATTTCAATTGAAAAGAAAGGTCTCTAGTAGGTTGAGTTAGCCCTCTGTGGAGAAAATATGAAAGATAATTGACAAGAGTCACATGAGATGGGTATACATGGATGAAGTATGATTTGTAGCATTGTAAAGATCTCCCAAATTGATGAGATCACCAATTCCTTTGAGCATGTGAGTATTGTGTAGGATTTTTCTCCCTTTTTTTTTACCTCCTTGGGGTACACAGCCCAGCAGAAGAATTCTTGGGTCAAAGAGTATAAACAGTTGAGTCATAAATCTTGCATAATTACACATTGCTTTTCAAAATAGAATAACACACAGCTCAACCAACAATGTATCAACGTGCCTGTCTTCTCATAGCCCATTTAACAACAACTATTACCATTTTGGGGGGCATCTTTGATAGTTTTTTGCTAGTTATAAAGTAAAAAATCACAATTACTTCAATTTGAACTTTTAATATTAGTGATTTAGAACATACTTTCATATGGCTGTGAATTGTCTCTAATTCTTCTTTCAAGAACTGTTTGTTTCATATTAACTTGGCAACTATTCAAAGCTTCATGCTTGTAAAAATCATGAATACTTTCTTTAAGGAGTAAATTTGAAAGAGCTGAATGTAGTTAACACCTAACATCATAGAAAAATGAAATTGAAATGTCCTAAAGGCAAGAAAACAACTGCTTACAGAAACAGGACTCAAACAAGTGTGAACACCAATTAATTATGAGAACTGTAGTAACTTCAAAAAATGAGTTATTGGTTCTTTAATAATTTTATGAATGGAAATGCTAACAGAGGAAGATGTGTGGTCTTTGTGAAGTAACAGCAACTACCCACCCATGACATGCTTAGAGCAAAGATTAGAATAACACTAACTTAGAAGAGTGATAAAGATGAAAATATATCTGTTGATTACGGCTGCTCCAACTTAACTTCATCGAACAAATTATTCACATGAAAAATGGGCAAAAGTAAAATAATTAATTTTATCACTATTTTTTAGAATATTTTCATTGATGCAAAATACTAATCATATCTAGAAGGCCAAAAAAGACCAGAAATCACTTCAGCAAGCAGGTATATTATTAATGTATTGAATGTATTGTTAATACAATTTGAAGATATTATCCATTAATAGGCCTATGTGACCTGTCTGAGTCACATGGAAGTTTGAATCACATAAGCCTATAGTGGAAGGAGCTTGCTGAACAGGTGGAGCAGGAAGGGGTGGAGCAGGAAGGGTGGAGCAGAGCTGAGAGGAAGTGAGACAAAACAATCAGAGCTGGGAGAGCAAGAGACATGGAGCAGCACCTACTGTGAGTGAGAGAGGGAGCTCGTTTGTGGGAAGACCCTAACAGAGGGAAGGCTTGGGGTTGTTTGGTGCCTCCTGCATTGAAAATGTGTATAGATTTCTTTGTTGCTATGCTGGGTTTGGCTTTCTGGTGTTTGAATAAATGTTTTGGTTCTGCCTTCAATGAAGAGAGTCGGTTATATTTGGCAATTTAGAACTACACCAGCATATTCGCAGCAGGCATAGGCACTGAGAGTATCGCCTTGGCACCACAGCAGGATACTTCCTTGCTCAGCGGGAGGTGGAATGAAAGGACATCCCCAATCTAGAGCACATGTTCCCTTGTAATTCTAGCTATGTGTAATACTAGCTATTATCAAATCACTCTGAGCCTCAGTTTCATCATCTTTATAGTGAGAATAATAGTACTCGTGATACTTTATTGATACTTTAGCTACAGAGTCAGCTGGGAGAAAATTGTGTCGTAAATCTTAAAGTACCCCATATATGTGAGCTTTTATTGATTCTTTTTCTTATTATCAGAAAAGATGATTGAAGAAATTATACAACATAAATTCACAAAACAGGAAAAAAGCTAAAGAGGAAAAAACTTAGAGACCTTGACATGAGACCTAGTTAAATTAGACAGTTGATCCTGAGATACTTTGTAGATCAAACTGGATAGCTACAAAATAGGAAAAAAAAAAATCTACTGACATATCTAATGTGACCTTTTCATATGAATAACAAAAGTAAAACCATCCATTTGGAATCTGTCACCTCAGTACTGTGTTATACCTCATGAGGAAATAGTAACACCACTTAACAAATGGAAGCTGGATTAAGGTCCCTGGACCTAGTCATGATCTGTTATAACTGACACAATGTTAGAGTCTCAGGATGTGAGTTTCAAGATGCCTTAAAGAAGGGATCCAAGAACAAAAAAGATCATGGATGATGTTTCATTTTTAACCAAAAAAGACTATCGAAAAGGGATAAGCACCCTAGATGCCCACTTTGTCATCTCCATAAAATCTTTAAGTGATTAGACTATGCTTATCGCTGGCATGATGATAAAAACATGATGGGGAAAAGTTGCTTTTTGCAGACAATTTTCTACAGAATTAATTTAGAAGAATAAAGAACAGAAGTTCTCAGTATGCTGATTTTATTTTTAAAAATCGACTTTTATAAGAAATATTTTAGAATAAAATAGTACCTTAAAAACATACTTTTAACATCTGCATGGTATCTCTCATGCATCCTTTAAAATAGTTCAAAATTCTCTGACTGATGCAACACTGGGGATAATTCTGTTCCAATAGTCTGCTTGGTATTAACATCAAATGATGCATAGAGCAGGGAGACATTTCTCAAATAAAGTGTTTGCCACTGTCATAAAGGATACACTTTTCAGCATCAGAAAAGATGGTTTCCTTATTGATGGCAATTTCTTCAACTTCATATTTTCAGATGGCATGGCACTAATTGCATCAAGCCCTGGAAAAACTACACAGGCTCCTCAGCAAAATTCATAATTATTCAAACCACCCACAGTGAAAATATAAAGTGGATGTAAAACAGGTTTTCTCCAGATCATGACTTGCAGCTGGATGGAAGTTAACTTAGCACATCAGTATTTTAGACAGTCCTAACAGATGGATAAAGAATTGTGCCCAGAGTAGAGTAGGAGGAGATCTGACTGGATTGCATTTGAGATTATAAAAGATTTTCAATGGTCCTAAACTGTTTGCTTCTATAAAAGTCAATCGATCAACAAATATTTCTTTAGAGCCTGCTATGTGCCAGACACCATGCAAGGTATTGGGTATACAAATACAAAGAATAAAATAATCCCTGCAACCAATGAGCTTATATTCTAATGAGAATGAAAATAAGCACATATAAAATACTTATGCAGCATAAAGTTTATTTCTTTAACACTAATATTTGTCTAATGGTGTATCATTTAGCACCTACCTCCCAGGATGGTTGGAAAGATTAAATGAGATAGTATTTGCAAAATGCTTAGCATAATGCCTGGCACATAATAGGCTCTATATATTGTTGTTTAATCATTTCAGTTGTGTTCAAGTGTTTGTAACCTCATTTGGGGTTTTCTTGGCAAAGATACTAGAATGGTTTAACCATTTCCTTCTCTGCCTCATTTTACAGATGAGGAAACTGAGGCAAACAGGGTTACATGAACTGCCCTGATATCTACAAAAATAGACTTAATAAAGACACTGCTCTATCAAAGTACTGAGAAATTGAAGAGTAGATCAGATGCTGAACTCAAGGCCAGGTTATGTGATGATTCACTGCAAGGATTTTGATACTTAACTTGGTGAAGAGAAGAGCCAGGTGGGACGTGTGAGATAATTTCGCAATTGTCATCTAGAATAGAGGGGTCAGATGTGCAGCCCATAACATTCCAAGTGTACCCTGAACCAAATTGAAATGTAGTTGGAAATATTTGACAAAATAAATATAAATATAATAAAATAGAGATAATATTGTATTCAAAATAATAGTATGGGTTCCAGAGGGATCTTTATGCATGGTTTAGTGACTCCCATTTCAATTTAAGTTTGACATCAATGATCTAGAAAATGCACTAGATGCTACATAACTTCAGATTGTAGCAAATTTTGGAATGACCTGTCCCAATCACTGAGAGTCATCAAACAGAGACTATTTAAACAATTTTCAGTAGCATTGTATAGGAATTCATCATGAATGGATTTGGAGCAGATAACTTCCAAGGTTCCTTCTAACTTAGTTGTAACTTTCCTTTCATTGACTGATTAATTATTTGAAAATTCTGACAAAATTTTGGGGGTTGTTCTTGTAAAAGTCTGTGTCCTGTAACAGGCATGCCTGAATAGCAACATTTACAAGGATTCCTAGACTCATTTTTGCTTGATGTTCATCCTTCTAAGCTTACCTCTGTTCTGTGCTCATTTCCTCTCAGTTCCTACTTAAGTCCAACCCCACAATCTAATCTTTGCAAAGAAGGAAATTCTCCCCTGGTGTCTTCAGCATCTGAAAAGGCTCCTCTGTCTCTTGAGGTTTTTGTATTCCAACTCCAATTTGAAACCTTGGGGCTTTTGTCTGGTTGCTTGCTTCTCACAAAATTGAATTTAATAAAATTTTTGTTGATGTTAAGTCATTAGGTGAAAAGAGTCAATGCTTCCAGTTAGAGGGAAGAGAGTGTTAGAATTGTTGTCTTCATTTCACCTGGAGAAACAAAGGATGTTATTGTAAGGTTTATCCATGTTCTGAGAGTCTTCCCAAAATTGTACCTGGGTGATTGCAAGCCTTTCTGAAGAGAAATGATAATAGCTTCCTATCAAAGTTTTACTGGATAATACTGATAATATGGTACATGCATAAAGTAATTGAAAACTAGTGGCTCACAGAGAAAGATTTCAGCAGTTAGGACTTAAGGATCCCAGACCTCCCCCACCCCCACCCCAGACACCTTGGGAAACTTCTAAACATGTACCAGAAAGAAGACAGAGAAAACCAAATTCAAATGTCTATCAGCTTCTCCCAGGGCAGCCAGGTGACACAGTAGATAGAGCACAGGGCCTGGAAGTCAGGAAGATCTGAATTGAAATCTGGCCTCGAATACTTACTGGATGTGTGACCCTGAACAAGTCCCTTAACCCTGTTTACTTAAGTTGCCTCATCTGTAAAATGAGCAGGAAAAGGAAATGGCAAACCACCCCAGTGTGTTTTCCGAGAAAACCCCAAATGGGACCACAAAGAGTGAGACACAACTGAAATAACTAAATGATGATAAATCAGCTATTCCATTCAGTCCAGGACCACACAAAAGACAGCCAAAATCTTGGGAATCTGAGTGGAAACAAGACGGGGTAGGTGGAAGGCAAAACATACAGACATAGCAGAAGATGGGGTCAGATCAGTTCCCGTTACAATCTTAGGCAGCCCATGCCCTCCTCAGGAGACAAGTCCAGGATAGTCCCTAGTGCAGGCCCCAGGCAACCTACTGTGGGTCTTTATAGGAGACAGAGCCAGACCAGCGCATACACATGCCAGACCTCACCCAGCCTCCAAGAACCTATCTGACCCAGAATCCAAACAATCCTGTCTGAACTAATAAAGGAAATAAGACTAGACCAGTAATTGGACAGTCCACTGCCCAGGCAGCCTAAGCCCAAGCCACAAAGGTGTCGCAACAGGAGAAAGAGCCAGGAAAGACTTTAAGAAGCAAAGAATCAGATCTTTCAATAGATCTCCTACCAGTGCAATCAACAACATTTGATTGGGGTCTACTAGGGTCATAGCAAGAGGCAGAATCAAAGCCAGATTTAGAATTGTGCAAGAAGAATAAGAGAAAGAAGCCTCCAGAGCCAAAACCTAAGTTAAGGCATCAGAAAACTCATGAATCCCTGCAGAAGATAGGATGTAGATTCAGCTCTCTTATCAAGAACTAAGCAAAGCCTGCCTACAGCATTCAACGGCATGGGAGGAAGCAGAGTCATAAGCAAATACAAAGATCCAATCCGAAAACTGAGGCTAGAGATGAGGATGAAGAGAAGAAAATACTGAACACAATGAAGAAACACTATGGACTGAGAGAAGGCAGGAAGTAAACCCAGAAGAGTGGGACTCCAAAACATGTCCACATGGAGCCTCAGAGAAAAGAATGGCAGCCATAGGAACTAAAAAGCACTGGAAAAATGGAACAGGACATACAAAATGCACTGGTAAAGACAATGTCAGTTAGGGAGGAAAGAATGGCAAGGACAATCAGTAGTTTAGAACATTTTATAGTGAATCTCATCTAGGAACTGTGTTCCTCAAAAATCTGAATGAGCTAAATAGAAAGTAACAATTTAATTAGCTAATGAGAAATATTTTATTTTATTTATTAAACATTTTTGTCATGTTTTATTTATGCTTTAAAAAATTTCTGTCACAGAGCCTGGTGCATAGTAGACACTTAATAAAAGTCTGTTACTGGTTAACTTGAAATACCCTCTATCCTCAACTCCTCTTATACCAAAGAGCAGTTAAGTAAAACAAACTAACATGTTGGCCTTGTCTGACAGATTATGCCTTACTTTGCTCCTCTACATGGTCCACTGTGTTTTATCGTGTACCTAGTTCATATCCTATCTCTTTTTTTTCTTTTTCCCCCACTTAATAGTAATTTTTCTCAACTACGTGTAAAAATAGTTTTCAACAAAACAGCAAGTAATTTGATATAGGTTGTATATATGTATACACACATACACACACATACATATATATATTCCATGTCATGAAAGAAGAATCAGAACAAAAGGGAAAAACCACAAAAAAGAAAAAAAGAGAGAGAGAAAATAGTATGCTTCAATCTGCATTCAAACTCCATAGTTCTTTTTCTGGATGTGGGTAGCATTTTCCATCATGAAACTTTTAGAATTGTCTTAGATCATTGTTGTGCTGAGAAGAGCTAAGTCTATCAATGTTGATCATCACATAATGTTGTTACTGTGTTCATTGTTCTCCTGGTTCTTCTCACTTCACTCAGCGTCAGTTCATGTAAGTCTTTCCAAGGTTTTCTAAATAATAGCATCTCATTACATTCATATACCACAACTTGTTCAGCATTCCCCAATTGATGGGCATCCCTTCAATTTCCAATTCTTTGCCACCACAAAAAGAGCTGCTATACATATTTTTGTGATCTCTTTGGGATATAGACCTAGAAGTGGCATTGCTGGATCAAAGGGTATGCACAGTTTTATAGCCCTTTGGGCATGGTTCCAAAGTGCTCTATAGAATCGTTGGATCAGTTCACAAAATACAAAATATTTTTTTTTAGAAAATAACAGGGGAAAAAAGCAGATCTAAAATGGAAGGCATATATTGTCAAAAGTAATTGACACAGAAAACAGCACAAGGACAGATTATCTAAGAATCCTCAGTCTACCTGAATATCATGAACACTAGTGGATCATATCCATCCTGCCTCATTTTCTGTGTCTAATAGTGAGAGTGTGCTGTAACCACAGTTGTGATCCCTGATGCCCTGATGCCAGTCCTCAAAACTGACAATGAACCTCAATCATCTCTAGCATTATTCAAGTCAACTCAACAAGCATTTATTAAGGGCTGACAGTATAGCAGAAAATGTATTAGACGCCATAGGCACAAAGACAAAAACAACACAAAAGGCCTCAAGGAACTTATAGTTTACCGGAGAGAAATGACATCTATATGAACACAGCTGCGTATATACATATTCGTATATATGTACATATACATACATGTATGTATACACATAGACATGTATGTATGTGTCCATGCAAAATACATACAATGTAAAAAGTTAATTTTAGAGAGAGCATTAACAATCAGGAATAGGGATTAAGATTTACTGTCTACTTTAGGAGGAGGGTTAAATTTATGAGCAGGTAACTGCAATAATAGGCTAGATCCAATTAAGTATGAGATAATTAGCCAAAAAGACCTCTGAGAAGTCAGATAAGGAAGGATAGTCAATTGCTGTAGAAAAGTGAAGGACAAAGAAAATAACTTTATGGTTACAGTAACTGACCTTGCTTCAATCTTTTGAACTCTTCTTTTTAAAATCTGAGTGGGTTGGTGAGTCTCCTGCACATCCACATTGGAATCTTCAGGCAAATCCTGTTTTTCATACTCATGGAAATTGTTTTTCTTTGTGTCTTTAGAATCTTGTTGTTGACCATCCTTCCAGGACTAACTTTCTCAGTTCCATTTTAATTGATGGGATTCTATCTAGCCTTCCTCTTAACCTTTTGAAATATGCTTTCCCTAAATCTAAGTTGTAAGAATAATTTCTGGCTGGTAAGTGGGAGTAACATACAGAATTCAGAGAAGGCTTCACATAAGAGGTGACTTGATTCTTGGAGGATGCATAGTTACCCACCTAATGAATTTTTGCTGTTGTTTCATCAATTAGTCATGTCCAACTCTCCATGACACCATTTGGGGTTTTCTTTGCAATGATGCTGGAGTGGTTTGCCAGTTCCTTCTCCAACTCATTTTACAGAAGAGGAAACTGAAGCGAATAAGGTTAAGTGACTTGCTCAAAGTCACACAGCTAGTCAGTGTCTAAGGCCAAATTTGAACTCAGATCCTCCTGAATTCCAACTCCAGCACTCTATCCACTGGGCCACCTAGCCAATGAACTACAAGTAACTAAACTCTAAAAAGAATCAATGTGGCCTAATTTAAATTCTAAAATTGTAATCAAGAAGGCTCAAGTTTGAATTCTGCAAATACTTACTAGCGATGTAATCCTTAGCAAATTGCTCAGTCTTAATTTCTCCATTTGTAACATAGGCGTAATAATATTACTTATCTCACAAGGCTGTTATGAAACTAATATGAGATAATGTTGTAAAAATACTTTGTAAATCTTAAAGCTCTGATGAAATACAAGTTTTTATTAAAATAGGCTAAATTTTCTAGGCTATAGGATTCAATCCTCCCTTTTTTTGGGTGGGGTGGGGGGGAGAATGCAGGCTAGCTCTAGGAGGAGGAAGTGGAGAAAGTATTAAATTAAGAGGAAGCACGGTGCATAAAGGGCTGGACTTGAAGTCAGGAAGACAAGTTCAAATCTTGCTTCAGACTCTGACCAGCTGAGTTGACCCTGACCACTTGACTCCTCTCTGTCTCAGTTTTTCCACCTATAAAATGGGAGGGATTTGATTTGTTTGCCTCTAAAATCCCTTCCATTTATAAATCTATTAATCTATGACCAATATTTTTAAAGTTCTTTTACTTTGTGAAAGCACACAGGCTAGGCTGACATAATTGACTGAATAAAGTAAATAGAGGGGAAAAAAAGGTATTGAATACATCTGTGGTTGTAGATGCAATTAGGGTGAACTTGGCACTACTCTTTCCACTTCGTGAATCTGTAGCCTTCCTCCTCTCTATTCCAAAACTCTGGTGAAATGAAATAACTCAAGATTATCTATATACCAATTAAATACTATTCTAAGTTACATATGGTCAACTGCTGGCTTTGTAAGATTTTAGCTGTTTGACCTTGAACAAGTCACATAAACTCTCAAAAGGGGGGCAGGGTTGTTGAATCAGATGACTTTTAAGGGCCCTTTCAGTTCTAAATTTATGGCCCTAGTCCCTTAGCTAGCACTTAAATAGATCTTGTATCAATGGGTGTTTTTTGAAGGGGGAATGCAAGGCAATTGGGGTTAAGTGACTTGCCCAAGGTCACATGGCTAGTGTGCCGTATCTGAGGCAGCATTTGAACTCAGGTCCCTCCTGACTCCAGGGCTGATGCTCTACTCACTGCGCCACCTAGCTGCCCCTCCTTATGTCAGCACCGAATATACTTTAGCTCTTTCATATACCAACCAAGTACTCCAGTTCAAGTGGCATACTAATGATGGTAAAGAAGTGAATAATTGAGACTGTCAGAACAAATTCTCCCTTCCTCTCCTCTTCCTTTTTTAAATTTTCTAATAAGGAAATAGTTCTAGTTACATATTATTAACATTCAATTATAGAACACAAGGGAATGCCACACAGGGATCTCACAACCCTATGAATATGGAAATCATAACAAGATGCAGATAAGGGAGCAGTAACACATTCAGGGTTTCTAGGGCAAGTCATTTCTTTTTCTACCACTGGGTGTATTCGAGCATAAACCAGGGTCTCCTAATCCACGGGGAAATATGAACTTGGTTTCATCTGGTGCTTTGTTGCATAAATGTCTGCTGCTCGCTCCAATTTCGTGATTGAGATTTTGTTCCAAAGTTTGGCTCCAAGGAATCCATGCAGATTTGTAAAGGGGGGAAGCCTTGTGAAGGCAAAACTTAGCTTATTGCTCACACTGACATTCAAACATTCTTATAGCAAATATCCCATTACTTTGATTCTCACTTTCTTTTTGAAAAGCATGAATCTGGCTATATCCAGACTTGTTAAAAATCTGTGTTTATTTCTTCTCAAACACTTTAGATTAGAGAAAACCCTAAATATATTTTTTGCCAAAATCATTCCCCCCTCTTCACCCCATCCCATAGTTTTTTTTAAACCCATGTGTATCTTGAGGGGAAATGCAAGCCATGTGTTTCCAACTCATCAAAATACTATTTTATAAGAATTATTTGATGTACAAGAAGTCTTCTGAGACTTTTTTTAAAAAAATAAGCCCTTCTCTTTTGAAACAGGAAGTTCTGTTTTGCCAAGAGTGGACAAATTTCTAACTTGAATGTCAAAAAAAGAGAAACCACTTGAGTGGCAACACTTGCAAACAACCCCCCTCCTGCCCCCATTCCTAATTTCTGCCCCAAATCATGGTCACATAGCCCTTTTACACACCAAGTCCTTCTTTTTTTCAATGAAATTGTATATGTTCAAATGGCCTGGCAAGACTCCAGCCTGGGATCCCTGAAGTTTAAAATCACTTCATTTTTTCTGCATTTGGGGATCAGAAGTAATTGTTCCTGAATACATTTTTAGTAGGAAACTTTCCATAATATATTTTAAAATGTATACTGTCTCATGTTGTAATGGTCCCAGAGAAGTTTTCCAGTCCAGATTTCCTTTGGCTCTTTTGAGTTTGTCATTTTTTCCTTTTCCTTTCCCTCTCTTATAGACCCTTACTCCCACCTCTGATTTCTTTAGCTCAGTTCACTTTTTTTTTTCTCTTCTTCAGGATGTTAAAGAACTTTTTGTTGTCATTCAGTCATTTCAGTCGTGTTCAACTCTTCATGACCCCATTTGGGGTTTTCTTGGCAAAGATGCTGGTTTGACATTTCCTTCTCCAGCTTGTTGTACAGATGAGGAAACTAAGGAAAACAGGATTAAGTTGACTTGCCCAGTGTCACACAACTGGTAAATGTCTGAAACTGAATTTGAATTCGGGTCTTCCTGATTCCAGATCCTGCATTCTATGCACTGAGCCACTGCTCTGAGTTGTTAGATTGTAAAGCCTCTTCTGATTCCTAATATGTAGGCCTAGCTCAGTCCACATGAAGGACCACTTATCTGAATTAGAGAACTTCTATACAAAAACAAAGTGAAGACCTGCATAAGGTAAGAAAAGCCACTGCCCAGGTCTACACACACAGAGAAAAAGACAAAAGGATGTTTTTCCGTGAAAGTCTTCCTAATTCCATTTTTCTCTTTCCTCCCAAGGTAGTAGCCTTCTTTGGAAATACATGTTTTCTCTAGAACTCCATTCTTCTTGGTTCCAAGCAAACCAATAAGGGTTTTCTAACTTGGCTTTTAGACTGACCTTTACAATTCTAACCCCACCCCTCTTCAGTTTGCAGATACTTTATTAAACCTCACAGAAAAAAAGGAGTATTTAATTTTTCAAAGCTAAGCATCACCACTCTTTGTGAGCCAAAGTTCAACCTTGCTAGTCATCCTGATTCATTTAGTGAATTCAGTCTGATCCATCAAGCTTCTTTTAAGAACCTACAAAGTGCTGGATACTGTAGTGGTGATGCTGGGCTAGCTACAAAGGAAATGTCAAACTAGTTCTGTCCTTCAGGACCTTACATTCAATTGTGTGGGCATGTATGGAAAGGATAATCCAAGAAGAAAGAATAAACACTAAACAACTGTAAGAATAAGGAAAGGCTTCTCATAGGAAATGGCAAGGGGAGGAGACAGAGTGAAAAAGCATTGATTAAGAGCCTACTATTTGCCAAGCACTATGTGCCATTGGATTGGATTGGATTCAGTGAATAAACCAGGGTGACTAGCTAAGTGTACAAATATTTTCTCATCTGATCTCACCAACAATCTTGTAATGTAAGTGCTATTTACAGATGAGGAAACTGAGGCAGAGAGAGAGGTTAATTATCTTGCCCAGGGTCACACGGCTAGTAAATATCTGGAGCCAAATTTGAATTTAGGTTCATCTTGACCTAATGTTCACTGTTCTATCACTGTACCACCTAGCTGTCCTACAAAGAGAGAGAGAGAGAGAAAGAGAGAGAGAGAGAGAGAGAGAGAGAGAGAGAATGATGAGAATGATAGAGAGACAAATGATAGATATACAGACACACAGGCAGACAAAGTATTAAATTCTTACTATTTACGAGGTACTGTACTGACAGCGAACTTACAAATAAATAAGATGGCCCCTATCTTCAAGAAGCTACATTGTTTTATATATACATATATGTATATATACATAGATATATAAATTCAACAAATGTTTATTTAACATCGTACCTAGTTACATAGAAGGAGTTAATATTCCCTTGCTCTGAGCCCTTAGAAGACATTTTAAACTTAATTTAATTTTTTCTAATTGTCAAACATTTATTTTCCTCTCCTACCTTCCTCCCACTGAAAAGAAAAACAAAATCCTTGTATGAAATACACTGTCAAGCAAAAGAAATTTTGATACATCAAAAAGTGCCATATCCAAAAATGTGTCACGTTCTGCTTATTTAGTCCATCACCTCTCTGTCAAGAGGTAGGTAGTAGCATTCTTTCATCATTGTTCCTCTGGAATTATGGTTTATCTTTGCATTACAAAATTCTTGTCTTTCAAAGCTGTTCATTCATATAATTTTGTTGTTATGATGTAAACTCTTCCCCTGCTTCTGTTCATTTCACTGCATCAGTTCATACAAATCTTTCTATGTTTCTTTGAAACTGTCCCCTTCATTTTTTCTTCTAGTATGATAGTGTACCATTATAGTCAGATACCATAATTTGCTCAGCAATTCTCCAGTTGATGATCACCTCCTCCCCTAATTTCCAATTCATTGTCACCACAAAAAGAGAACCTATAAATATTTTTGTACTTACAGGACTCTTCCTCTTTCTTTTATCAATTTATATATAGACCTTTTAGTGGTATATTACTGGATCAAACAATTTTACATAGCTTGGCAACTATTGTGGCATAATTGAAAATTGTTTACCCAAATCGTCCCAATTCACAAATCCTCCAACAAGTGTATCAATGTGCCTGTTTTTCCAAAGTACCCCCAACATTTGTCATTTTCCTAAGCAACTTATATTCTAATGGGGGAAGACAACATAAAAGGGAACTGGAAGGGTGTGTGGTGGAGACTGAAGGGAAGGAGGAAGGGGGGAGAGGGAAGTGAGTCAAGCTGGGAGTGAGTTGAGTCTTGAAGAGTTTTGAAAAAAAAATAAAAACGACAGCACCAAAAAGCCCCCAACTTTCTTTACAATATGACCTAGGAACCAGCAGTTGCCCTCTACCTGCCATTAATCCTGTGGCAGTATGCTACAGTCATTAAGATCCTTACTTGCAAGCCAGTAATAGATGCACAGAAAGGAAGAGAAAGGCAGTCTGGCAGAGCCATTGACAAATGGTAATAGCACCAGTGAATAAAGACTCAACTCTTCTGACTTTGAGGGAGTGGCTTCCCTAGAGAAAACATGGAATCCACTTGGTTAGTGGTAACTTTGTACAATTTTATGATCTACTGTACTTGGCATCTGCTCTGGCATTGGTGGTTCTATTTTAAGATCAGCTATATATTCCCAGGTTACCATTTTCTTCTGTATTTCTTTCTGTGAAATATTCTACAGGATATTATCACTTCATTTTACTTTCAGGCATTTCCATTGACAGAGGGACAGGCCAGACTCTGGAATTAGAATCACTTCCTCTCTCAAGCTCAAGCTGTCTGAATGTACGAGAGAGAGTGAGAGAGAGAAACTTTGAGAGAGAAAACTGAGTTCTTTAAAACCCCAATGATATGGCTTTCCCAAATTTCTTTGCATTTGAGAGGCACCAAGTCTCCTAATTTTTCTGGGGAGCTTGGGGGGCGCAGAGGGTATGAGGGAGGAAGGAGGTGATATACCTGCCTCCCCTTTATGTTAAACTCAGCATATCCCAAAGACAGGACAATGCAGGGTCCTCCTGTAATGTTAGCAGCTGGATTGACCAGGTGCTTAGCAGGATACCTAGTGCCCATCAGGGTTTTTGTTTGGATTTACATTCCTCTAGACAGTGCTGTTCACAAATCTGAGCACAGCCTGATATCAGCCAAGATCTAGCACATCTGATAAGCAGAGGGGGGTGGAGAGAATGTTTGGTCACAGCCTTAGTGGAAATTAATGGAGGCTAAAGGTTATCTCCTCGTTTTCTGTTGTTCCTCACACTTTCTCCACCCACCTTTTCCCCCCCACTCTCCTGCTTCCTGGTGCAGGATTTCCAAAAAACTCTTTAGAAGATAAAAGAACAAATCTCCAAAAAGCCCTCTGCCTTGTAAGGATAAGTACTGGCACAGATTATGTTCAGGCTATTTTAGACAATCCTAATTATAGACTATCAGGGATAAAATTAAGGATAGCTTAACTGGGTCAACAGAATTGGGTGATAACCCATAATGCCATTGCAGGAGTATCTGGGATTAATGAAGTGCTTCACTTGAAAAAAAAAACACTTTATTGAATAATTTTTAGGAATTGGTGGTTGGAAACAGAGATGTAACTACTAATAATGCTGATTAATTCTCTCCTATACAGAAACAGGATGTGTCTGTTGCTCCCTCAATTTCATAATCTTTTTTTTAAACTCAATGTAGCTTTTCAATCTTTTTTTTTTTTTTTTTTTTTTTTTTTTGCTGCAGTATGAACTGCACTGGCACTGTATGAGGGCTTCACCAATTGGTTAAATAACTTAATTTCATAGTTACAAAGGACCTCAGGCCACTGATTCCAGCCCATATCTGAAAAAGAATTCTCTCTACCAAATATTGAGCAAGTGCTCATAAAGCTTTTGTCTTATATACCTCTGTCTCCTGAAACAGTCTCCCGAAACAGTCTATCCTATTTTTAGAAAATTAATAATTGTTAATGGATTTAAACATAAATTTATCCCTTTGCATCTTAAGCTACTGATTTTGATCCTGGACCCATGCAAAATTAATTTAATTTTTCTTTTACATTATAGATAGCTGTTCAAATACTAGAAAACAGCTACCATGCCAAGCCCTCTCCCCTCTTTAGTTCATAGATTCATATCTAGAGAAAAAAAAGAGAGATCTCAAAGGCCCTTTCAGATCCTCTCAGCTGCCAATGCCCTTATTTTACAGAAAGGAGAGGTTAAGTGATTTGCCTAAGGTCACACAGACAATGTGTCAGAAGCAGATTTGAACCCAGGTCTTTTGGCTCTAGAGCCAGTGCTCTCTTCCCTGTACCATAATGCCACCTTCATCTCCATTCTAAATACTCCTTCTTTCAACCAGCCCTAATATGTCACATTCTGGTTAGCTTCCTCTCCAGATTATAAAGTGTCCTTTATAAAAGTCACCACCCCAGAACTGAATGCAATACTCCAGATGTGGCTGGCCCAGGGCAGTGTACAGAGTTAGTATTACATCTTTATTCCTGGACATTATGTTTTTTCTCAATACAGTTCAAGATTGAATTAGTTTTCTTATCTACCATGTCACACTACTATCTCTTATTAGACTTACAAACCATTTGTGTCATAAGGCAAAAAATTGTCTCCTTAGCATTTAGTTCAACAAGTGCCCTTGAAGAGTTTGGCTTTTGTCATTGAGTCTTGCTAAATGCTAAGCCCCAGGCCCAAACCCCTATTAGGTGTAACATTAACATTATTATGTAATAGTAATTAAGGTGGGACATTTTGCTTTTCTTCTCTTAAGTGCCTTTAATGATTCTGGGGCAGATAAAGTGGGATCTTTTTGTCTTGGAGTATTTCTCAGCACTGAGACAAGTAGGAGTCATTGATTTGTATATGATGTGATCC
>CM053622.1:110426950-110444464 GCA_028646595.1 Phalanger gymnotis
TGTATACAGTAACAGCAACACTGTGCAATGATCAACTATGATAGACTTAGCTCTTCTCAGCAATACAACGATCCAAGACAATTCCAAAAGACTCATGATGGAAAATGCTATCCGCATCCAGAGAAAGAACCGTGGAGTCTGAATGCAGATCAAAGCAGACTATTTTCTCTTTTTCCCCCTTTTGTTCTGATCCTTCTTTTATAACATGACTAATGAGGAAATATGTTTAATATGATTGTACATGTAATAGCCTATATCAGATTGCTTGATGTCTTGAGGAGGGAAGAGGGGAGGAAAGAGGGTGAGGAAAAATTTGAAACTCAAAATTTTATAAAAGTGAATGTCAAAAATGATCTTTACACGTAATTGGAAAAAATAAAATACTATTAAATGGGAGGGGAAAAAAGAAAAAAAAAAAGAATAGTGGATAGGGCCGGCTTGTACTCAGGAAGTCCTGAGTTTGTATCTTATCTCAGGTTAGCTGTGTGACCCTGGGAAAGTCACTTAACTTCCCTCAACCTCAGCTTCCTTGTTTATAAAATGGAGATACTAACAGTATTTACCTCAATGGAGTAATGAAAATATCTAAAAACAGATTTGTAAAAAAAAGTACTAAAATATGAATGTGAGCTATTATTTTTAAAGAGTTCTTATTATCGTTTGGGCATTCATTTGTGTACCACATGACCCTGACACCCCAAAAAATACTACATTCCCTAAATCACAGGAAAATTAGTGCACTCAGATCTGAGTAAATGGATGATAGTGCAAGAGTCTGTTAGTTGTTTTCTTCTACTTCTGTGTCTTCTCATTAATAACTCTTTTTTTCTTCTCTAGAAATGACAAGTTAGGAGGAGGGAAACAAGCATTTATTATATGTTTACTATGTGCCAGGAACTGTGTTAAGCTCTGAGGACACAAATCCTAGCAATAACCAAAACAAACAGATAGCCCTTGACCCCAAGGGGCTGTATAGTCATACAATGGAGTGCTGAAGAGGGTGGAAAGACACAGTTTTCGAGTTCAGAAGTCAAGAACAGGGCCAAGAGGAGAACAGATTAAGCCCCTCTACAAAATGGAGGCCTGACGAGGAACTCACCAATAGAAGTAGGAGTGATGGGCACTGCAGAGAGATATCGAAGGTTGAGAAGGCCACAGGTTTACTGGGGTAAGGCGATGCCAAGTACCGAGGGAAGTGCCAGTATGAGAAAACAGCTGAGGTATAGTTTTGAAGTCAGGAGCAGGGATGGGAGGGGGAGTTGTGCTTTGATGTGACCAGATGCTCAGGCATAATGTTTGAGTTTTGGTTATTTTATATACTCTGAGTCCCCTTGAATCTGATTTCCCCTGAAATGCATAGTATGTCATTTTCATTTTTGTTGTTCAGTCTTTTCAGTCATGTTTGACTCTTTGGAACCCCATTTTGAGGTTTTCTGGGCATTGATGTTAGAGCTGTTTGTCAATTCTTTCTCCAGCTCATTTTACACAAGGAACTGAGGCAAACAGGGTTAAGCGACTTGCTCATGGTCACACAGCTAGTAATTGTCTGATGCCAGATTTGAACTCAAGAACACAAGTCTTCCTGACTTCAAAGCAAGCACTCTATCCACTGTGTCACCCACCTGCCCATTGTCTGTCATAGGTACATACAATGTGTGTCATAGGTTCGTGTAATAGGCATATGCCATGTACAGTGTACATATAAAAGCTATTTAGTCATTCAAGGAGTGAATTTAGAGATGTACCTAAGTAATGAGATGAGGAGTCAGGACTGCAAATCTCAGAAGGAGTCTCCTTTGACTCAGTGTGTTCATAAGCATTCAAATAACAGATAACTTTCATTCCTCGAGGTAGCCAAGTTTGGAGGACAGAACATTGTGCTCAGAGTTAGAGACGCTGGGTTTGAATTCCTGCTCCCTTACTTACTGCCAATGTGACCTTGGGAAAGTCATTTAGCACTTCTGTAACTTAGCCCACTCTTTGGTAAAATGAGAGCATTGGACTAAGCCCCATTTTGGCTCTAAATTATCAGCTTTCAGTATCGTTTCCTGTATCGCCCTTTTAGTTCAGGATGAGCACTGCGGATGAGAATTGCTAGAAGTGTTTTCTTGGGGTCAAGGACTCTTTTGATTTATTTCCAAGGAGAAGGACTACAATGTGAGAAGACATTTATGTCAAATCTTATATCATCTTAGTAAAATCTGCTGACAAAATGCAGGCTAATAGGTTGAACATATGACTTTTGGTTAAGAGTTATAACCAGCTATTTTAAAAGGAAATAGCCTGGAAACTATAATAAATTGGAAAATTCAAGTTTTATCACCCCTGAAAATTGTGTCAATAGACTTATCATAGATAGGTCTAAAACATCTCTTTGTGATTTATTGAAATATGACCCCAAGTTTTCATTCTCTTTTTAAACCACCTATTTATCTTTCTCTTCTTAACATAAGAAACATTTTTTTATTCACTGTACCTTTTGCCACGATTGCATTCAATTCTGTGAACTTGTGATGACAAAGTCTTCCTGAGTGCTATTATTGGAAATTGAAGTAGGTAATGGTGGGATCCCAAACTCCTTCTTTCAGAGCCTTAACAGGAAGGTGCAAAAAGGCTATTTAATAAGGAATATCACATTGATATGACTTAAACATATCCTCTATCCTTTTTGTCTCTACATAAAATCATCCAGTCAATAAACATTTATTAAGTGCCTACTATGTGCCAGGTACTATGTTAAGCTCTGGAAATACAACAAAAGGCAAAAAGATAGTCCAGGCTCTAGAGGAACTCCTAGTCTAATAGGGAGAGACAAGATGCAAATAACTATATACAGGCAAGATATAATTAAAGGAGAGAAGGCACTAGGATTAAGAGAGATAGAGAAAGGCTTTTGTAGAAGGTGGAGTTTTAAGTGGGGTGTGAAGGAAGTCAGGAGGTGGA
The DNA here is from genome assembly GCA_028646595.1 of Phalanger gymnotis. Classification (NCBI taxonomy): domain Eukaryota; kingdom Metazoa; phylum Chordata; class Mammalia; order Diprotodontia; family Phalangeridae; genus Phalanger; species Phalanger gymnotis. The sequence continues at coordinate 110,429,894 of CM053622.1, forward strand.
GAAGAAGAGGGAGAGCATTCCAGGCAGGAGGGACAGCCAGTGAAAATACCTGGAGATAGGAGATAAAGTGTCTTCTTTCAGGAACAGCACGTAGACTAATGTCACTGGATTACAGATCAAGTGGGGCTGAGTAAGGTCTAAGAAGCCTTGAAAGTACTAAAAGGCCAAGTGATGAATGGTCTTAAATGCCAAAGAGGATTTTGTATTCGATTCCTGGAGATGATAGGCAGATTCAAGAGTTTATTGAAAACAAGAGTTATAAAATCAGATTTGTGCTTTACAAAGGTCAGTTGACAGCTGGATAGAATAAATCAATTGGAGTTGGGAGAGATTTGAATCAGAGACACCAACCAGCTGGTTCTTGTATTAATTCATGTATGAAGTGATGAAGGCCTGGACCAGGGTGATGGGTAGTGTCAGAGATGAGAAGGACGCATAATGGAGATATGCTACAAAGATAAAGCTAGCAATCCCTTCCCCACTTACTTATGAAGTATGTATGAAATGTACAAAAATTATTCCTGGAATACCTAATATAACTAGACTGGCAGAGAATCATTTTTCCATTTACTTCTTCTGATAATTTTTGTAGATGAACAAGAGCCTTCCAGTTCATAGAACAGATGACAGCAGTAATACTGACATTTAACCACTTTAATATTTGCAAAGTATTTAATTCTTTTTCTCATTTGAGACTCACAATAACCCTGTGAGTTTGGTGAAATTATTTCCATTTTATAGAAGACTAAAGCTAAGAAAAGTTAAATGCCACAGCTAGCAAGTGTTGTTGGCAACATTTGAACCCAGGTCTTTGTGATTCAAAAAAAAAAAACAACTATACTATTCTGTCTCTTAGTTAAGAAAAAGGAGACTTTGGGATTGTGGGACTCTATGCACATGTGTCTTTGTGTCTGCCTCTTTCTCCTACCAGAGGGGTCCAAATGGGAAGAATTAATAACAGCAAGCACATCAAGATGACCACTGCCAGGAGCTGCCCTTGCCTACCTTGTCATCTCCTTACAACACACACTTAAAATCCTGACGATGGTTGGTCCCACAACCTAGCCTGAGGCTGATTTATGTGACTGCCTTTTCACTCACTTTGCAAACGATACATCCAGAAATCAGAATGATGTCAGGTGTTCTACACTGAACTGTGATTTGGGCTGATGATACTATCAGGAAATCTGGGTAACATGTACACACTGACCTTCTCTGTAAGTCAGATGTTTTGTCAGTTGTACTTTGAATCTGGGGCAAACTGCTGACTAAAAAAACTTCAGAATATGGAACATATTACTCTTTCATTAGACTTCTCCATTAAAGCATTTTGTTCAAGATACGCTTTTCCTGTTACCCCTGTTTCCCTCGTGAAAGTACACTAGAACCTTGCTGCCATGCCTCGGAGTCCATATCATGGAACTACCGAAGAGGAAGCACCATTTTATAACAAAGACCCCTTTGGTACTGTGGTAACTGAACCCCAATGGATGGGGCCCAAGCCAACTTCGCCATATACCAAATTCTTTATAGCAACTAAAGAGGTTTCAGTGTATATTATAATGTTAAAAATAATAAACAGAAAGCTTTCTAAATGAGAGACTCAAACAGCTATACAAACACTATTTCTCACATAAAGCCTATCAGGTTATACAAGCACAAATCATTCTCTCCATTCTCCAGCTGGAAAAAAAGTAGAATTATAGATTTGAGGCTGGAAGGGAAATTGGAGGCCATTTAGGCCAATCTTTCATCATAGATTTTAGAAAACTGAGTTCCACAGAGACTAAATGACATATCCACAAACACAGGTAGTTAGCAGAAAGAATCCGGCTGGGACTCAAACTTAGGTCCCTTAAATTAAAATTCAGTGTTCTTTAAATGAGAGAATTTCAGAGTGGCAAGGTACCTTACAATCCAAACTCTTACTTTTATAGATTAAAAAAAAAAATACAACTGTGGTCCAGATAAGGAAAAGGCCAAGGTTTCACAGCAAGAAAGTACCAGTTTTAGAATTCATCTTCAGAATTTTAAGACACTCGATGGATTAAGTGGACAAATATAATTATGGACAGAGTGAAAGTGGGATATTTTTCAGTGTTCTCTGTAGGCAATGACCAGTATATTCACCAGGCTGTCCAGCATATCTGGAATATTCTTCCTCCTTATCTCAATCTTTTGAAATCTTCATCTTTCAAGGACAACCCAACTTCCCATCTCTTCCATGTAAATTTTCCTTAAAAAGTTCTCCCACTTTTCAAATGTTCCTATTATATTTTGCATAGAATTGTCCCCTTTGCTCCCATTATATTCCATTTTGTATCTTTCTTATTTGTTTGCATATCATTTGTGTCTACCCTCTTAGATTATAAACTTTTTGAGGATGGACCTTTGCTGGTTTATTTTTGACTTTGTGTCCCTAGGACTTATCACTGTATATTGCACAGGAGGATGCTTAAGAAATATTTTCCGCAATGACTTGTAGTTGATGCGAATATGTATTATAATTAGTACTTTTAGCTTCTATCCCAATTCATTGCTCCATTTCTGTCAAGAACATCATGTTTCCTGTCTTTTGGCCTAGAAACCTTGGAATCATCTTTAACTCTTTCACTTTATCTGATCTGTCACCAGGTTATGCCATTTTTCTTCACACCCAATTGATTCAATGACAAGTGCATTATTCAAGATGCAGAATGGAACAAACCTTTTTGGACATGGACAATGTGGGATTTGGTTTTGCTTGATTATGCCTCTTTGTTACAAAGATTTTTCACAAGGAAATTTTTCTTTTAAATTGGGAGTTGATATGAAAGAGAAAATAAATGCTTTTTGATTAAAAACATCTATAAAAATGCTATTCCTATTTCTAATATCTTAGTATAAATTTTTATTGCTGAATATGTGGATTACTATACTAGTATTTTAACTAGTAGAAGTAAATCACCCTGCCTTCAATCTCTCCCCTACTGTATGCTACTGCCAGACTAATTTTCTTCTAGCCTTAGGTTTCTCAGGAGTTATAGGAAACCATGGAGGTTCAGGAAGACCTCTTCAGAATCATAAAGACTTTGGAGGACTTTCTTTGGAAGTAGGAAAATATTTGGGTTTTATATAGAAAATCGCTCAAAAGCATTCAGAAGAATTAATTTTATTTTTGGATACCTATGATCATAAGGAAAGAACTTCTACCCAAGTGTCAGGATTTTAGACATTGCCTCCAGAGAGGCAAGGGTGAGTGGATGAGTGTGTGAATGGAAGACTGCTAGGAAAGAAAATGGGTGCATGACAGGAATGAAGTGAAGAAGAGACAAGGCTAACAGTTGTGAAAGCTGGTGGGATTGATGTCCAGTCAACTGTTCCTTTCTTCCCCTCTCCCCTGCCACCATTCTTTACCACAGTAGAGTATTGGAAATGTTTTCTCCCAGAGTGCAAATTTCAATCATTTTATTCAACAGTATCTCTCTCTCTCTCTCTCTCTCTCTCTCTCTCTCTCTCTCTCTCTCTCTCTCTCTCTCTCTCTCTCTTTCTCTCTCTCTCTCTCTCTCTTTCCCTCTCTCTCTTTTGGAGGGAGGAAAGCAGGGCAAGTGGGGTTAAGTGACTTGCCCAAGGTCACACAGCTAGTAAGTGTGTGAAGTGTCTGAGGCCAGATTTTAACTCGTGTCCTTCTGACTTCAGGGCTGGTGCTCTACTCACTGCACCACCTAGCTGCCTCCCAGCAATACTCCTACCAGTGCTTCCCAACCGTTGAAATTAGGACTGAGAATAGAAGGAAAATATGACCCTAGCTGTGAGTCTTATCACAGTCTTCTATACCTTATATGAATGTTTATCTTTATTTCTAGGTTACTCGATATTGCTACTAAATTATAAGACCATTAACAGTGAGTTTGTCTAACCCTGTGCACTGGAGATCGAGAGAAGGGAGGTTAGTTACAGAAGAAAAGATTTCCTCAGTTTTACTCCAGGGTGAAAGTGAGGCAATTAGAAAGAGCTTCTGCAATTCTAGATATTTACTGAAAATATTCTAGAACATACCCATTAGACTGCCTTTTAACTCAGAGAAATAGAAAGAGAATTATGAAGAAGATGAACCAATAGTTGAGAGGGTTATAGGTAAGCATGGTTGTCCCTGAGTACATCTGAAAAGAATTATTCACAGTCTACATCACACATCTATATCCCACATTGCTACATTCCTTAAACTTCAGTTTTATTACAACAATTTTTTCCTCAAGAACCAGCAATTCCACCCTGTTTCTTATATCATCAAGTCCAGATTCATCTCCTTAGACCTCCACAATATGATTTTACCCTGCCTTGATAATTTTATTTTTCATTACTCCCAAAGCTATAGCGTCTGTTCCAACAGACCAGTCTCCTCACTATCACCTCCACATGCCACATTCATGATTAGACTTTGCCTTGACTTACTATACTTTCATTTCTATAATACCTTCTCTCCTACTTATTATAACTTTGGCATACTGAATGGAAAAATGGACTTGTCTGATCCTTGTTTGAATCCTTCTGAAGCCTTCTAGCTGTGTGACCATGGATAAGTCATTTAACTTCTTGGGAACTTGATTTCCTTGCTTGAAATACTATCTACCTCACAAAGTTGTCATGAAGAATGTATTTTGTAATCCTTAAACTGTTATGTGACTAAATGTTGCTATTACTCACACTTCAAGGCAAACTCCTATGATCCTATAAAGTATTCTTTAAGCATTTTAGCATTCATTTATTTGTCTTTTGTCTAATATAACAGCTATGCCTTATAATCAGGCCTAGGCATTTTAGAATTTTAGGTTTCTATTCGCTTCATGTATATATATATATATATATGTATGTATGTATATATTTTCCTCCTTCAATGAACTTGAAAATTTGAATGTAGAATAATTGATTAATAGTACAAGGCAGAAAATGGGCAGAGTTTTGCTATATCTTTACCTCATGGCCTTTAGTTATGGGAATCTATCCTATATGTTTATGAAGGTTGTTTAAATGTTAATGAAGGGTCTGAATTAGCCATCATTAGCACTATTCCCTCCCTACATGAACCTTACATTCCACCAGTCACGTATCTCCTTCACAAGATCTCATATCTGTGAACCTACAATTAGAAAAAAATAAATAAATAGTTTTTAGCCATTGAAAGGTCACACACACAAAAAGAAAATTGAAAGGTCAGGTGTGGAGTGCAGAGCATTGAAGTGGTATAACAGAGGAAGCACTAGAATGCTTTGGAGATAGAGGACGTGGGTGGGTTCAAATATCAGCTCTGCCACTCATTATAATGTAATCTTGGGTAAGTCACATAAGCCTTCCCGGTCTCAGTTGCTTCATCTGAAAAATCAGGGTTGTTTGGATGGGCAGATTTCTAAGATTCTTCCAGCTCCAAATCAATGATCTTTTGATCCCTTGTAACTTTAAATCTAAAATAATATTATGTAATCTAGGCAGATTTCTCATAGTCATGCTGTGTGATCTTACCTTAAGACATTAATATAATTTATGTGGTGGAATGGATACTGACCTAGTATGATGAAGCTGCGTTCTAGTTCCAACTAGCTTTTTTATCTTGGCTAAATCACAAGCTTGCTGGTCTCTGTGAAAGGAAGGCTTGGACTCCATGGCCTCTAAGGGGCTGTCAGCTCTAACTTTCTAAGTCAGTTCTCAGGTCTTTGGGTACAGAGCTTTAAAAAGGGAAAGAAAGGGGCTGAGATCAAAGGGGACATGAACTCCTTTGATAACTCAGAATTTTAAATAAGGAAACCAAACTCAGGAAAGAGAAGTTGTAAAAGGTCAGCTATTCATTCCCACCCTCTGGGTAATTAAGATCACTTATAGTTGAAAAATGAGGAAGCTCACCTGGGTCTTTTCCCTCTAATCTATAACTGTATTATCTTCCTCTGACAGTGAAATTTCTCTGCGTTTTCCTTTTGAAACTATCTCCCAGAGAAGTAAGACAATATTTAGATTCCAGAAGAGATCCCTCTCTCCCGTTCAAACAATTAATGTGAGACACCAAAATGACATAATTTAAATTTCCAAGCTACACTCAGACACCCAGTAATAATGAAAGGAATGTTTGTAACTGTGACCTACCGCAAAAAATGCAAATCTCTTTTTTTTCTTTAATACCGGAAGCATTTTTGAGTAGGATATGTCCTCCCTCTACTTCCCAAAACAGGAAAGAAACAGTTAAAGATGAGTCAGTGATGTTCCCTTTGATGACAACAAGATTGAAATTTCAATAAGAAAGGAGAGCCCTTTAATTCAAATGTTCTCTGTTTAGTAACAACAAAATCTCAGATTCCATTTTGACAGTTGGACTGACCTAGTGATCACAAGACATATTTGACCAGTAAGATTTGATTATAATCATAAAAAAGCAACTCATATTTACAGAGGGCTTTATGGATAGCAAAGTGATTTCCTCACAACCTTTTGAGGTAGGTGTCTGTGATTTCATCAGTATAAGAAACTTCCAAGGTAAGAACTCTCTTTACCAACACAGCTAGCCCTCTTGATAGGGAGCAGAGATCCTGTGACTTAGCAGCCAAATCTTAGAGAAATGCTTATGGGATTGCACGTAAGGGTCAAGTGATTTGTGCATAATAACATAAATAAGGGTCAGAGGTGAGACTTGGTACCAGGCATTCAGGACTCCAAATCTAACACTATCCTACGTCTTTGAAACATTGTTGTTCAATCATATCAGTTGTGTCTAACTCTTTGTGATTCCATTTGTGGTTTTCTTGACAAAGATACTGGAGTGGTTTGCTACTTCCTTCTCCAGCTCATTTTATAGAGGAGGATGCTGAAGCAAACAGGGTAAAGTGACTTGGCCAGGGTCACACAGCTGGTAAGTGTCTGAGGTCACATTTGAACTCAGATCTTCCTGAGAGAAGAAACAAAACCAAAAAAAAAAAAAAGAGAGAGAGAGAGAGAGAGAGAGCAAATAGTTTGCCTCAATCTGTGTTTAGATTCCATAGTTCTTTCTCTGAATGTAGCTAGCTTTTTCCATCATGAGTCCTTTGGAGCTATCTTTGAGCCTTGTATTGCTGAGGTGAGCCAAGTCTATCAAAGTTAGTCATCACAGAATCAATATGTCTGTGGCTGTGTATAATGTTCCCCTGGTCTAGATTTATTGTTTACCAAGTAAAATTATACTTTTATCCTATTACACTCCCCCTCCCTTCCCCCTACCAACCTCAGTAACCCACTCCTGCTGTTCTTTCTGTCTGGTCCAATTCTTACACTATGTAGCAATGATTAAAAATATTGCCCAATCACAGATGATCTGAGGCATTTTGTTTGATGTTTTGAAGCTATACTGTTGCTCAAGTAGTCATCAATTGGAGAATTTCATGTCCCAGCATAATCATGCCTACACTTTGTACCACACCATTTCCCAGTTAGCCTCAAACTGTGTTGTAGCTATTCTGGTCCTCCTCTGCCTCCCCAATGGGACTTGGACTCCTGCCTCTGGGATCCTGGATTTGCACGGGCAAGCTTTCACCTTGTCTGGCCAGAACCATGATGCCACAACCTTTGCAACCATATCCAAACCATACCACTGCCCCACCAACCCCCACTGTTTTCCAATTTCAATTCCCCTATACATGTTTTTTTTTTCCCCTCTGATTAGAATGTAGGCCCCTTGGGAACACGGATTTTGATTTACTTTATCTTATTTTGCTTACATAAAATTGTATCTCCAGTGTTCAGCCTTGTACCTGGTACATAGTATTAAATATTTTTTTCCCATTCACTCATTCATGTGTTCTCTCATTTACTCACTCAATCATTGATCCGTGGTTGGATTTTTTCATCGATTATAGTACTGAATGTAGAGTCATAGATTAGAACAGCTTTCAAGCTAGCCTTTCTTTGGATGTGTGCAGGTCTAGATATTATTTTAATCCCTTAAACGGAACTGCAACCTCATTCTGCAAGGAAATGTCAACTAATAGGCAAAAATCAATTTTTTTCAGAGGATTGTGGAGGCAATCTAATCCAGCCCATTACTGGGTAAGAATCTCCTTAAAAACATAACAAATATGTGGACATATAAAATTAACATGACTAAGACAGAACTCATTATTTGAAGGAAAACCTCCAGATTTATCTCTTTTCTTAACTTCCCAGGTTCTGTTGAGGGTACCACTAGCCTTCTGATCACTCAGTCAACAATTTCTATGTTATCTTCAATTCATTTCCTCATACTGTCAATTATTTGCCACATCTTATTATTTCTAGGGCAGCTAGCTGGCACAGTAGATAGAGTGCTAGGCTTGAAGTCAAGAAGGTTGATCTTCCTGAGTTCAAATTTGACCTCAGACACACTACTGGCTTTGTGATCCTGGGCAAGTCACTTAACCCTGTTTGCCTCAGTTTCTTCATCTGTAAAATGAGCTAGAGAAGGAAATGGCAAACCACTCCAGTATCTTTGCTAAGAAAATCCCGAATGCAGTCATGAAGAGTCATACACAACTGAAAAACAAGTGAGCAGCAAAACTATTTCTATCTTCACAACATCTCTCATCCACTCTCTTCTCACATGGATAGCAGCAAACTTGTTCAGACCTTTGTTGTCTCTCAGTTGTACTACTGCGCTAGTTTTATCGCCTGCCTCCTTGCCTCAACTATATCCCCACTGTAATTCATCCTCCATTTGGCTGTCAAAATAATTCCTTTCCTGCTCAATAAACTTCAGTGGCTCCCCATTGCCTTTAGTATCAAATATAAACTCTCAGTTTGGTTTTTTAAAGTCTCTTCACAAGACTTCTCCCATCTCTGTGCCTTCTCACTGATTGTCCCTTACTATTGGAATATAACGCCTCCTCACCTCTGGCTTTTAGAATCCATTGTTTTCTTTAAACTACAATTCTAGAATCACCTTGTAGATGATGCCTCTCTCATCCTTACAACTGTTAGCTCTCTCCCATCAGTAATTACTTTGTATTTACTTTGTATCTTTCACCTTGGTACCTTTCTCCCTTGTATGTAACTTGTTCATACATATGTATTTTCTTGTTATCTCTCCCATTAGTTGGAAGATGCTTGAGGGCAGGGACTATCTTTTGCTTTCCTTTTTATCCCTCAGAATGAGCAGAGTGCCAGACAAGCAGTAGGTGGGTATAAAATGCTTATTGATTGACCTACTCCTCAGACTTCTTGTCTCCTCTGAGAAAATGTAAGCTTCTTGAAGGCAAGGACTTTTTCTTTTTTTGCCTTTGCTTCCTCAGTACATTGTATCCCTGGACTAAGATATACTGATTGGTTGATTGTCCATCCAGACTTGGATTAATGACCTCTATTAATGGCCTACTACTTCCATCCTTCTTTGGATAGTGTTACCTCTCCTGTATTGAGTTAAATTGGCTTCTTTTGCAAATCCCACCTATCTTTCCTTATTCTGTCCTCTAGGGAAGAAAAGAAGTGAAATCCTCCTTCCACATTAGAGCCTTTCAAATACTCAAGATTGCTATCACTTCCAGCAACAACCCCCCACCCACGTTACCTTGCCAAGATAGAGTTCGATGGGATCATCACCTCTCCAGCTAGAAAACTAGGAGACAGAGTAGACTGAGGACTATGCCTTAAGTCAGAAAAACTCAAATTCAAATCCAACCTCAGCCACTTACTAGCTAAACAAACTACTTGGGCTCTCTTTGGGCAAATCATTTAACCTTTGTCTGCCCGGGATTCCTCATCTGTAAAAAGGGATAAAACCAGCACCTACTTCTCAGAGTTGTCAGAGAGATCAAATAAGATAATACTTGAAAGAACTTAGCACCTAGTAGGCACCTAAATGCTTGTTTCCTTCCTTATTAATCCCTATTGATATATTGGAGAATGGCATACTTCAAATTTGGAGTCCCTTCCTTTCATTAAAGGAACCAGATGCAATGGTTCCATAAATCTGAAAGTAAAGCATGGCCTTTTCTTCTCCTCCATATAAAAGCTACGGAGGGAAGAGAATATTTGTAAGTGAAAAAGATGTATCAACGTGATTATGGTGATACCTCTCAGACTCAAATACAGAAAATGAATTTCTGTTCCCTCTATTATCTCCTTTAGACCTACAAGTTGATTTTTTTTTTTTCTGTTAAGCTACTCTGATTTAACTAGAAAAAGAAATCAGGTACTTTGTTACCTAGATAGATCAACATGGCATAGTGAACCTAGTGTTAGAACCTAGAACTAGGAAGAGCTGGATTCAAATCCTTACACAAGTTGTAACTAGCTGTGTGACCCTGATCAAATCACTTAAAATTTCTCAGCCTATTTCCTTATCTGTACGAAGGACACAATAAGAACACCCACCTTAAAGGAACATTGTTTCAATCAGATGAGGTAATTTGCATAAAGCCTATTTCCAAAAATAAAACTATGTAACTGTGAGCTACCCTCATCAGAAATTTTATTTTTATTACCAGATGAGCAGGCTGTACATAGTAATCAGAAATTGTCATGATGTCTTTTGTAACTGATATTCTTCAGAATCTGTTTTTTCCCCTCATATTTTTGATACCGTGCCCTGAGAAAAGCAGCATGATTTGATGGATAAAGGGCTGGCTTCCCCATCAAGAAAGACCTGAGTTTGAGTTCTGCCACTGACATATGTTGGCTGGGAGATGCTGGGCTATTCACCAAAACTTGCAGATTCACCTGTAATGAATAAGTAAGTTACAAAAACTTACTGATCTGCATTGATAGAAAGGATTTCAAAACTGGAAGTTCTCTGCACCAATTAAATTTCACTTTTGGATGTCCTAAGCTATGGGGATTTTCATCATTGGAGGTACTGTATATCAAGTATATCAATTAAATCTTACTTTTGGGCTTCCAAAATGTACTGGGTACACACACACACACACATTCCTGCCCTAAAGAAGTTTACATTCTAGTAGTAGACATGAAAAGCAATAAAATTAGTTAAGAAGAGAGAGAGCGCAAATGACTGGGATGGAGTTATGAAAACCTTCCGTGGTGGAAGTTGTACTTGGATTGTGCTTTGAAGGTATAACAACAATAACAAAAGCAAAATCCTACAGCATTATTGTGCCAGCAAGAATTGGAGGTTGTATGGGACTAGAAAAAGGGATTAGAGTTTGGTTCACAATATGAATAAAACTCATTTTTTATTTCTGTTCCTATTTTCTAAAAACCCCAACCAATCTCACATTTCTAACTCCCAATAACAGAAAGCCATCACAAGATACATGTGAAATCACTCTTCTTTTTGCATGTGGGTATCCGTACATGTATGTAATCACTTTTATTTTATATTCCATTGTTCCCATAATTACTCTACAAGCCTATGGCCAGGATCATGTGTAATGCACCACTGCCACATTGCTTGAATGAAAATTCAGTCAAGGCATTTCTGACTACAGTCATTCCCACTCCTGTGTCTCCCCGCTACCCTGCTCCATATAGACTTAGAGATTGTGATAGCAGAAAGAGCTTTATTGTTATCAGTGTCATCCAGTAATTATTTTGGTAGAAGCCTAAGGGTTTTTCTTTCTTCTATTGGTTTCATAAAACTTTTTTTTTTCAAACTTGAAAAAAGTCTAGCGGAGATATTAGAAGCTATTTCTCATGGGAATATAGGATGGAGGCAGTAGGATGGGAAACAAAATTAATCTGTCTGCCAAAGAGGAAGCAAAGGGGCAATTTCTTTATCAACCTTTACTTTTTTCTTTCTCAAAAGTTTTATTTTTTATTATAAATTTAATAATTATCAGTAAACTCAAATCTTTCAATATACAAGCAACAAGAAAATATTGAGTGAGTAACTGTGAACTCAAATTATATATTGTTTTAAACTATATATTAAATGAAACAAGGTAGTAAAACAACATTCTATTTGGTGCCATCTTCTAGATTCACTTTTTTTCTTCTGCATAATTCTATTTCCCCCTTTAGTTAGTTTTTATTTTTTAACTGTTCATTTTATTTTACTTTAAAAAATTTAACATGCATTTATCTCCCCTCTCACTCACCCTCTCCAATTTAAAAGAAAAAAAGAAAAAAACATGACTTTGCAACAAATATGCCTAGTTGAGCAAAACAAGCAAGAAGATATTCTTTACTTCTTAGGTAGCTCAGTCCAATGTTCCTGACATCCTAATTTCAGTGTCCATTTCAACACAATGGGCAGGAAGCAGCCCTATTTTGAGGTGATTGTTCTGATTTTCACACAATAGCTTAGATTTATGCAGATGTAGAAAGAGATCACAGAAGATGACAACTGACATCAAGAGGACAAGATAGTTAAGGAGGACAGTGGAACTTGGCATATGGTACAAAGAAGCAACTTCAAATATGCAGGACCGAATAAATGAACTTTGTCTTAATGTATTCAGAATCCTGACACCAAAGTCTTGGGGTATGTCAGAAAGAGCATTGAATTTGAAATCAGTGGAGCTCTGAATTCTGGCTCTTTTAATCACCACCCATTTAACCTCTTTCCTCTGGTTTCATCACCCATAAAATAATATGGTTAATTTTGTTATGACTCTTTTTAAAACTCTAAATCTCTTTATTCATATGCTTGCTCCTGATGAAGTAAAAAAATAACTTTCTCTAAGATGTCTTCTGAATGTTTGAAATGGGAGATTGATTTATCTATTTCCCCAGGCTGACCAAAAGCATTTTTGTTTTTCATGATTTTCTTGTGTCATTCTCATTTCTCTTCCCAATTTTTTCTCTACTTCTCTTACTTGATTTTCTAAATCCTTTTTGAGCTCTTCCATGGCCTGAGACCAATTCATGTTTTTCTTGGATGTTTTTGATGTAGGATCTTTGACTTTGTTGACTTCTTCTGGCTGTGTGTTTTGATCTTCTTCGTCATCAAAGAAAGATTCTATAGTCTGAGTCCTTTTACACTGCTTGCTCATTTTCCCATCCAATTACTTGATTTTTGAGTTTTTTCAGGTTATGACTGCTTTCAGAGTAGATAGTGCTTTGTCCCAAGCTTCAGGGGTTTTTGCACTGCTGTTTTCAGAGCTACTTCTATTCTGAGGTGGTATGATGCTCCTCTCCTGGCCTGTGCTCTGGTCTGTGAGTGCGGATACTCCTTTCTGCCGTGTAACCACCAGGAGGACTCCCTCTCCACAGCCACCATAAAGCTCTGCCACAGCAGTGCTCCTCCTTCCCCAAGAACCACCAACCAGGACCATGACCCAAATCCAAGCAGGGCAAAGCAAGAGAACCTTGCCTCAGCACCAGCAAAGAGATCTCTGCACTCTCGCTCTGATCAGCCACTTGATTCCCCCCACCATCTTTGGGCCTGGAACTGCAGAAGCAGCCCTTGCTGCTGGTGCTGCTGCTGCCGCAACCACCTCAGCCACCCCAGGGCTACCAGACTGCATACTTCCCTCACCCAGATCCAGCAGTTTTCCCACTAACCCGCTAAGTTGTCTTTTGCGTTTGTGGATTGAGAAGTCTCGTAACTGCCACAGCTCAGTGATTCAGGGCCCTGAGGCCTACTCCACCTAGTCTACTCATGCCTGGTCTGTCCTGGCATGGCCCATGTAGGGCTGCAATCTGCTCCCAGCACAGTGCAATTGACCCTTCCCAGTGATCATCCAGGCCATCTTGGGCTCATTTCCTTCTCCAGTTCGCTTTACAGATGAGGCAACTAGGAAGCAAACAATTGTCCAGGGTCACACAACTAGTAAGTTTTCAAATCAGGGCTTCCTGACTCCAGGCTTGTTGCTCTATCAACTGTGCCCTCTAACTGCTTGGTAGAAGCCAATTAATCAAATTCAAAGAAAAATCTTCTCCAAGATATTATCAACTCACATTTTGGGCTTGCATCTCTAATGGATACCCTCATCTCTCTTATTTCTATATATTAAACCTTTTTTTTTTTATCTCTGCCTACTTTTTCCCCTTTTTTTTATTCCCATCTCAGAATTCAGGTCTTTCTTACCAATGTAAACCTCTCTAATTATGCCTTTTATATCACCCCCTTTCATCATTGTGGTCCTTTTCCTGTCCTCTGCTCTCTTCTCCTTCCCTCTTCTCTCTTCTTTCATAATCTTTCCAAATTTAATATTATAGTCCTATGAGATTAGGTATATAAACTACTTTGTAACTTAAAAAATTATAAATAAATGTAAAGTAGTATTATTGTTAAGGTTTTATGGATCAGTCTTTTGCAAGACATCTAAGGATAAGACCTAATCAATTACATGACGGAGTCAGAATTCTAAAAGATTTCAAGAGGCTAAAATGCCAGGATGCATTGAAGAGGATGATATTTAATAGAGCTAAATGTAAAGGCTGGCACTTGGATTCAAAAAATCAATTATATATATATACAAATTTAGAGAAGACATGAATAGACAGCAATTCATAAAATAAAATAAAAATAAAGATGTGGAGATTTTAATGGTGTTTTAACAATCTGGCCAGCAGCTTCTGTGGGGGGTCCAGATCCACCCACAGCCAGCACCCAGAAAGCTGCCGGACAGCCAGAAAGCCCAGGTTCTTTTGATATGCCTTAATAAGGAGAGCAAGGTTAAGGGGTTGGCAAGCTTACTT
>CM053622.1:110444964-110472905 GCA_028646595.1 Phalanger gymnotis
TTTTTATTAAGCCCTTGGTATATGCAAAGCTAACTCTATGTATGGAGTAAGGAAGACCTGGTTTCAAATCCTGCCTTAGACACTTAGTAGCTACATGATTCTGGGCAAGTCGCTCTTTGAGCCTGTTTCTTCATCTTTGATGGCCTCTATGATTCCATCTGGCTCTGGGCCTATGACCATCTAGTCAAGGGGTGGGGTCCTATCCACTATTCTTTCAATATTTACCTACTTGCTGGGTCCAAGTCTCTCTCTCTCTCTCTCTCTCTCTCTCTCTCTCTCTCTCTGTCTGTCGGTCTGTCTCTCTCTCTGTCTGTCTGTCTCTCTCTCCGTCTGTCTGTCTCTGTCCGTCTGTCTGTCTCTGTCTCTCTCTCTGTCTCCAATTCAGTAAATATTTAAGTCCCTCCTATACTCTAGGGATTGGTAATACCAGGATAAAAAAATAGCATTTTGTCCTAAGGGGAGTAGTGGTTGTGTTGATGGAATCACCACCACCCTCAATTGAAGGTCTCTATACAGAGATTAGATGCTCAATTATTAGGTCTTTCTCCATTAGGCAGGTCATTCCTATTCTATGGGCACTCCCAGGATTCCTATTCCACCTCTGAAGATTCCTCTTTAGCTGATAAAGTTCAATCACCACCCCTTTGACTTTTGTAAATCACTATGGCTCCATGGTCATGCTCCATTGATATCCATCTAGCCCAGCTATATCCTTTAAACATGCTTCCTCTGACCCACTGTTCACGGTCACCATGCTTCAGTTCATCACATAGCAACTACTGGAGAAGCCTGTTGTCATCCATTCTTAGCGTGTGCACAGTCTACTAGGGTCCTGTTGGAGCAGGCATTGCTGGGAGCCTGGCTGGGTTCCAGGACCTTGTTGTTAGTAATCCCTCTTACCATTTAACATTAAATGTGGGCTTAAGATGATGCTGATGTGATCATTCAGGAAGCTGAATGTAGTGTCTGTTGCATGTGCAGGTCCCATAGTCATTAAAAGGCCCAGGCCTATGAAAACACGCATGGCTGCTCTAGGGGCTGACCTATTGCTAAATGTATGTAAAGCAAGTCCTGTTACAACAAGCTGTAAGAGGCTGCTCAAATCCATTAATTGTATT
This sequence comes from Phalanger gymnotis, assembly GCA_028646595.1. NCBI lineage: Eukaryota > Metazoa > Chordata > Mammalia > Diprotodontia > Phalangeridae > Phalanger > Phalanger gymnotis. The sequence continues at coordinate 110,446,083 of CM053622.1, forward strand.
GGAATCCTGTGGCTCTGAGTATTACTTGAAAGTGGGCTATCAGTTGGAGCTCAGAAGCCTTTTTCTGTTAAAAGAAATTCTAATGGCCTCAATCCTTGTTGCATTGTGATTTAGCCTGCACGTATACTGGAGTCTGACAATTTCTGAGATGAGTGCCTGATAAAAATTTCCATGGGAGGTGGAATCATAGCCAGTAGGGTCTGAGAGGACCATGTGGTCCATCTTGCCTTCTTCATTTTTTTTTTTAAGTTGTGTAAATTTTCCATACTGTAACTATGTACCAGATCTCAAAACAATGATAGGCCATTAGTGTTTGGATACAATCTGCTGATATAACATAAAGGTCTCAGAACAATAAACAAGATCTATAATACTGAGAACTGATGGCATCAGGATAATTAGATCCATCAGGACATTTAGTAACAACCAAATGAAAGAAAACCACAGACTGAGGAGCTAGGAGGCATTTTGCAGGGGCCCTTTTGCTAAGTAATTCCAAGGAGATAATATTTAGTGATAATGAAAATAATCAGTAAAGTTTACTGAGTAAATAACTGAGGCAAATTATACCCGTAATAATTCCAGAAAAACAAAACCCAGCAGGCAGCCTACAGACAAAGAAACAGCCCAAGTTCCTCCCTCCCATGGAACATTACGGGAGTCCTAGCCACCAGGAATGTAAACACCTCAACGGAAAGCTAGAGTAGAGAAGCGCCAACATGCTTGATACATATTTCCCATTGTCATCAGTCATTTAGGGAGTGAATTCTGGAACTTCATGGGTTTTTTTTCCAAAATTCCATGCAACATTCTCTGAACTTTCTTCATAACTCATTTCCTTCTTTCTATTCCAGTCTTCTTACACCTTATACACCCTCCACGTTCTCTGTGACCTACTGACACCATTCTCCCCATTCTTCCCCCAATAAGAGAGATTTCTGACTCTCAGGCTTTTTCACTGGTTCTCCTCCATCCAGGAGATTCCCTCCTCTCTCACCTCCATCTTTAGGCCTCCCTGGCTTCCTTCAATTTCCAGCTAATATGCCACATTCTGCAAGAAGAATTTTCTAATTTCCTTTCATGCTAGTGCCTTCCTGTTGTGATCATTTCCAGTGTGTCCTGTATATATTGTATATGGACATGGCTGTTTGTGCAGTGTCTTCCCCACTAGACTGTAACTAGACTGAGAACAGGGGCTTTAGTTCTTGCTTTTCTTTTTTTATCCTCAACATTTTTATCCTCAACATTTAGCACATAAGAAGGGCTTAAAAAATTCCTATTGACAGACTGACTAAAAGTACCAGGTTTTTTTGTTGTTTGTTCATTTTTTGCTGTGGATGATGCACAAGATCTTTGACATTATGGTGTTTATATCCCAATAGGAAGATTAGACCAAGCCATAAAAAAACTATAAGGAAAAGTAAAACATTAGAAGTATAAGAGTATTCTGAAAGGTATCAAACCTGGAAGGTAGAGAGAGAAAGTTAGAGATTAGGGGAAGGTTTTGGGAAGAATAATTTCCCTATGTAGAAATGGTGTATGAAGATATGTAAAATGTGCCAAAGGATGTATAAAATAACTTAGGTAAATTCGAAATAATATAGACACTCCAAAAGAACACCCCCATCTAGCCCTGAAGCAGGAAGTAATAGCAATTTCCCTTATCCACCAGATAAAATCGATAATGGAGAATCATCATAGCTAAGTAATGTAGAACTTAAGACATATAATGACCTTGACACATATTATTTGATTCTCATCAACAACCCCGTAGGAGTGGTTCTAAGGATCTTACTGAGGTTCAAAGAGATAAAGTGATTTTCATGGTCACATAGCTAGCAAATTACAAACGAGGATTGAATCTATGATTTCCATTTTTTTTTTTCCAATTTTACTTTTTTCTATTACATCACACCGTTTCTTGGGTTGCCTCTTAGAAACTCACTCAGTCAGTCAACTAGTATTTATCAGGTACTTACTATGTACTAGACACTATGGTAAGTGCTGAGCATATAAAGAAAAGTAAAAGAACTTGCCCTCACGGAGCTTTCATTCTAATAGGAGAGTCAACATATAAATAACTACATACAATCAAGCTATATACAGTCCAAATTAGAGATAATCAACAGAGGACAGACATTGAATTTAGGGAGATCAAGGAAGATTTTTTAATGAAGATGAGACTTCAGCAGAGACTTGAAGGAAACCAGGAGATAGAGATGGGGAGAGAGAGAGAGAGAGAGAGAGAGAGATTGGAGATATTGATTTCTAGGCAGCAGGGGCAGCCAGAAAAAGAATGGCCAGAATTAGAGTACCTTGTACAAGGAATAGCAAAAATGCCAAAGTCACTGTATAACAGTAGAATTGAACCTAAAACGCTGGGTAGGATGTTAAATGGTGAACCAATAAGTTTATTTAAACATGCTAAAAACATGCCATTAGGGCACCTAATCACAAGATTTGGTAATTTGCTTTGTCCCATTTCCAACAGGCTGTAAAAGCTGGGAGAAAAGGAATGGAAGCTACTACTACAGAAATCCAAAAGTGGTTAAGAACTGAGCCAAGTGTAGGCCTGTAGTTATGGTCTGGCACAGTTTTATCTAAAATTAGCAGTACCTGGTTTCTCATTTTTCAACTTAAAATATTTAAAAGAAAGATGAGGGACTCTGAATTGAAACATGTGGTTTGATCCTGACTCTTCTGCTAGAGTAGGAATGAGCAAGGGGGTCATCGACTAACTAACCCAATTGCTTTTCTTTCCTCAGTTGCTTCATTTTGTTGCTAGGTAGAAATAGTGTGTAAAGTGATGTAATAATATACCCAAAGATGTAGAGAATAACTTAAGTAAATTCAAAGTAATACACACATTCCAAAAGAAAAGCTCTACCTAGCCCCAAAGCAGGAAATAATAGTGATTCCCTTTATTGTCCAAATAAAATCAGTAATAGGCAAGCATATGGCAGAATGAACAGAGTCTTCAAATCTACCCAACATGCTCTGCCTGTAACTTTTTGATAGACCTTACTGGCCAGATTACATACCCATGGTAATACAATCGATAGCTTTACTTTAATCATACCAATAAAAATAGACAACAGCTGGTCAACTAAACTACAAGCAATGGTTCATATGGTCATAGATCATAGAATCACAGAATTGGACAAGATGGCAGAGATCTTCTATTTCCACCCATACCTGACTAAGAATCCCCACTATAAAGACAGTGACTAGTATCCATCAGGGGACCTGTCTACACTCCAAAGCAGACCATGACACTTGTGGACAGTCTCAATTTTAGGAAATCTTTTTCCTTATAGGAACAGGGATTGGATTTGTCATTTCATTGGAAGAGGACATCCTCGGATGAGGAAAGTCCCTCAGTTTAGACGCTTAGAGACTCACCTCATAAGGTCAAGTGACTTGTCCAGAGTCATAGCATATTTCAGAAGAGGAAATGAAAGAAGTCCCAGTTTGGAGATCAGTTTTCCATCTGCTGTGCCCAGTTGTTGTTGTTACTCTTTTCACTAAGTCCCAATCTGCTGACTTGGAAATATTTGTCACTGTCCAGACAGAAAAACCTGTAAGTAAAAAATTATACTTCTGTTTACTCTTAGTGGGTTATGTAACTGAGCACACTCTACCGTACTTCACTTTTCACAGCTTCTTTCTTTCAGCATGAGGATGTTTGAGCTAAGACTGGTCCACAGCACAAAATAATATTTTCCAAAGAGATATATATCTTTTATGCGAAAAAAGAAAAGAATATGTTGGAGTAAAGAGAGCTTTGGGGGCTGTTCTCCTATGGATTTACAAAGCAAGGCCCCTCTGGGTAGCAATAATTGTCTAACAGCTTTAAACAAAAGTGCTTTGCATATGGTATCTTATTTAATCCTAACAGTAATCCTGGGAGGTAAGTTCAATCTCTGTTTTACTGATGAGGAAATAGAGGTTCAGAGAGGTTAAGAGAGTTACCCCAGGTCACACAGCTAATAAGTGTGAAAGGCAGGGTATAAACTCTAGTCTTCCTGACTCCCAAGATCAGTTCTCTACCTACTATCTAGCCCATTGCTGTATTCTGTGCCCTAATCTTCTCATCCCACCTTTCACAAAGAAGGAACCCAGATATCCTAGGCAGACCACCAAAGTGTATTCTGAGCCATCAGGCATTTCATTTTCTAATGGAATTTGAGACCACTAGACAAAAAGGCCTGTGTATATCCACAGCATTATTATTGTTTGGATGTTGTTGTCAATAAAGAGCAGCCTGCATCAGATACATTAAGCAGATGTTCAGGGAAAAGGACTGTCCCTCAGGGCTCTCTAAACTTCCTTCTTCAATATGACCCTAGCAAGAGCTATTTTCTTCTCTACCACCTTGAAGACTAACGACACTCCCATGGGAGAGTCCCTTTTTTTTCTGCCTTACTCTTTCAGTTTTATGAATGAAATATGCTGGCTTGAGTTGCCCCTTCCTAATTGCTGTGTGCATAGGGAAAGAAGTCACCTTTTTGGTGCCTCTCCAGCTGTCCAGACAGTTACTTTCCTTAAATTCTTTCCTTGTGCACTGGGTGCACATCTGTAGCTATAACATTAGTCCAAAAGCTGTGCCTAGGACCTATAACCAGTCCTGGCTACACAACGGGGCTGTGGCAGACAGGCATTACGGGCCTCAGCATGCGATGCTCCATCTTGAGCCAAGGCCAAGGGCTCTGCCCAGGATGGGGCGCCCCAACACATGCTGGAACCCGCAGTCCCTGAGGGCCACAGCTCCAGAGTACACAAAAAGGACGTCTGCAATCTGCTCGGGTTTATGCAAATGAGTGTCAATCTTCAGCGTCGGCTAAGACTCCAGGGTGTCTCTGTTGGGCAGAGTTAAGCTTTGGAAAAATGATACTTATACTTTATGGTTTTAATATGCTAGAATAGAAATGAGAAAGGGAAGGTAGATTAGATAAAGAACAAAGCTGTATGCATAGAGGGAAAGGTATCAAATTGAGATATGCCATGCTATCATTGATTATTTAGGAACGAACACAATATAGAAAAATAAAGGAATATTTTAAATGACTGAAAATGTAAATAATCAAAGTGGAGCTTTTTTACTTAGATTATTTTTTTTGTACCCAGCTTCTCTTTTTTTCTTTCTATGGCATGTAGAATTCTTATTAACTGGAATTTGAATTAATTTCCATAGGTATTTTCCCCTTCCTTCTTCCAAGAGTCAGAAGGGAAGGGAAGGGAAGGGAAGTCTTCTTCCAGAAACAATTTAAATTGTGGGCCCACATAGTTCTCTTAGTGAAAATTTCTAAATTCTTAGTATTTTCATGGGCCTCGGTGCACTCAACATTGCTCCTAGGCTCTGGATCTGGTTTTGCCCCCTTTGTCGACTGCTCTGCACACTGAGATCATGAAATGAACATTGCTTTGGGAAGGAAAAGTAAATACTGGGCTGTTCTCACTGATGTCATAGTTTCTCCATGTCTAGACATCATTGGTAACCGCTGCCTTTTCTGTTGCTTCCCTGGGTTCCCAGTATTCAGATGGGTGGGAATTTTTTGCATTTAGTTGTATCAAGTGTGCGCATTTCCAGATGAGCTTCCAAGAATGGTTTTCCATTTTAGAGCTTTCCGAAAAGACCTTGCACTGTATGATTTTTTTTTCCCTCCCTGCAGGAGTAGATGTCCCTGGTTGATGAATCAATGAGGCTAATTTGATTACTGATTTCCATAACGACCAGTTTGTCAGGCAAATACTGGTGGGTTTTAGCAAACAAGCCTGCCTTCTCATTCCCATGCGTCATATTGCACTTGTACCTTTTGAGGCTACTCATTATGCAAAAAACAATTTGGAAAAGCTCACTGAAATAGCATGATGAAGAAAAGCAACAGCTCCTTATGGAAACTGCAGAAAGGGTACTACTGACTTTTTCATTCTGTGTTTCTCTTTCTAAGTCTTTTTCCTTTTTCCATTCACTGTGTGAAGGTTAGCAACAGAAGTAATGTGTGGCAAAGTATATACTTGTGTGCACATAGACCTTTAAAGACAGTCCAGGGAAATAAAGTTTTATGAGTAGGACTGAGCATTGATATCAAGTATGTTACTATTGAATGCCTTAGAGTGTTTGTTTTAATTCTCCAAATAATACCTACTGATGTGCTTTACATAATCTTCTTCAGGCCAGACATCAGTTTTATGTTAACATTGACCTAGAAAGTAATGCTGTGTACTTTTGTGTGGAAGAGAGACAGAAACAGACATTCGGGAGAGGGGAGAGGACAGGAGGAACAGGCATAGAGATTTGTGATCTAGAAAAATATAGTATGGACTTCTGTCACTATTTGAGGACCATTCTGGGAGCAGGCTTGCAAGTTAGTCACTTCTAATGCTTGTTCAGGAGTCCCCCACCATGATATTTAAGGAATCAAATAACAAGATATTCTCAGAAGCAGAATTCCCAGTGGTTCTTCAACAAAGTCCTGATTTAAATAGAAAATAAAATCCTGGGCGCCTACATGAATAGGCAGAAACATTGAGTCCCCACAAAACAAGAATGTTACTTCTTGTGGTTGGTAGCAATACTTCTGCTGTATTGACTTGCCTTAAATTATAGAAATCTAGTGTTCTGTTGAGGGGGGCAATGTTTTGTTTCATTTGCAGCCAATTTACTGACTCCCTTTATTACTTGTTCTCCTAAAATTTGAAGGACATTTTAATAGAGCATTTGTATTTCTCATACAGACAGACCTACGAAGCACAGATGTAAAATGATGATAATAGGAACTCACATTTATGCAGTGAGTTACGAAGAACATTCCTCCCCATAATAGTGCAGTGAGGTATACAGCATGGGAAGCGCGATCTCTTTTTGTACATAAGAAGGCTTTCAGAGGTTGTGACTTAGCAATGATCATTTACTTTTAAGTATCGGAGATCGGTTTCAAATCTGAATCTTATTACAAATCCAGTACCTTCAAATACATCATGATACCTATAATGATACTCATCTCCTGTTCAGCTGAAAATGATTGTTTCATAATTTAACAAGTTAAGATGACAAAAACCAGCTGAATTAAATTCTCCAAAATATAGTTTGTGAACCATTCTTATTTCTCTGTGTGCTCCAGATATCTAAAACTCACAGAGATTCTTTGGCCTTTAAGTTTTTCTTAAAGAATGCAATAATAACAACTGACATTTATGTAGTATTTTTAAGCTTTTAAAGATACTTTAAGGTATTACTCATTTGATCCTTGTTATCTCATAATAATTTGCTGAGGTGTTACATATGTTATTATTTACTTGTTAACATGAAAAAAAGTAAAGCTTAGACAACTCAGCAAGGATCAGAAAGGTTAAGTAACTTACATAGCTGTAAGTTTTGAGGCTGAAGTTGAATACTTTTCTTTCTGGTTCCAAGTCCAGTACTCAATCCACTATATACATGCTATGGACATAACAGAAGAGAATTTATCCAAATTTTACTTGACACAATTTTTGAAAGCATTTCCATTTTCTCCCCAAATTAGATCATTTCATTTTTGAGGAATAGTTAAGAACATTTATAGAGGACGCAGAATGATCTTTATCCTTTAATTTGTCAATGGGTTATGATAACATAGAAAAATAATTTAGCAAATTGTGCTTCATTAAGTAAATCATCAATATTGAAATCTTCGAAAAATCTATGATTTCATAGAAATGGGCAATACGAACATCGATGAAGATCACAGCCTCTCTCTAATTTAGTACACAGTCTTTGAGATTTATTGCAGTTGATTTTTTTTTTACCATAAAACCAAACAAGTGATGAGATCTTCCAAATGAAAACACCATTTAAAGGCCTATATTCAGATCCTTTTCAGTATGCCAAATCTAGGGCTCTAATGACAAAGTGTTTGAGAACACAGGGTAACTCTTGTACCAAAAGGAAATATCAGAATAGGATTTTAGTCAAGGAAATAGCAAACATTTATGTTGTTTTCATATTCTGTGAAAATATATAAGATATCTATTTATAAACATAAATATTTTACTATGCATTCCATTTCACATAAAATTAACTAGAAAGCATTTAAGATTTTCAAAACACCTTAAAAACTTTGACTCATTTGCTACTCAGAAAAACTCTATTAAGTGAGTATTACAAATATTGTTATCCTCATTTTAACTTGTTAGAGAACTTGCCCAGACCCACCTCACAAAGCTTTCAAATATCAGAAGAGGTAATCTAACCCATTTCCCTCTGGTTCCAGCCCTTCACTCCACGACATCATGACACTTCTCAAGGAAAGAAAAAAATAACATCATTAATATATGAACATTAGCATCATTGCAATGTGGCCAAATGAGTCCATTGCTGAGAGCAGAACTTATTGCAGACATAAGGAAGTATTTGCTTTATTTTAAAATGGAAACATATCCCATTTGCCTGAATTTTAATGGGACCTATTTCATGTTACCAACTGACAATTCTACTAAACTAGCTTTACTTAATTCAGCGACATCTCTAAAAACAGGACCGGTGAAATTTTAGAAGCAGTTACCTCATAAAGAAAGGAAGAAAATTACCAGTAACAACTGCTTTTGTCATCTGAAGCAATGGATGTTATTGAGAGAAAATACACTTCCCTTCCCCCACTCCCTCCGCAATTTTTATATCAATCTGCTTTCCCATGCAGGTGCCAGTTGTTTTCTTTGTTTAATGTGACTTTGACCATAGCTCAAAAGTCAATATTCTGCTGTCAGTTGCAGGCTTACATGTGAAGAATAGAAAAGAAACTTCACTGAGAAGCATGGAGTTCAGGGAATTGATTTTGCATCTAATTCACTAAGCACACATGTTTACATGACCTTTAAAAAAAGGAATTAAACCAGTTTTATCACTAGCTCTAGGCAGTGAGCATTACAGGGCCATTGACTCGGAAAGCTGAAATACTTCTTTCCAGAGAATCTTACAAGACTTGAAGGAAAATCACTTTAATTTCAATATCGCCCTCTTCCAAATTCAGAGTGGCATTAGCACATTGAATTGAAGCTAGCAGTGGACAGGAAAACTGTGAGGGTGCAGTTGGAGATGGAAGATTTTATTCATATTTTTAAGTTGTTATGTCACCCTTGTAAAATACAAAAATCATTTTAGTAGCTCATGGGGGAAAAATACACCCACAATATGCCTTTTGAAAATGCAAATTCTTAGAATGTTACTAGATTCAATAATCCAAAATAACAACAGCTTCAATTCAGGTCAAGTAAAAAATCATTTTTAAAGTGCCCATTATCTGCCAGGCATTCATTCTATTAGGCACTAGGGAGACAAATAAAAAAAATAATAATCCCAACCCTTAAGTAGCTTACAGTCTACTAGGTTTCAGCATAACACTAGGCAGCAAAAAGGAAAGAAGAAGAAGAAGAAGAAGAAGAAGAAGAAGAAGAAGAAGAAAGAGAAAGAGAGAGAGAGAGAGAGAGAGAGAGAGAGAGAGAGAGAGAGAGAGAGAAAAACTAAAGAATGAAAGAAATGTGATAATAATATTCTGTTCTTTCTTAAAAAGATCCCCAAGTGTTACTTACTATGAGGCAGTATAGAGCAAGGCATAAAAGACAGAATGGAAATTCTTTTAACTTTCTCATTTGCCATCTTTAATCTTAAAGAATAAATCATTTTCTCTACATATGGAACTGTCATTAAAATACAGAATTGTTATAGCAGAAAAAATACTAGATTTGGAGTTAGAAAAGCCAGTTTCAAGTCACGCTCGTTTGCTGCTTATTAGCGATGTCATGTTGAGCAAATATTTACTTCTGAGAATCATTTCCCTCATCTCTAAAATGGGAATGATAATTAATAATAATAATAATGATACCACCCGTAGTAACTGCCTCATTTGGTTGAAGTAAGGATCAAATGAGATAATGAATGGAAAGTGCTTCATGAACTATAAAATGTTATATAAATTTCAGCTACTATTATTATATGTCATAGGTTAAGTTTGCCTCGGTATATGGAGTCAGAATATGATATTATCTTTTACTCTTTCAGAGGTTGCATAAATATAGCTGAGCTTATCACAATGTGTTAGTTTTATCTGATTGTGTGTATATCATTGAATTTGCTCAAAAAAAAAATCTCATTTTTAAAGGGAACTTAACCAGTTGTTTATTTGAAGGAAGTGTAAAGAGACAATAATCAGATGTTGCAGACTGTATTATCGTGTTGTATTTTTCATCCTATCATAGATTCTTTGAAACAATACAAAAGGTTTTAAAGAAATGTAACTATGAGGTCTTTTGAATCAGAAGAACTAGGAGGTTGTGAGAAAGCATTTAGGGAAAGGGGAGGAGTCTATCAGTTGGAAAGAAGTCAGAAAGTATGAGAAAAAAAATTTAAAAAGCTTCAGGGAACTATTCAAGAAAGCTTTGGAACTATTCAGAACTACATAGAGTTCAGCTAAGTAGAGACTAAAGTGGAACTATCTACATGTATACGAGTACTTTCAAAATATTAGTCTGCCACAAGGGAGATAAGAGATGTTCCATTCAATACTAGAGGAACACATTAATGTCATTTGAGGAGTGGTATGGATTGTGAAAAATAAAACAAATATCAAGAACATTTTTCGATGCTAATGCATTGTGGTTGTGGGGGAAAAATGTCTACCACTTCAGTTATTTATGATGGAATTTTCGGACATTCAGCTGTTCTTCGATTCCTTTATGGGGCTGGAAATGAATTTACCATCTTTGTTCAAACACTTCTTTATACTCCTATTTTTTGACCACAATGAGTGAAGCTCTCCTAAATTCTATACCAGACTGTTGGCAGATGGGTTATTTTAAAAGTTTTTTGAAAATTCAGCTAGTCATTGTTCAGTAATGGTGTTATATCAATGTAGATCAGATGGAAAAGAACTTTGCCTATAGGAGGAGGTGGTGAGTAAAGGTTGGATAATTTGAATCAATTGGATGTTGCCAAAGTTTCGCCTACTTTGTCAGTGGTTCAATTAAATTTGTCCTTACATGATAAAGCCTGCATTTCAGCTACATTTTTTTTGAAAAAGAGAAATCATCTCTCTTTTACTTACAGTGATAGCATTCAAGATCAATGGGAACATTCCTGTTAATGGTTGCCAAATTGAGATCATGAGGGACTGTGGTCAAAGAACTTTCCATTGAGGGCAGCCATCCATGGAAATGTTTCCACACTAAGCCTTTTTTCACTGAAGCTTCCTTGCATCTTGAGTCCAATAGGCTCAAGTTTTATTCCCTTCATCAAATAATATAAAATATAGCTTTTCTGTGGAGTTCTTTTATTTTCTTCCTTTCCTTTTTAGAACATAATCCATTCCCTATAGACCTACGGTAAAAGCATAGGAGTAATCGGCACATTTTTAATTAATTGGACTGATGACCAGTACTACTAAATCAGGGAGGTAAAATCTGATTAGAAGCACAAACCAAATAGCCCCTCCTTCCATATTCTAACAAAGTCCAACGAAGAACAGGAAGTGTCACCCTCCTGGAAGCATCTGACCTATGACAGTGAGTTTTGTGAGATCTTCAAAATCGAGCAGGTTTTTGTTTGTTTTATTAAAGAGAGAGAACAGTACAATTGTAAAGAAAATAATATAATTATAATAAATAGAAGTCAGCAATTTTCCTGGAATTTCCAATGAAGCATCACCCCCCACCATGGATTCATGGAATTTATTAGCAGTCTAGTGCCAGCCTAGGCAATGGGTTTCTTTGAGCCTCCATCCATGAATAATTTGCTTGTTTTGTTCAACTTAATTTATTCATAAGTAATAAATATATAACACAATATAATATGTAATAATAAATCATTCTCTTATTTTATTATTTGTTGTAGGGAAAAGCAAAAAAAGAAAAAACAGACATTACGAATTTGGGTGCTCAGGTTATGGCCTATTCCAGGATCGATGATTCACCTTAGTGTCCTCATAAACGTACCCTGACTTGGAAAAAAAAATTATCACAGAATCCCAGCATTAGAAAGGATTTCAGAGGCCATATAATCCAGTCTGTACTTGAACAAGAACCCCATTAAAATCTACCAGACAAGTGGAAATCCAACCTTTGCTTGAAGACCTCTAGTGAGAGGGAGCCCATTAACACCCAAGGTAGCTCTTTCCACTTTTGGATAGGTCTACTTGTGAGAAGCTTTTCTTCTAACACCAAATATAAGTGTACCTACCTCTCTGTAGCTTCCACCCATTGTTCTTAGTTCTTTATGGCCAAGTAGACAACTATAATTCCTCTTCCACATGACAGCCCTTATAAATGAGAACATAACCATTCAGTACCTTCCTTACCTTAAGGTTGTTCTTTTACAGGCAAAACACACACAATTTTTTTTCAGTTGATCCTCATGTGACATTAACAAGGCCCTTCACCATTTTGGATGCTCAACTCTAGATTCTCTTCGACTTATATCTTTCCAAATATAACAGAACTGGTCCTAGTATTCCAGATATTTTAAACCAGGTCCTAGAACAATAGTACCCCTTCTTTTTTAGTCCTGGAAATATGCCTTCTTGAATATAGCCTGACTTTATTAGTTTTCTATGCTACCATATCAGTCTGTTGCTTAGTATTGAGTTGGCAATTCATTAAAACCCCAAAGATAGCTTCAGATTAACTGATCTCTAGCCAAATCTTCCTCAGTCTTCTACTCGTGAAGATAATTTTTGGAAATGAAGAGTAAACTTTACATTTAGCAAAATTTCAGAAAATTAGATATAGTCCTATACTCTAGAGACTTTAGAGTTCTTTTTAATCTGACTCTGCCATCCAGTACCTCAGCTATCCCTCTTAGGTTTTTGTTATTTGCAGAACTAAGAAGTAGTCCTCCTGTGGTGTTATCTAGGTCATCGATGAAATTGTTAAGCAGCATAGACCGAACAGAGATCTCTAGGGAATAGTATTAGATATCTCCTTCTAAGTTGACATAAAAATTACTAACATGATATTCTTTCTAATCAGTTACCTATTCAATTTTGAATCCATACATTAGTAGTATTATCTAGCTCAAAGCTCTCCATCTTTTCCACAAGAATAACATGGAAGACTGTCAAATGTTTTCCTGAAATCTAGGTAAACACTACCTATATCATTCCATTAAACAAAGCCCAATAGCCCTGTCAAATAAAAAAATCAGGTAAGTTTGACTTGACATGTTCTTGATGAACCTGTGATGTCTCTTTATGATCACTGCACCCTTTTTTAAGGAACCACTAACAATTGTTTCAATGCTATGTTCTAGAAATTTGCCAGGTATCAAATTCAAGCTCATTAACCTATAGTTTGAAGACTCCAGTCTTTTTCCTATAACCTATACCTCACCTCTCTATACCTCAAATACATGTATATGTTTCTTACATTCTCTCCTCTACTTACAACATGAGCTTCTAGAATGTAGGGGCCATATTTCTTTTATATCTCCAGGATTTAGGGCAGGGCTTGCATATAGTAAGCACAAAATGAATGCTTTACCATTCTATCCCACCATCTTTTTGAGATGGCTAACAGTAGGTCAGCAATCTAATCTGGACCTGGGTAACTTGAACTCAAGGACAGGGAAGTTCCTTCTTAATATCTCTCTACTAATCTTCATCTTTGGTAAAAATTCCCTGTTAACCATTTTTGTCCTGGTCTTTCCAGCTTAAAATTGCTACAGATTAAAGACATTATAATTTGCTTAAGGTCATACAACTAGTAAGTGTAAGAGATGCAATTTGAACTTATGCATCTCCTGAGTCTATATTCACAGTTCTTTCCACTATACTATGTTTTTTCTTCATTATATTACTTCTGATACTTCTAAGGGAGAGGTAATATTGTACAGTAGCAAAAGAACTGGGCTTCCAGTGACATCAGTTATGATTCTGGGTAATTCGTTTTGCCTTTCTGTGTCTCAGTTTCTTCATCTGTAAAATGTCCCTGGCATATATCAAGTGCTTAATGAAGTTGATTGATTAAAATGGCATAATACTTGTGCCATCTAACTTAGAACTTTAGAGTGAGGAAAATGGTATATAAACCTGTCACTATTAGACATTGTCAGTTAGCTAAATCAGCAAACATTTATTTATGTACCATACTCTATACGCAGAATAGTGGGGATGTATACATGCACTGGGGATAAATAAGAAGGCAAAAACGTAGTCCTTATTTCAGGGAGCTTACTTTCTAATTGGAACAGGGCTAAAAATCTAAATACTCACATACAAGATATATACAATCTAAATGGAAAGTAATCTCAGGAGAAAGGTACTATGAGCGAGGAAGAAAGAGACCACCTTCACCCAAATCTATCCATATTTTAAATACACAGGGCAGCATATAAAGGAATTTTATAGTGAAATGTTTTGTTTTGTTTTGTAAAACTAAGAATCATTTGAAAAATCTCAAATGATTCAACATGGTAGTGTGGAAAGAGATCTGGATTCGGAGTCAATGGACCTATCCCTTCTGTAGAAGACAGGACAAAAGACAATGATTTGTCCCTACATATGACTAATTGATGTTTGAAACAGAATTAAACTCAGATTTTCCTCACTCCAAGCTTAGCACTTTATCTAAATATGCCACATTCTCATTCTTCCTTTTAGAGTTTTTTTTTTTGGTTTTGTTTTTAGGTCACCTAAAATAAGTATAGGCAAAAGCTCACATCCAATAGATTAAACTCAGGACTACAATTTAAGAGAACATTGTTCCATTCAAATGGAATGGAGAGAGAATTTAATTTTGGGCATCTCTGTTGAAAAACAAAACAAAATAAAAAACAAAACTGTGACCATGATCCCTTTCAGTTCTTGAAGGGTTATTGACAATGAGCTACTTGAAATCAATTGAAGTAATAAGTTGTTGTTTGTCCTTCATTTTTTAAGAGGACCAATGACATCCATGAGTGATTTCTTGACTCCTGTGTGACTTGTATTTAAGTAAGGCAGAGTTGCACAAAGTCCTCCACATTCCTCGCTCTTCCAGAATCACTGAAGTCCAGTGGCAGGACAAAAGTCAGGATGACTAGCAAGGGTCAGAATGCAGTGGATGACCTTGGTGTCTTTGATGTATCATCAAGCTCTAAGTGCTCCAAGGCACCTGCTTCAGCCACCTTCATGGCCTTTGGAACAAATTGTTTTCATCTGTCCATTCTACCGGTGGGAGGTCATTATTTGTTTGGGGTGGACATTCCCCTAACTCTCTAACAAGTTTGAAGCTTGTCAGTGACCTTCAACCTGGTTTAGCCTGTCTGCCAAGACAGTTTTACCAAGGGCTTCTTGAAGCCAGAGGTAAGAGTTGGATGACCAGATGGACAATAAAGATGGAGGGCAGCCTTGAAAAGCGTTTGGCAAGCCCTCACACCAGAAATGCTAGCCTTCGCTTTACAACCCATATGCCTTGAAATAAGAAGTGGTATAACTAGCAAGCACTATTTTATCCAAATAACCCGTGTCCTACTTGGTATTCAGGCTTTTCTGCCTAGTTTTGTTTGTGGGAACCTTAGAGGAATCATGTGTATTTCTTAGACTGTTCTCTTGCCTCTTTATTCATTCCAAATGAATCTGAAGCAGATCGAGTACAGGGCTCAAGTCAATTCAACAAAGGCCATGTCACTCTTTACTGAGGAAATTGATGATTTCCCCCATACAATGATCCAGATTCATGTTCCACCTGATCTGTAAACATCCTAAACGTATTCCTTTGTGATTCTCCGCCCCATTCCCCCTAATGATACACCCACTCAGGCTCCTTTTCTCCGGTAGTCAATCTTTTCCCTTCCTTTCTGCAAGTGGATATTCTATTTACCAGTATGTTTAAAGAGATAACTTAATCCAGCTGCCTGGATGACATGAAGGGAGACATAAAAGTTATTGCTTTGGGTGCTGCTGCTGGCGGCCTCCTTTCATCTTTCTTTACTGTCTCACTATCTGTTGGAAAGGAAAAAAAAATCTTTGTTGTTCCCTGAGCTCCTACACTGCCACACACAACTACCCAAGAAATAATATTTTTCTAGCTAATCTACTTTCATGTTTGATTTGATGGAATTTCATGAAATCTTAAAGTTGTTTTGAAGTGTTTTTTTAAAGACGCAGTGCCTTTTGCATTCTCAGAATTTCCCTGTACCAAAACACATTCCCACCAAGCCCAGAGGGGAAAATCCAGGGATCTGAATATGATGAATTACCTTATTTTCTTGCAACTAGATGGACTGATATAGCTTTACCTACTTTTTAAAATTTCGTTTGAGGCTGTTGTTGCAGTGCCTTGTTTTGCAGAATAGATGTGTTCCTGAAAAGTTGTTAGCAAACTCTCTTCCCCTCTGTACTCTCCCCAAATCTATCCATATTTTCAATGCACTAGGAATCATATAAAGAACTACAAAGCGAAGTGTTTTGGTTTTTTTGGTAAAACTAAGAGCCCTTTGTAAAATCTCAAATGATCAATTCAGTGTGATACTGTAGAAAGAGCTCTGAATTTGGAGTCAATGGACTGTGATTTAAATCCTGAATCAGGAGGTTGTTTTTGGTTGTGATCTTGGGCAAGTTACCTAAGTCTTCTCCTTTAGGCCTCAACCCAATGAGGGGCTGTTTCCACATGACTTTTAAGGTTCCTTCCAGCTCTAAATCTATGATCTTATTAATGATTTATTAAGTACCTAGGACATTCAAGGCACTGTGCTAAACAATGGGGTTATAAAGACAAATATAAAATAGACCCTTTTCTCAAAGAACTTATTTTCTATTGGAGTAAGACACTTGTATGTGTAAGTAAATGCAGACTATACACGAATTAATGAAAAAGAAGTTTCAAGAGGGAGAAAGTTCTGATAATTGGTGAAGATCAGAAAAAGCTACATCTCTCAGCTATCCTTGAAGAAAGCAGGTGATTCCAAGGAACCTTACTTGGGAGGGCATTCCCAATGTGGGAAATGACTTTTAGCAACTGAACTTGTTTAATTTCTTCACTTATTTATGCACTGGGTTTCATTGTACAGTAGAGTAGTATCATTGCTGCTAGATAACTAGCCTTTCTATCAATTAAAAATTAAAATTCTCTCCTTTAATAGGCAGGCCCTGTTGAGATTTAGGTAGGAGTTTTATATGCAATATCCTTCCTTCTAAAAGCAGTATTACTACACTCTAATCTTGATGCCCTGGCAGAACAGCAAGTGTCCTTAGAAATTCTAGCAAGGGCGGGAAAATATATATATATATATATATATATATGTATTATATAATAATACTTATATACATACATACACACACACACGTGTGTGTGTAGCTATTAATTAGAGTCTGGCATGTACTTCTATTGCCAAGAATAATTATTTATTTTTAACTATTCTTGTTCTGCTTGGGGTGGCCAATAGTAGTAAACAAAACAAAGTCATTTACATTTCAATGACTATATTTTGAATTTCATTGGTCCTGCATGTCATAGCAAAGGTCTAGTGTTTGTTAACACTAGCTTACACAGGAAAACAAAATTTTCCTTGCTCCTATGCCATCACTCCAATTATCTCCTAACCAGAATTTTCTTCTAGTACCTTCTACGGCATTCTTACCCATTTATTAAAAAATGCTTTTAATTATATCTAGCATTTATGTGGCACTTTAAGTTTTGCAAAGCAATTTACACATATTCTCTCATTTTATTCTCACAACAATCCTGGGAGGTAGGTGCTATTTTTATCCTCATTTTTACATATGAGGAAACTGAAGCAGGCAGAGGTTAAGTGGCTCACTAAGAGACACATAGCTACAAAGACTGAGGCTACATTGTGTGTCAGGTCTTCCTGGGTCCTAGACTAGAGCTCTATCCACTGGACTACCTACCTGCCTATAATCCGTCATCCTTCTTTCTTGGACTTTGCCCATGTTTTAAGTACTTTCTCGTGCATTAATATTTTTTTGTTTACATTATCTCATTAACAGGCAATAAGTTCTGCTGGTCTTACCTAACTTTTCATCTCTTCTTTGGCCTCATATAGATTTCTGCACATAAGTACTTCATAAATAATTATTGGATTGAATTGAATGGAGATTAAACCTTATCCAAAAGATGCTATTATTTTTATAATTGCCAAATACTAGAGTTAATTAGAAGAGAAGTTGGAGATCATCAAGCCTTCTCCCTTACCTAGTTCAAGAAGCCTCTCTTCAGATTCATGATAGATGGTCTTATTTCGCCTTGAAAAAGGATTCAATGCTTCATGAAACTGGAAAGATATGGCTGCAGATAAAGTTTACATTCTCTATGCTGAAATTGACAGCCTATAAGAGCAATTCAAATTCAGAAAATGGAAAGACTTTACATTCAAAAATAGGGTCTATTTTAATCTGGCAACATTGCTAATCAATAACAAAGATGTACTTCTTTGTTCTTATTTCTATCTGCAACTTATAATAAAAGTTAAGAATATACATTTGCATAAATACATATATTAAAAATCAACATGCTCTAGTGAAGAGAAGATCTTGGTCCTCTCCCATGGTCTTGGAATCATGAAAACTACATGAGTTCAAGGCCTATTTCTGACATGTATTTACTGTATGACCATTGAAAAATCACCTTATTAGCAGCCCCATGCAACACTAAAACTATAAGTTACAGAATTACTGATATGATTCAACAGAAGGGATTTCCACAGTATGACTTCGCTACACTGATAAAAAGGACTGGTCTGGATTGAAGGTATCTATATATTCATACAAAACTACACATATAGATTTAATTAATATGCTTAGTTATTAAAGCAATCCCTGTATGTCTTACTGATTTTACTTTCCAAAGACTATCCAGCTCTTAACTCTTAACATACAAGTTCCCGACTAACTGAATCTTTTTTGGAATACCAAACAGCAGTCTAAAATGTTTGTACATAGACATGTATGTTTGTTTTGTATACATTTTTGTGTGTATGTGTGTGTATCCCCCAAATATCAGCTCTTAGTAAATATGAGATATGGCTTATGTAGAGACATGTTGCTACTTAATAAAATGGAGTATGTTGAATGGGATGGTTATAAATTCAGAAACTATTCTTGGGGGAGTGATGAAATGTCATTCTCCCAAACTTAAGGAGTTAGTTAGTTAGAACTCAAGAAAAGAAATTAAAAAAAAAACTCCAAAATTGTAATATAGTAACATGTTAATGAACATGAAGTATGCTGTCATGGATAGGAGTAAGCCTTGAAATCAGAAAGACCTTGATATCAATGCCATGTCTCAGTTTCTAGCCATATGACCTTGGACAAGTCATTTAACCTTTCAATGCCCCTCTAAATCTCTAATACTATAAATTGGAAACAGTTGCTGATCTGCTTTGGTAAAGGTAGTTCCTTCACCAGGAGTTCCGTACTACAATGAAACCACTCAGATGTGTACCAAAAATAAAAAAAAAAATTCTCATCAGAATATTGTTGGCTTTTAAGGCTTTGAAGAGTCATTAGATTCTTCAGACACATGACACACAGCAACAACAACAATGGTGACAACAACAACAGACAGGAAGAAAAAGGACTGACAATGACACTCAGTAATCTAGTGTCTGTTTTATCTAATCACAGGAAACACCTTCAAGAAAAAAAGTGATATTTAATCCCAAAAGAATGGGGAAGGAAGGAGAAAGAAACTATAATGATCAAAGGAACATTACATGAGAGGGTATTTGTTGAGTTAATTAATAAAAAACAGTTTTCTTCAGTTGATTTGATAAAATTAACAAATGGTGCTAGTTTCCTTTTCCACCAGGAAAAAAAGATCTACGGTTATATTATTACTTTGGCAAACACCTTAGCATTATTACAGTGGCCTAGAGGATCTATTTTTTTTTTTAACATTGCCATCAAGAAGAGGAGTAAACTAGCTAAAAATTTATTTCCTAAACTGGTCCTTTGAGCTAGCGTTTTTCCCTACCTTGGATTCCAGATATGTATAAATGGGGTTGTAGACTCCTAAAAAGAGCTAGCTTGTTAGAGTGAAATTGAAGTATTCTATTTATGCTGGAAATATACATATATGCAGATATGAATATATCCAATTAATATGCATAAATATATTTCCTATTATTTATTATTAAAATTGCTTTCATCTGATCAATGTCTTCCTTAACCCAAAAGAATGTTTCTTTTATCCATGATGCTAAAAATGGGATACTTCTTGTTCTTCTTTGAGGGCCCTCTGACTCTTTTAGCATTTTCATTTAAACTTATCTCACTGTTATTTAGTTCATAGTTGTTGAATGTGTAGGTCAGATCTATGCAGAATTATTTTTTACCATAATAATATTAGAGGTGGGAGCTATGTAAGATAGTTGTTTTCAAATGTTTGAAGGGCTGCGATAGGGATGGAAGATCAAATATGTTCCACTTGATCCCAGTTAGAGAGGCAGTTTTCTTCCTGATGTTAAAAAAAAAGTGAACAGGTAGAGCCATCTGAAATGAATTAGATAGTCATGTGAGTGCTGGGTCCCCCACCCCTGGAGCTCCTCAACCTAAACATGTAAAGACTATTTGTTGAATATGATGTAGAAAAGAAATTCAAGTATAGGTCTAAGTCCACACTTTTGAGTTCCCTCTCAATTCATATTCAGTGACTCTGTGAAAATGACATTTTTCTGTTGAGTGTACATACATTCAAAGAAAAAGTGGGTGATAATGATGACACTTTTCATTTGTCTTACACCATGGGTCCACACCTATAAGACTAGACATCTTCTGGAAAATGTTTTCATTGATTCATAGGACAAAAATGATTTCTCATGTGAGTTTACTCACATGTCTTCATTGCACTTATTAAGCAGTTTACATCAACTAATCTGGATAATTTTGGAGTAGAGACTACTACTGGAGTATGAAAGTTGTTATTAAAATTATTATGCATTGAGTAATATATATTTTTTGGCCCTTAGAATAGAAATCATAACTATTCAATCAAATTTTAATTTCTCTTTGAAGACATTTTGATTTGAGACTAAAAAAGCTTCAGATTAGATAGTTTTCAAAGGTGAGTATTACAGTCCATTGCCTTATTATTTTCCTTCAGTAATAGAGAAGTGCTCAAGTTTGGAGGTTACCATATGTATTATTGCATCTGATTTCCAAACTGAGTAGATTCTTAAGTGTTTGGCAGAGATGTAAAGCAATCAGACAAATGAAAATTGAATATTTAAATAATGATACAACATTGAAACTTTGTTTTAATGATGGAGACCAGGTCTCACATGTGGAAAACAGGAACAAGGGATTAGAGGTTCCACAAGCAAGATAGTATAAAAATTAGTTTTTCTATTCTTTGTTATTATTTGTGTACTTATTAGCCATGAAAGGCTAGTGATTGAACTAATATCGATTATAGCCTTACTTGTATCTATGGTATTTCCATTATTTTTTTCCAAGAATTAATATGGTCAGTTGTAAGATCATGATATAACAAAAGGTCACAGGACATTCATCTATCCAAGTGGACTGATATATTTACATTTGATCTCTGTGTCTGTCTCTTTCCCTCTCTTGCTCTCCCCCTTCTCTCCACATATATAAACCACATTGAAATATTATTTGCTTTAATGAATATACACAGATGCATAGATATACATGTATATTATATATAATTATATATTACACACACACACACATATGTATATATATATATATGTATATCAATCAAGTTAGTTTCTTAGAGATAACTTACATACTAGGGACCTCAGTTGGCCAAAATAAATGTAATGAGTAGTGATTTATTTTCTCAATTGTGTCATATTAATTATTAGAAAATATTGGTAGAAGGATATTAACATATAATGTGTATATATGTACATGCATGCAGACACACACACACACATACACACACACCTCTCCTTATAGTGGGAAGATAGCAGCATTTACCTTAGGATCTTAGTGAGGTTTCATTTTGGGAAAACACTGGTAAATTTTTCAAAGTTAATGCCTTTTTCTTGTGGCTAAGAGGTAGGTTACTATTCCAAAAGAATATTGTATACAATGTATGGGACTTTTTTGGTTAGCTAATTTCTTTCTCACAAGATATAGTTCAATCTAGAGGGACCTAGGAAATAGTTGTGACATAAAGACAAAATGTATGAACAAACCATGTTTGCTTTTAAGAAAAAAAAATGTAGCAAAAGAGAAACTGAAAAAGTGGTAGACAAACAGTGGATTTGGTATCAGAAAGACCTCAGATCAAATCATATCCCACCTTACACATTTACTAGACTTTGTGACTCTAGTTAAGTTACTTAACTTCTCTGTGCCTCTATTTCCCCATCAATAAAATGAGAATATTGGACTTCATAGTCTTTAAGTTTCCTTCTAGCTCAAAATCTAGACTCCTATGATATCCCAGATCATTGTCCTTTCTTGCTGTTTTCCTGTTACACATGTGCTTCAGGTACTGTCAGGATTTTCTACAAATTGTCTCTTCTCTCTCTCTCTTTTTTAATCTCATCCATATATATTTCCTTCCAGGTTAGAAACAGCCTTTAATTGGATCACTGGAGAATGGTTGGTCTTACCGTGTATGGCACATAAACTGTTTCTTACTTTATATTAGCACGAGGCTTGGTAAAATTGTAACATTGTTGCCTCACCACCTTTGTGAGATGTCAATGAATAACCGTGGGGCTGATTAAAACTTCTGATTCACTAGTTCTACCTAGGAAATACTCTACCTGCCTTGGATACAATGACCTCCAGAAGGAGTTTCAAAGCTTAAGAACCACCCTGATGGAATGTTGCCATGCTAACTCCCACTTCCCTCTGAGGAGAAGCAATTTTAAAATAAACATCAGCTCCCTCTCCCAGACATCTGACACATTGCATACAAAGTACCACGAGTCCTGGAGGCTGTTTCGTCTGCCCAGATCTGTAATACATATAGCGTAACAATTCAAAAGATCCAGCTCTATCAGGCCATGGGCATGCCTCGACCTTCCCTTGGCTACCTTTCAAAGAACTTGGATTGACTATCCAAGGAGATCTGTTTCATGTTCTCATTGAAGGGCAAATCCCCCAAAGAAGACGATTGACTAGACTAATAAGTCTTTAGGCCTTCAAAATATATTGCCACTGTTCCTGCATGTTAATCATTCCTCTTTTTGTAGCATGTCAGAGGCTATCAGAAAGTTATGGCCCCTTGATCATTGCAGCAACACCTTTCAACAGACTTTCTAATGGGAGCATGTTTTAAAAACACCATGCTTCTGTACTGATCACTAGAAATATTGTAGGAAGAAGAGTGGTGATGGAGGCCCACATAAGTTTGCAGGTTGCTAGGTTGTGTCATCTAATAAAACCTAGCTACCCAAGGCAAGCTGTTGGTCCTCAAAATCCTGGTAATTGAATGAAAGGTGGAAGCAAGTCCTGACATGTATGGCTCCAAACAGCTACTGTGGGACTGTGGCTCAGGGTGGGGCTCCCTATCTGTTCGGCTACCATTAATAGGTGGGTGGGGTCTAGTTTTATTTGTGCCAGAGATGTCTCTAGGCAAATGGCAAAGTAGGCAAAGATTATCTTTGATGCTCCTCCCCGCCCAATACTTTACCTAGCCTTTTTGATATTCTTTCTGCCCTCATTTTAATTCCCTGCCATCCCTTAGGAAAAAAAAAAAAAAAAGAAAATGACTTGTATTGATGAGCTTCATGTATATTCTTATCGATCTTATGAAAGCAAATGGTATAGCATCATCTACAATCCACTGCCCATACATGCCCCATCATTCTCCCAGTCTCTTCTGTCTTTTATTCCTTCCCTAACATCCCCGCTTCACCATTCCCTTTGGCTTTCTTATATCTTGCAATTTCTCTTTTCCAGTGCCTTCCATTTCTTCCTACCTCTTTTCCCATTCTCTCTTACTCCATTCATCTCTTTTGAGCTGATGATGTTTCCAGGGTAAGAAAGATTCTATAGAAGTAAAGAAAGTATCGGTGAGATCATAGAAGGATTATAATATCAGAGGATCGTACTAGTGCTGCCCAGGCCTGAAACCTGAATATCTCTCCAATTTTTAAAAAATGTTTTTTTCTGTAAAAATTGTTTTGTCATGTTACATAGGTGTTTCCTGAGTTATCAGGTGAAGTCTCCAGTGTTTTATGCATTTGGTAGTTATTCCTAATGGATTTTCTCTTTCTGAAAGTAAAAGAAAAAATGCAATGAGAATTTACCCTCATTTAAGAGTACAATACTTATCCTGGCTCCCCTTAGAAGTTTAACCATAAATATTTCATTCCATTTAACAGACTTTTTTAAAGCACCTATGTACAAGAAACCATGTCTTTCACATTCTGAATTCTGTGCATATAATTCCAAACTCACTGATTTTGTTTTTTTTTTTCTAAGTGTATAATAGAATCATAGATCTAGAACTGAAAGAGATCTTTGAGATCATCTAATCCAAAGTCCTTCCTCATTTTCCAGATGAAGAAACAGGCCAGGGAGGTCCAGTGACGTGCCCAAAGTCACATAACCAGTAAGTGACAGACACAGGGTTTAAACCGAGGTCATCTGATTCTAGAGTCAGCATTCTTTTTGTTTTTATCTCTGCATCTACGAAGGCAAGATTATTGGACCTCTTACTTGTATGGAGTTAAGCAGAAGCTCTTTATGTCTAAGTGGTTTTAGGAGGGCTATATCTTTCTTGGTTTTATAAATCTATATTAACCGTGAAGGAGGTCCTAGAAAAAAAAGGAAGGAAGCATATAATTTCTACCTCTTGGATAACTAGGTATTAACAAGGTCCAGACATAGCCTATAGCTGGGCTCCTTTCACAACCTGTGTCTACCAGACTTGGTACTTTCTTGTTGACCTATGGTTCTCAGGGAACACTACTGTGATAAAATATCTGGACTGTCCTCACGAGTTTGTACTCATGACTGATCACACTACTTAAAATTTGTCATTCTTTTTCTGTAGTTGCCTTGGTCTAGGCTCTGCTACAGGATCCACTAACACACAACTGTTGCTTATAGATCAAGAATGAGAAAGTCTCCCAATGGTAATTGGCATAGTAAGAAACTCACTAGATAGGGGTAGGAAAACAAGCTGAAAGGGTGGTGGCAGGGAACAAGGTGGTGACACAAAGAAGAGACGAGTGCTGTACAGAGATTAATCCAGAGAGTGGCTCTAAATCATTTAGACCTAAAGCCTCTAGCTTCTGAGCAGAAAAGATATTACAGGGAGGGCATTTATCATTCCTCTGATCTGACCAGACCCTCACCAGGCATTGGCTCTTGATATCAGGATCTGGGATGATCCTCACTCTGGGCAACAGAGAGAGGCAAGAATAGTCCTTCTATCAATAGCAAATGCTGTTAGTACCTTT
This sequence comes from Phalanger gymnotis, assembly GCA_028646595.1. Lineage (NCBI taxonomy): Eukaryota > Metazoa > Chordata > Mammalia > Diprotodontia > Phalangeridae > Phalanger > Phalanger gymnotis. Next base: position 110,471,440 of record CM053622.1, read on the forward strand.
ATCCTTGTGGGGGAAATAACACCATTATGATCTGATGGTGTCTGTTCTGAGCCAAATTTGGAACCTGAAATCTATACCAACTCAGGTTTCTTTCTCCACCATACTTCAACTGAACCCCAATGAAATATGCTTCTCTATTTCATTTCCGAAGGCATAAGTAAGGTAGGATGCTGAACATAAAGTCAAGATCTGAGTCCAAATCTCACTTCAGACACTCAGTAACTATGTGACTCTGGACAAGTCATTTAACCTCTCTTGGCCACAGTTCGCTCATTTGTAAACTGGGGTTTTGAGGGGTGGCCTTGGTGGTCTGGTCCCTTCCAACTCTGATATGATTCCTTTTAAGTAGTCAGCTAGCTAATTTAACAAACAAATCTGTCCTGATGTGTTCATAGGAAAGATCTAGAATAGAAGACTTTCTCCTTACCCAAAGTATATGCTTCTGAAAATAAAGCCCTTTCCTATCTTACCTGAGAGTTAGGAACAGTATTTATAATGCCTGACATTTATGTAGTACTTCAAAGTTTTCAAAACACTTTACAGACATTATTTCACTTGAGCCTTTCTATAGCTTTGTGAGGCAGGTTCTGCAGGTATTATGAGAAATTCTGCTAATAGGAGGTTCAGGACAATGAAGCAACACCTCCTGCCTCCTTGCCAGGCTTCCAGAAAGCTATGGTCTTTATCACCAGGCCTTGCTTGAACTTGCTGTGAGACCCAGGACACACCACCGCCAGACCCTGCTTGCACAAGGCCATTATTCCAGATGTCATGAGATACAGCACCATTAACTACCTCCAGACATATGCAAACTTACTGCTGTCCTTGAGGGAAGCTGAATGAAGACCTCGAACTTTCTACTCAGCTCTTTGACTCCTGTAAGCCATCGTTGTTGTGCCTTGACTCCTCCACTGGTTAGCATATTCCAATCTCCTCTTTTCATCACTAGCCCAGTGGTATTGAAACCCAAATGACCCTTCGAACCAACCAAAAATAAAAAGGGAAATCCTATTACATATAGTTATAAAATTTATAAAACATTTGGGAATAAAATGTTACATGCATTCTGTTTGTTATTATTACTGTTATTATCTACTGGTTCCTTATCTGTTACCTATAAACACACTTACATCTCTCTCATTCTCAGGGCCTATCATCCCCATTAGCTAATGCTCTGTGTATCTTTTCTTACTCTTGATTCAGCTCTCTGCAAGCTGGCTTTTAACCTCATCATTCAAGTGAAACTCCTCTCTCCAAAGTTGCCAATCATCTCTTAAAGACCAAATCAGATAGCTTTTTTTTTTCTCAATCCTTATGCTTTTTTTTCCTATTTTTTATTATTTAATATATTTAGTTTTCAGCATTGATTTTCACAGGAGTTTGAATTACAAATTTTCTCCCCTTTTTTACCCTCCCCCCCCACTCCAAGATGGCATATATTCTGGTTGTCCTGTTCCCCAGTCAGC
>CM053622.1:110473405-110519115 GCA_028646595.1 Phalanger gymnotis
GCTAGTATTTTCTTCAGTGGTCTTTTGGACCTCCTTTTCCATTTGGCTAATTCTGCCTTTCAAGGCATTCTTCTCCTCATTGGCTTTTTGGACCTCTTTTGCCATTTGAGTTAGTTTATTTTTTAAGGTGCTGTTTTCTTCAGTATATTTTTCAGTATATTTTTGGGTCTCCTTTAGCAAGCCATTGACTTGTTTTTCATGGTTTTCTCTCATCCTTCTCATTTCTCTTCCCAATTTTTCCTCTACTTCCCTAACTTGCTTTTCCAAATCCTTTTTGAGCTCTTCCATGGCCTGAGACCAGTTCATGTTTTTCTTGGAGGCTTTTGTTGTAGGCTCTTTGACTTTGTTGGCTTCTTCTGGCTGTGTGTTTTGGTCTTCTTTGTCACTTAAGAAGGATTCAAGAGTCTGAGACTGAATCTGGGTGTGTTTTCACTGCCTGGCCATGTTCCCAGCCAACTCACTTGACCCTCGAGTTTTTTCAGCAGGGTATGTATGACTGTTTGTAGACTAGAGAGTTCTATGTTCCAAGCTTGGGGGGATGTGCCAGCTCTGCCATACCAGCACTCCTCCTTCCCCAAGAACCCCCAACCCTGACTGGACTTAGATCTTCAGCAGACTCTTCACTCTTGCTCTGATCCACCACTTAATTCCTCCCACCAGGTGGGCCTGGGGCCAGAAGCAACTGCAGCTGTACTTCTGTAGCTGCCCCACCTCCATTGCCCCTGGGGTGGTGGCCAAATTGCAAACTCTATCCCAGTGCCCAGCAGTTTCTCCCACTAACCTACTCTATTGTCCTTGGTGTTTGTGGGTTGAGAAGTCTGGTAACTGCCGCAGCTCACTGATTCAGGGCGCTAGGGCACGTTCTGTCTGGCTCCTAGTGTGGTTGGTCCACGCCACCCATGCTGGGCTCCGCTCCGCTCCTCTGCCCCTCTGCTGCCATCTCCGTGCAGGATAGACCTTACCCAGAAACCATCCACGCTGTCCTGGGCTATTTTGTGGGTTCTGCAGTTCTAGAATTGGTTCAGAGCCATTTTTTATAGGTTTTTGGAGGGACTTGGCAGGGAGCTTATGCTAGTCCCTGCTTTCCAGCCACCATCTTGGCTCTGCCCCCAATCCTTACCCTTCTTGATGTCTTTGAAACATCTTGACTACTTTCTTCCCTTGGATACTGCTCCCTCTGTTATGTGTGTGTGTGTGTGTGTGTGTGTGTGTGTGTGTGTGTGAGAGAGAGAGAGAGAGAGAGAGAGAGAGACAGACAGAGAGAGAGGGAAAGAGACAGAGGGAGACAGAGAGAGAGAGAGAGAGAGAGAGAGAGAGAGAGAGAGAGAGATTTCTCTTAGTTCTTCTCCTACTTATCTAGACAGTCCTTGCTAGTATCTTCAACTCTTCATGACCCCATTTGGGCTTGTTTGTTTGTTTGTTTGTTTGTTTTTGGCAGAGATAATGGAATGGTTCGCAATTTCCTTCTCCAGCTCATTTTGCAAATGAGGAAACTGAAGCAAACAGGGTTAAATGACTTGCCTAGGGTCACACAGCTAGTAAGTGTCTAAGGCCAAAATTTAACTTAGTGAATTGAGTCTTCCTGACTCCAGGACTGGCACTTTATTCACTGAACCACTTAGCTGACCCCAATAACCATGAGTGTCCCCAAAGACTAGGTCTTAAGATCTCTTCTTTTTGCTCTGTATATGTTCTCATTTGATTTTATCAGTTCCCATGGATTCAGTTATCATCTCTAGGCAGATAATTCTCAGATCTATGTTTCTTGTCCTCATTTTGCTCAATTCCAGTCCCACATCATAACTTGACTATTAGGCATCTGACAAGATCTATGGTAGGCCTCTTAAACTCAATGTAGCTAAATCAGCACTCAATTTTTTGCCCCAAATCCATCCTTCTTCCAAAGTTCCCTATTGCTGAGAGCACCACCATTGTTCTAGTCACCAAGATTCAAAACTTACTATCATTCTTGACTCCTCACTCTCACTCATTCCCCATATCTAATCAGTTGCCAGGTTTTGCAATTTAGTTCCACTACATTTCTCATATAAGCACCCTCATTTCCACTCACAAAGCCACCACCTTCATTCAGACCCTCATCTCCACTTTCTTGGACAATTTCAATAGCATCCTTTTTAGTATCCCTGTTTCAAGGCTTTCTCCACTCCAATGAATCCTCTCACAATGACCAAAACTATTTTCCTAAAGTGCAAGTCTAAACATGTTTGTCCATACTCATTAAACATCAGTGTCCCCTCTGTTCATGATAAATTAAAACTTCTCTATTTACAACCTGGCCCTTTCCTATCTCTCCTGTATTCCTGCATATTACTCCTGTCTACATAATTTATAGATCATAGTATTCGCCTATTGTTCTTCCTTACATACGGCATTCAATCTCTCATCTCTATGTTGCTGCATTAGTTGTTTTCCATCTCATCTCAGCCTCTTAGAATCAGTTCAAGCATCAGCTTCAGCTGCCGGCCCTTCTCACTTCCTCCAGTTGAGAAGGCCTACTGCTCTACTGTTACCTTGTATCTCTTTTATATGTAACTTTTTATATACATGCATGCATATATACATATATGTATAACATATATACATAGTTCATCTATCTGTCTATCTTACTAAAAATATCCATTAAAATATAAGTTCCTTGAGGGCAAGAACTGCTTTTACATACACACACACACATATATTAATATAACATATATATATATACATATATATACATATATATATATACATATATAAAGCCCTTAATACAGGGCTTAATACAGTGACACAAATATTAAGTGATTACTAAATGCTTATTGCCTGGTTGATTGATTATTCCTTGGCAAGAGGTGGCAGAGTAGGTTGGTGGTAGAAAAGTAGGTTGGTATCAAGTGGGTAGCCTCTGAAATAATGGCATGTTTGCCTCTTACACATAGAAGGATGATTAGATTTATTCTTCTTTGCCTGAGATCAAAACTAACATCAATGCATGGAAGTAACAGGGAGTCTGATTGCAGTACGATATTTTTTTAAAAATTCAAATTATCTTAAAAATGCAATGGACCCTCTCATGAGGTTTTGCTTTCTTTGACAACAGAAGATTTCAATGAAAAGTTGAACACGTTTCAGGGACGTTATGGATGGGTTCCATGCTTTGCATGTATTCTACAAGGTTGAACTAGGTGGTTCAGTGGCTAAAGCATGGGATGTTGAAATAGGAAGACATGAGTTAGAATTTTGCCTCAGATAGGCACTTACAAGTCATGTGACTTGTCTCAGTTTCCTCATTTGTAAAAATGGGTATAATAACAGCAGTAACCTCATAGTATTTGCTATGATTATCAAATAATTTAACATGTATAAAACATTTCACAAACCCTAAAGTGATATACAAGGTGTTCCAAAGGTCTTAGTACAGTTTTCAATTTAATACTTTTGGAATACCCTACGTAAATGCTGTCATCATCATCATTTTCTTTACTATCATCATCACCAACTTTGGTGCTTCCAATCTTAGAATTTTATGATTCTATATTTTACTTATATAAAAGTCTGTCCTTAATTGTTGCCATGCTGGCTAGTTTGGGGCTTTTATTTAAGCAAAAAATGTTATTTAATGGAAGGAGTAGAGAAGTAGAGAATCAAGAGCAGTAACTACTGAGATCATGGGCTACCATTCTTAGTTGATATTTCTTTGGGGGTTATTAAACTGTCTGTTCTACTGCTTAGTTTGGGAACATGCCCATAACCACAAGTTAAGCAATCTCTCTGTGGAGCTGGCCGCATAGTAGGCACTCAATAAATACCTGTTGACTGACTGTCTACAGTAGCAAAAGCATCATGAGATTGCTAAAACCTTCACTGAGAGAAGGTTGGCACCTTCCTCTGCACAAGAACAGAGTATGACACATCAGCCTGATTCTGAATCATGTTAGTAGTTTTATCTATTGCAGCTTCATTTAGATTCTTAATGTTCAAACTTTTAAGGTAGTCATTGTATTATACTTAAATGTATTATATAAATGTAAAAAAAATATAGAATAAAGGACAATGGGCACCCTGGTGAGCCCTGTGTTCTTCTAATAATAGAAGTGATGTATTTTCCACCTTAATCATACCTAATTTACTATCCATTATACCAAGGTAATTATTTGGCACTTTTCATGATCATCTTAGGTTCCAAGTTCCATCCTTGCTCTAAAAATCTATATAATGCAAAATCCTATCTTTTTTATGAGGTAAGAGTATCCCTCTCTATGGGAAGCTTTCCTAATCCCCTGAATTGTTAGTTCTTTTTCTTCCTCATCTCAATATGTGACTTTTTATTTATAATATTGTATGCTTCCCTATATAAACTCCTTGGGGGCAGAAGGTCTCTTTTCTTATTATGTCTTGGCATCCCTAATGCCTTGAACCATCTTTTGCCTGAAGTAGGAGTTTAAAAACTGCTCATTAATGTCAGATATACCACACCTAGAATTTTCTATTTTTTTTTGAAAGGCTATCATGTAAAAGATATTACAAAAAGAGTTCATCACCATATTGGCTGCAGAAGTAAGAATTAAGGAAAGCTTGTAGAAGTTCCACAGAAATTATAGCTCAATATGAAGAAAAACTCTCTAATAATTAGAGTGTTCTCGCAATGAAATGAGCTTCATTCTTAGGATGAAGAAACCTTGGAGTATATGACAGCTTGCAAGGAACGTTCTCTAACGGATTCATGCCTTAGGTAGGACTGGACTATACAATTCTAAGGTGTCTTTTAACTATCAGTATACATATTATAGTTTCTGACATTGAAAAACAAGCACAGGAAGGGATCCTGCCCTCTTCTCCTGATCTATGACATCTGTGGCCATAAATTATCTCTAAATCTTTTAGGATCTTCAAGTTTCTGAAGAGGAGTAGGTTAATATAGAAGACCTGATGACCCTCATATTTCAATACTTTGATGGATCCATGACAAATGTGCATATTCCCTACTTGACAGCAGTGTAGACCACAGTCTATTCACTAAACCCCCATAACTCAACATAAGTCAACATCGTTGCTTACAGGCCATATGCTGAGACATCTAAGTAATCCATGAGCAGAAGTGACATGTCAGGGAAATACTCTCTCTTCACCTCTGCCTTTAGGTCGCAGACTCATTTCAAATCCCATTTTCTATACAAAAGCTTTTCATGTCACTCCCAGTGCTAGTGTTTTCCTTCTGATACAACTTTCTGTCCATTTACAATGTTTATTTCTTGAATGTATAAAGTTAATTTTGCATTGTTTCTCTTATTAGAATGCAAGATCTTTGAAACAGATTACTGTATTTTTTGCCTTTCTTTGTAACTTTGGTTCTTAGCACAGTGTCTGAAACATTCTTTTTAATAAATTTTCAATAAATTAATAACTACATATATTTATATATGCACATACATATATAATGTAAACATATATAGATATACATGTATACACACAGACATACATATACATATACATACACACAAATTTGTTGTTGTTCAGTTGTTTTCCAGTCATATCTGACTCTTCATGACCGTGTTTGGCATTTTCTTGGAAGAGATACTGGAGTAATTTACCATTTCCCTCTCCAGTTACTTTTACAGATGAGGAAACCGATGCAAACAGGGTGAAATGATTTGCCCAGGACCACAGAGCTTGTGTTCGAGTTAGTGTTTGAGATCAGATTTGAACTTAGGAACCAGGCCTGACATTCTATGCACTATGCCACCTAGTTGTCCCTTAAGACATAGATAGGTATATAGACCCCTATATTATATATAGATATATGTATGTATGTATATATACGTGTACACATATATGTATGCATGGTTATGCATTCATACATGCATGCAAATTCATATTGTCTACCCCATTTGGGTGTAAGCTCCTTATGAACAGGCACTCTTTCACTTCTGTCTTTGTATCCCTAACACTTAGCACTGCATCTGGCATATGGTAAGCACATTCCTTCTTGATCGATGGATTGAAGGACTAGTTCAAAGCTACAAGCGGTATGTTCTCCAGATCCTTCTGATTGATTTTGAGTAAGTGATATGTCTGTTAGAATTTAAAAGAGTAAACTCCAAGGAGCTTATGTCAGTTACTTCCTAGGAAGCAGATAAATTGACCATTCTGACGTTAATAAAGTAGCGATCTGGGGGCAGTTAGGTGGCACAGTGAGTAGAGCTCTGACCCTGGAGTCAAGAGGACCTGAGTTCAAATGTGGCCTCAGACACTTGACACGTGTACTAGCTGTGTGACCTTGGGCAAGTCACTTAACACCAATTGCCCTGCCAAAAAGCAATAAATAAATAAATAGATAGATAGATAAATAAAGTAGGAATCTTTTAGTGATTCAACAAAAAGTACTTGCATACTTAGGATATACATTCTTTGAGAGTTATATTTCTATCCTCAGTTTCTAGCATAGCACTCATAGTAGATGCTTCATAAACAATTGATGATTAGTTAATTGATAATACATTCCTCAGTCATGGAATATGACTTCCCTAGAAATAAATAATTAGGGCATCTGGGTGGCACAGTAGATACAGTGCCAGACCTGGATTCAGGAAGCCTAAGTTCAAATCAGACCACAGAAAGCTGTGTGATCATCTAGGCAAGTCACTTCACCCTGTTTGCCTCAGTTTCCTGATTTGTAAAATGAAGTAGAGAAGGAAAAGACAAACCATGCCAATATCTTTGCCAGGAATCAGATACAACTAGAAACAACTGAATAACAGCAAGAAAGAATAAATAAATACAGATAGAACAAATACAAATATTTCACCCAGAGACATTCAAAGACAAGAAAATCGAATGCCCTATGCATCATAGGCTGCCTACAATTAAGGTCTTTCTCCAGCCATCGCACCCCTCTATGCCATACCTATTCATTTCAGTCCCATTGATTTTCTACCTATATCCCCCTTCCAATCAACCCAATTTTATATTGTACCCTCTGAAATCTCCATTCTATTATTAATAAACTAGCCTCCACACTAAACCTATGCCTTTCCTCTTGAAATTATTTGTCTATATTTTACAATTAATTTTTATGCATGTGTTGCGCTCCATCCCTAGTCACCCTCACTCCTCCATACCCAACAACAAATAAAAGCTCCTTGAAGTCAAGGACTAATTATCTCTCTTTATATTTCCTATGTCTGGCCCATATTAGGCCCTTAATAATAATTTTCATTGAATTTTAAAGAACTGAATTGAAAATGTGTTGTTATATTTATCCACAACCCTCAGGGGCTTCTTTATGAAAGATTAAAAAGAGTTTCAATTTCATATTCAGAGTATAAGCCCCTGGAAAAATCTATTGCATTCTTTACTCTTTGTTAACATATTTTTTAGAAGAACAGAAAAACTAAAGGTTTTAGTTTTACTCTGTGAAATCAATCTGGTGTAGATGACAGTATATATGAATGTGATATGATCAAAGTATGTATGTGTATATGTGAGTGTGTACATTGGGCATGTGTGAAGTACAATGATGCATTTCGCATTTTTAGCCATAGTCAGAAGCAAGGATTTAGGAATCTTCTAATCTCTATTTGGATGTGAAGAAGAGGAGGATCTTGTCTATTCAGACAAGAATAAGCACTGGACCACAAGAGGATAACACAAAAAGAACTTACACGCACCACTGGCAGCTCTGTGACTAATTGATGCCATGGATAGTGTGTTGGACTTAGATTCAGAAAGTCCTGATTTCAAATATGGTTTCAAACACTTAGCTGCCTTAACCTTACTGCACTTAAATAAATATTAGTTATTATTAACTAATATTAATCGCGGTAATACTAAAATAAATGTCATTCAATATGTCCAGGGAAGGAGGCTAAGATATATTAAAGATAGAAGGCAACTTGGAAATCATCTAATCCAAGTCTTTCATTTTACAGAATCCATCTCTCATTCTGTAATTTGCTCAGCTATAGGACTGTTCAATTTCAGACATAGGACTGGAATTCAGATCTCTAAAACTCCTTGTGTCACAGTGTTCTTTCCAATAAAGTCTTCATTCAATTTCCCACTCCTCCTAATACCTAAACTTGAGTGCAGGTAGACATTTTTCTTCTTTTTTTTAAAAAAAGAAATATGTTTAACATTTTTTTAACCACATAGTAAGTTCTCTCTCTCCCACATAATCCTCTAAACTCTTCTTTATAAAAGGAAAACATTTGAACAAAGCCAACTGATCCAGTGACTGTGTTTTAGATTTAAAACAAGCTAAAAAAGATGTACAAAGTGTAATGAGATCAATTGAAAGGGGCACTACTACTAGTTTGGGGAAATCTAGGAAGGATGAATTATGGAGGAGGTAATTTTTGAAGTGGGTCTTGAAGGCTTAATAGGTTGTTATAATAGGTGGCTGTTTACAGAGAAGGGAGAGTATTCAAGGCATAGAAAGTGGCTTGAGCTAAAGAACCTAGGGCAGAAAAATAACAGAAAATGTGAATTCAGTGTAAATTATGTTTAGTGTGAGAAAAAGTTGAAAAGGCAGGTAGATAAAAAAAACATAGAGTACTTTGCATGTCAGACTAAATTGGCTAGACTTTCATTCAGTTTGTACTCATTGCAGGTTTTGTGAAGGTTGTAGTGATGTTATCAGACTTGTGTGCCAGGAAAATTATACTAACACATGCTTATATTGGATTGGAGGATGAAGAAACTGGAAGCTGGGAGGCTGGTTGGGAAACTATTGCAATGGTTTAGGGAAAAATGTAATAAAGGTCTCAAATAGGGTGGTGCCACTGGAAATGACAAGGAGTGGAAAGATGGGAGAAATACTGCAATATAGAATATATGGGATTTGAACAAGCCATATGACTGAATCAAAGGTGACTCCAAGGTTTCAATGGATTAATAGTAAACAGCTGTTTCATTGACAGGAACAGGGAAATAAGGAATTGGTGAAGGAATCAAGGAAATGCATTTATTAAGCTCATTATATAGCAAGTACTACTCTAAGTGTTAGAAAGATAAATAGAATAGGGAGACAATCTTTGCTCTCAAGTACATTTTCTCATCAGGGAAGACTATACTTACTATAGAGTAAGGTTCTGCTGTAGGGAAGATAGAAAAGCCTGAAATTCCTAAAGATTCAATGCCAGGGTGGATAGAAGGCCCAGGGATCCTTGTGGTGAATCATCAAGTCAGATGTCAATGCTGTGGGGTCTGAAGGGTAAAGGAGCAGGGCAGCTAATAAGATATAGTGGCCATCTATCTTAATGGAAGGTTCTAATTAGTGGCATCCAGCTCATCCAAATACTGTAAGCAGTAATGTTTGCTCTGTAGGATGGGGAAGCTGTAGATCGACAGCTCTCTACCATTGTGAAGTAGGAAGTTGGTCTGAACATTGAAGTAGAATGGGAATTCTAGGTTCCTTCCTGCAGGTTTAGAAATAAAAGTGTGTTTCAGGGTCTACTCAGGAAGAGGGAAGAGAGCGTTGGCAGAAAAGTTGAGAAAAATGGTTTGCCACCTGATTGGCACCTCCAAAAGCCTGGGAAGTATGGGGCAGATGATGCCCTCTAAGCATAGGTGTCTCATAGGGTTCTGACCTAGGCTTTCTTCCCTTTTCCCTCCGTACTTGGTGATCTCATCAGCTCCCATAAATTTAATGATCATCTCTATGCTGAAGATTCTCAAATCTGCTCCAACTTCTCCACTGACCTCCAATCTTATAACTCCACTTGCCTTTCAGATACCTTGAACTGGATTACAGCAAACATCTTAAATTCAACATTTCCAAAATTAACTCATTATCTTTGTCACTAAGTCCCTCCCCACCTTCTCAATTCTTATAGAATACATCACAATCCTCCCAGCCTCTCAGACTCACAACCTAGGAGTCATCCTCAACTCCTCATTATGTCTCCTACCTGCTCCCCCCCCCCACCATTATCCAATTGGTTGCCAAGGCCTGTTAATTTTACTTTTGCAACAACATGTTCCTTTCTCTTCTCTGATACTGCTACCACTCTGGTGCAAGATCTCCTCATCTCACACTTGGACTATTGCAATAATTTGCTGGTGGGTCTACCTGCTTCAAGTCTTTCTCCACTTTAATCCATCCACGATTGAGCAATCAAAGAGATTTTCCTAAAGTACGTGTCTGACCATGCTCTTGTTGTTGAGTTACTTGTTTTCAGTCATGTTCAATTCTTTATGACTCCATTTGGAGTTTCCTGGCAAAGATACTGGAGTGGTTTGCCATTTCCTTCTCTAGTTCATTTTACGGATGAGGAAACTAAGGCAAACAGAGTTAAGTGTCTGATGATAGCCTTGAACTCAGAAAGATGAGCTCTTCCTGATTCCAAGCCCAGTAGTCTATCCACTGTACCACTTAGATCCAACCCTGCTACCCCACACTCAGTAAACTCCAGTGACTCCCCATTGCCTCCAGGAGCAAATACAAAATGTTCTGTTTGTCATTTAAAGCTCTTTACAACCTAGGCCCTTCCACCCTTTTCCAGTTTTCTTACACTTTACTCCTTGATATGTATTCTTTAATCCAGTGATATTGGCCTCCTGGCTATCAAAGAAGGCCCTCCATCTCTCAGTTTGGAGCATTTTCTCTGGCTGATCTAAATGCCTGGAATGTTCTCCCTCCTTATCTTTGCTTGTGGCTTCCTTTAAGCCCCAACCAAAATCCCATCTTCTACAGGAAGTCTTTTGTTGGGAAAGGCTCTTTATTCTTCCCTCTCTTATTTACTTACCTCTATGCTATGCTTACTTGTATGTATTTGCTTATTGTTTCTCCTATTAGATCCTGAGCTCCTTGAGGACATGAACTATCTTTTGCCTCTTTTTCTTTCCCCAGTGTTTTACACTGGTGCCAGCACATAGTAGGTGCTTGATAAATGTTTAATAATTGTGGAAAGAGGTTATTGAATCTGCTTCTAAGAGAGTTGTGATGATGTGTAAGAGATTTTGGAGCATGTGTAGTCAATCTATAACTGATTTGGGACTGCCATGAAAAGGCATTAGGTCATCCAGGTAACACGGTGGATAGAGTATCGGGCCTGGAGTCAAGGAGATCTGAGGTCAAATCTGACTTGAGACAGGTTATATCACGCTGGGCAAGTCATTTAACCCTGTTTGCCTCAGTTTCTGTAAAATGAGCTGGAGAAGGAAATGGGAAATGAATATCTTTGCCATGAAAACTTGCAAAAGGGGTCAAAAGGCACCAGCTAACTGGACCCTCTAACATTTTCTTTACCTGTTCTGTCTTATTGGCTCTCTACTCTTAGTTTTATTTCTTCACCAATGGTATCAAGTCAGAGACAATGCTTCAAGTGGGGAGGCATTGGACCTTCTCTTTCAGAAGCCATATGCCTGTAATAATCCAATACAGGCCTTGGACTTTTGCACATCTTGATATTTGTGGACTATCCTAGGTTATGCAGTTAGCCCAGTATTGATACCCCAAAGACTGAGGATTGAGAAGTAACTTTCAGGACTCAACCTTGTAGTAGTTGAGGCAAGACTTCATCCAGTAATGATATGCATTTAGATATGAACTTGATGGGATAGATACCATGTAGAATTTTTGGCCCTTTTTCTCCTAAAGACCGAGGTGGTATAGGAGACAGTTTTTCTCCCAAAGTGTTGGGAGGAAATGTTCTTGCCATCTGTTTGAAATAAATACCCCTTTGTAAAATCCAATAAATATCAAGTAGTTAAACAGAACCTAACAGTGGGGAGAATATACCTGGAACTGGGGCTTGAGCCAATTGCATTAGAGAAAAGATACCCCAAACTTCTCACTGTACCCATAGATCCCTGAGAGGGATTATATAGCTGCCTGGCTCTGGGATACTTAACCAGAGCATACTAGCTATACTAAGAAATCCTTAGTCTTGCCTTTTGCTTCACTCATTCACCTTTAGGATTTCCAGTCCTTTCTATCTGACTTGAAGTTGAATTTTAGTCTAATTTTAGTCCTAATGAGAGTGTGATCTCCTTGAGAATAGGGATAGTTTATTTTATATTTTTTTTTGTAAAATTTGTGTCCGTACAGCTTAGCAGAGTGTTTAGCACATAACGAGTACATAATAAATGCTTTTTCTTTCTACATCTGTAGTCACCTTTGGACTTCAATGTGAGGGGAAGAGAATGAAGGAGCTCCCTTGGCATTGGCTCAATATTCTTAGTAAAAGATGAGACATCATCTCCTGAAAGTTTGGGATTAAGGGTAGGGCTGGGGTATTGAAGAGAGGAGAGAAGATTTTTAATAGAAACTGTAGAGAATGCAACATGGTGTCAATGCATATTAGAGATAAAAGGATAATTACAGAGGTGTTGCTAAAGGCCCCATGGAGGTGATGCGGCACTATTTTTTAATGGAAAAAAACTGTGACAACTTTGTGATATACTCTGGCAGCCTGAGAGCAGGTATATAGAAAGTAGATAGTAACGGTAGAAATGAGAGAGGACAGGGGTTTCTATAGAGACAAAAAGAGCATATATTGTATCTTGTGAAAGTAACATCCTGGCTGAGGAATTGCAGCAATAAAAGATAATGGATAGGGAAAATAAGAAGCAGCTGAAAGATCAAAGGTCAAGAGGCATGAGAGAAATAAATAGCCATTTGATGTGAAAATTCCATTGTCTTGGTCTTTTTAATAATATACTCTTTGACATTCTTCATTCATAGTAGGCATGCAAACTTTCATATATAAATTGGCACACCAAAAACATGGTTGTAAACTGGACCAATAAGTCTGGCAAATAATTTCGAAATTTTTTTAAATTTCCTGAAATATTTCTATCCTTTAGACCCAATATTATCACTACCGTACATATAATAATCCCAAGGAGGTTAAAGATGAAGGAAAAATTCCAATAAATGCTGAATTTTTTAAGCTTTTTTCATGCTAACACAAAACTAGAAGTGGATAGTCATTGACTGGGGGATGTAGACAATAAATATTATGAAATAGTATTGCAATTTAGGAAATGATACGCATGAAGAATGCCAAGAAATTTCAGGAATCTTCTGAGAAACAACATGAAGTGAAAAAAACAAAAGTAAGGGAATAATATACATACTGACCATAATCTTGTAAGGAAACTGCATCTTTACACTCTAACGACAAATCTTGATTACAGAAGCATGATGATGAAACATATTTCCTTCCTCTTATTGGTTAACTATAGACACAGTAATATATGGACATAATATACCGTCAGACTTGGTTGATGTTCCTATTTTGCTTAACTGTCTTGCAAAGGAGGATTCTTTTGGAGAAGGGAAAATGACTTTGACATTTAAAAAACAACAAACCATTTAAAAACTCCTTTTTGCTTGGTAAATACATTGTTCTCAACTCAAGATGTATCCTGATGTTTCTTGGTGGCATCAACATAACCTGGGGTGATCAAAGGCTATATTGTCAAAACACAAGCTCTGGCAAGAAAGGCTTTGAGTCAGCCTGATGATGTATAGCATGAGCAGTCTGAGTAAATCAGAGAGATTCATCATTAGGCTGGCTGAAAGGTGATGACTATTTTTTTTTTTTTAGAGAGCACCTCTTGAATTCCATATATGAAGTCATAGATTATTTCTGATCTCCATTGGTGGAAGAAGCCACCACCACAAGTCCTTGGAATACTAAAACATAGCAAGGCCGAAGCTTTCTGTTGGACAGAACACAACATCAAGGCACCTTATCTTTGCCATATGGGATATATAGCTTACCAACCCTAAACTTTTGTGATTGATCTTGCAGGAGAATCCTATCAGTTACAAAACAAACAAACAAACAAACAAACCTCAGTCTCCTATAGATCCTCAGACACTCTATGAGCAGAATAGGTACCTAGACCTGAATAATTAATATTATATACTGCAAAGATGTAGGTGGTTTAGCTATGCTATAAGCGTTTTTGTTTGTGTTAAAACAAAATGAAAGTAAGAAAACATGCTGTGACAGAAAAAGAGTAGCCCCTGCGAGTTTTTCACAACCTCTTTAAGATTCAAAAAATACCTTATTTTACATGAAGCAATAGGTGGGAGGCACGGGCATTAAAACAGGTATTCGGATAATAGTTTCTTTTCTTGAAGTAAAAAGAATGCTTTTATATAGTCTGTACAGTCAAGAGTTGCTGTGATTTTTTTTCTCAACTTGTGAAAGAATTTCATGAGAATTATCTGTGCACTTTTCTATAAACCAAATTCAATTCAACAAGCATACATTGAACACCTACAATAGTACAAGGCACTGTGTTCATCACTGGTTATGTATGCAAAAAAAGTCCTTGCTTCAAAAGTCTTATTGTCATCTCCAGAGTATCATTTAAATTAGAACAGGCAAGGATGAGAGAAATTTAAATTCATTCCAAATGAAGCAGTCCTGGTGGAGATGCTGCATGGCAGGTGGTTCTACGGATGCTATAGCTACAGTTTTGTAAGACCTAGCAAAGAAAGATCTAGCTATTAAAGTCCTTGACTCTATCAAACGGTTCAACATCAGAATCTGATATGATTTTATCAATTAAAGTAATTCTTTAAAAAAAACTGTGACCATCAATTTTTTTTCATTACATCCTAAGAACCGTGCGACCTTTCCTTCTGACTTGCTGATGCAATGTTCTGTTGTATTATTCCACTGCTCCCCTCCTCACACACACATACTTAGTTAAGGTATGAGTTCCTTGAGATCAGAGACAGTCTAACCTTTCTGTTTGTATCTCCAGCATTTAACTTTCTCCCTAGTAAGAACTTCATTCTTTTCTTCCTTCCTTCCTTCCTTCCTTCTTTCTTTCCTTCCTTCCTTCCTCCCTTCCTCTCTTCCTACCTTCTTCCCTTCCTCCCTTCCTTTCCCTCAATTTTTTCTTCTTTCTTTCTTTCTTTTCTTCTTTCTTTTATCATCAGCCCCAGAAGATACTTGAAAGACCAATCACATAAAGAAAGGATTTTATATAAATAGCTTACACTCCCTTATATAATACAAGAGAGATATTAAGAGCTTCACATTGCCACCCCCAGAATAAATTCTTTTTCTTTAGTCTCCTAAACAAAATGAATATACACAAAGGCACATGAAAGTTAAAGTCTTCCCAACAAGCCCTTTAAAAATCTTTATGGAAATTTTTTTTGAAAAAATTAAGTAGTTTAATTTTTGTTCTTTCTGTACTTGATGCCAAAGGCATGATGATGCCTGCCTCCACCTTCTTACAGGTCGAGGCAAATTGGATCAGCTAATGGCTGTTGTCAGGAAAGCTAGTGAGAAGTCATGTGTTGGAAATGTCATTTTGGAACAAGATTTGGACTACATCTGGTAATGAGATCTTTTGGGATTGTAAGGATACTGAGTGTCAAAGTTATCTCATCTTTCCTTGCAGTGGCATGAGACTGGAATATCATTGTAGGTAGGCAGACTACTGAAGTACTAGCAAACTCTAAGGGCCTTCATAGCTTTCTTATCTAGTTGAGTTTATGTCTTTGTGAGTCTGTTTTGTTTTTAGAAGCCAGCTGTCTTTGTATTCTGATAGTAGGTATACAGATGCTTATTAAAGTAGGAAGTCTCGATTATTTCAAGGAAAACATACATTCACCTCGTTAGTTTTGTTTTGGGTGGCAGGTATTTGACCACACTAAATACTTCAAGAGTTACCTAGACAGCAATATCTATAGAACTGCACATGGGGAAAACAGAGAAATAAAGAGATTGTGTAATGAAATGGGAATTTCCAGTACTTAATGGGGTGATGCATAACATTGTTTCAAACAGTTTGCACCCCACTGAAAAACAGACAAGAATAAATGACAAAGGCACATAGCAACATACGGAGAAAGCTTAGGATAGGACAAATGTAAATACATGCAAGGAAAAATGCTATCACATTCAGTGCCTGGCACATAGTAGGTAATTAATAAATGTTTGTCGATTCATTGGGTGTGAGCTATAGCCAGAGTTTCTGTTCCTGGAAAAGAGGTTTCTCTTCCACAGAAAAGAAAGTTGGCCTATTTTTCTTAGTTTAGAAATGTTTGCTGTAAGAAAAGTTATTAGACCTTTGTATAAATTCCCCAGACTGGGATAGCCTGACTGTTCACAATGATCTGCACGTATTTTGGGGATTCTTCCATCATGATTTTGTTATGGATTTGTGTCTTAGCTATTGTGATTAGATGTGGGAATAGTATATTCCCTGTCTTTCAAATGTCATGGTTCTTTTCTAGCAGACTGAAATTTTCATTTTTTAACTCTAATTTCCACGCGAAAGTAGATAAATTTCTCTCATTTACTGACATCAAAACTGCCACTATTTTCTCATCATTAATTCTGAGTGATTATTAAACACTGCTGGAAGTGAGTGCTTTTCTTAAAGTCATCTAGTCTGTAGGTGTGGTTGGCATTCATCAGGATAAGTTTTACAGTAGATGACATGCCAACCTCTTAAGGCTAAAAGTAATTATTCCCCATGTTATTTATTCTTTGTGAGCTAAAATTATGCCTTTCCAAGGAAGGATTTGAATCTGTATCTAGATAGACTATTTCAGTAAGAGAAGTTCAAGGTGACAAAGGCTCAAGTGAAGTCATGGTCGAATTTTGAAACACAAAGTGAAAGTAAGAAAGTATTTTATGATGGTAAGAAAGCATCTCACATGGATTGTTACAGCTTCTCTAGTGAGGTAAGTGGTAATGGAGATGGAGTACTGGACTTGGAATCTAGAAGACAAATTTTAAATTGGCCTCAGATATATTCCAACAATATGACCCTGGTCATGTCACTTAATTTCTGTCTGCCTTAATTCCCTCATCTGTAAAATAGTACCTACCTCATAAAGTTGTTGTGAGGATAAAATGAGATAATACTTAAAGAAACATCTTATGAACCTTACAGCACTATATAAATGCAAGTTATTGTTAGCTATTAAGGTAAAATTTTGCATTATTCTATTGGGTATAAATGGATGGCCAAGAAGTTAAAGAGCTACATGTGACTCATGAAAATGACAATAACTCTCTGGGCCTATGGTTCATAGAATGCTTTATTCTTTTCATTTTGCATTTCAAAATTGGACAATCAGTTCTCTTGTGCTTTTTAAATCTGGAACTTCCATAAAAAGTTGGACTAGACAGTTTTTATAGCCATTAGATTATTGATTAGGGTTTAAAGGGGCCACAGAGATCATCTAGTCCTATGTTTTTTCAGGTGGAGAAACTGAGGCCTGGGAAGTTTAAATTATTCAAAGTGAGATGACAGCAAATCCAAAATTCAAAACACATCCCTTTGACTTCAAATCCAGCATTCTTTCTACTGTACTTTTGCTAAAACACCAGTTTTTTATTAATCCACATAATCAATTCATGTAAAATGTTTTGTAAAGTTTTAAGTATAAATGCTATTATTATACACATAACCTCCATTGTAGTAAAAAAAAAAAAAAAAAGAAAGCCCATCTCAAAATATGGCAACTAAGTGATTTTATTGGATGTTTCTTAAATTGAATTATATGAGAAAAACTCAATATGGCCTAGGGAATTATCAGTGATGAAGAAGAGTAAGACACTATTTAAAAGGGAATTGACAGATTCCTAAAGCTCATGCTGAAAAGCTGATGTAGTTCTCCTCCTCCCCCACTCCAGACATTTCCCCAGCACCACTTCATTTTGCCTCCAGTCTGAAATCATACTATTGTATGGCACATCCCAAATTACTCTTTTTTATATATGCCATATCCCTTTAGAAGAATTTACCTTTTTGAGCAGGATGACTTTGCCTTTCTCAAGTGATTTGCTTTAGTGTAACTTTAAAAGATTAATCAATGTTTCTTTGGCGTTCTTTTGTAAGTCTGGCTTTATTCATCTGTTCCTCCACTGAGTTTGCTTTCAGGAACATTGTTTGGCTTTCTTTTTAATTACTAACAACTATCCCTGATCTTTTCTCCAAATTCTTAGAATTTATTCAACTGTATATTTATTATGCCATTAATATGATATAATTAGCACTAATTAGATGTAGATGAAAAATGGTTTATATTATTTTTCTGTGTGTGTTAACTTTAGCTTTAATTTACACCATCCACTGCACTCCTACCCACTCTATGTGAAAACATATATTTGCACATATGGTTATAGAAGTTCTTTTGGCTGTTCCTAGATTCCTATCTAGGTGCTACAACAAAATTGTGTAAAATTCCCTAAATGGCCATAAAATTGTGGAAGGTCATCACAAACTACATTTTCTTCATTTTTTCTAGTCTTTTCTTTGTTGAGGGCTACTTAACACTCCTCCCTCCTTTGTGTTCACACCCTTCAGAGATTTTCAGGCAGTTACCATGTTCCCACTTAGTCACTGCTGAGCCAAGTTCTACATACTCTTTTAATCTTTCCTTATACAATAAGTCAAGCCCTTCTTCTTCATGTTCTCTGAACTCTCTCCAGCATGTTATACGTATTTTAAAAATAGTGTTCTAGTTCACCATTAACATATAAAGTTGGCTTGGTTGACAATGGGCTCTTTGTTTACTACTTTAGAAAGCTTTTGATAGAGGCAAAAAGGCATACTACATACTTTAGAAGTTTAGATTATATTGGAGGGAGACTATATACATAATATTCTCATCCTAACAAATCACTACTTGTCCAGCGTTGATTACAATGCTGGAGAAGCAAAGAATTCTGACTTTGTTTCATGGCCTCTCTATGCCATTAAATATAGGTCAAACACTTTCTTTGACTGGTGGTCATTTTAAAAAAATGTCTCTGATTAGAGAATGCATTTTTTTCATCATCTGGATGTTTTATTGAATTCTCCCAACCTGTGTCCTCCATTCCAATCCCATTGCAACCACTAATACAGCCCTTCCTATCTTCATATTTAGACAAACCTCTGCTTAGTAGTGGAAGGAATAAGTAGCCAGAAGTCATAAGTTTGAATCCTGTTTTTGAGATATATTGCTTGTATGACCATGAAAATTTCAAATGTTTGTTGACTTGATATTAAATCTATGGGTCCCACTTTCCTTATCTGTGAGATAAGGAAATTAGACTATATGATTCCTAGGTTTCAATTGCTATCATTGAATCCCAAGGCGACTAGATGACATAGTGGAGAGAGCACTAGACTTGGAGTCAGGAAGACTTACGTGCAGTCCTGCTTCAAGTCACTTATTAGCTGTGTGACCCTGAGAAGAGCACTTCTACTTTCTCAACCTCAGTTTCCTCATCTGTAAAATGTGGGTAATAATAGCATTTACCTTACAGGTTAATTGTGAGGATAAAACAAGATAGCTCATGTAAAGTACTTTCTAAACCTTAAAGCATTATATAAACTTAGTTATTATCTCTAATATGCCTTTCAGCTCTATATCTATGATCCTGTGATATCACTCCTCCACTCACTCTCTTGTACCATTTGTCTTTCCCACAGCCGTTGTATTGCTTCATTCATCAAAAACTTGCCTTCTGCATAAAGCATGTGTCTCTATATTCAGATTTCAACCTATCTTTCTAATTCCACCTCATGCTACCTTTTTCATAAACCCTAAGTTCCATCCAAATTGGACTATTCACTATCCCCCAATTGATATACCATCCTTGCATTCAGACCTTTATTCATGTAATCGCTCAACTGGATTCCCACCCCCATCTCTCTACTGAATGGAATCCCTTCCTTCCTGTGCCACTTCTTCAATGAAAGCTTCCCTGAGCCATCCAGCTGAAAATGATTTCTCTCACTCTCAAACTTTTCCATTGGACTTTGTCTGAACATCTTTTGCAACTATTAAATTCTGCCTTTTATTATAATTGCTTATATAATACATCCCTAGTCTTCTTAGGAGATGTTAAGTTCCCTGAAAGCAGGGCTATGGCTTATTTCATCTTTATCCCAAGAGTCTAGCACAGATCTTTGCATAGAGGATGACCTTATATAAATGTTAAAATTTGAATGAATCTAATTTTTCCAACCCAATATATGATCCATACTTTGAATTCATATGAGAGGATTCACACAAATATATTTCCCCAAGCATTTACTTCCTTCCTCCTCTGATTGATGCAAACTTGGAATCAATTCAGTTTTGCACTAAAATTGATGAATTGTTCTCTATGACTATTTCATCCAATAGCTTAATGTCCTTCATCTCTAGTAGCAACAGAACATGGATAAGAGTTAAGTTTGAAGCACTATAGAATTTAGGGATTGGGGATCAAGATTATTTTTATTCTCTTCCCTCTTTCCCCAAAGAATTCATTAGCATACACACATGTGTATATGTGTATATGTGTATATACATGCATACATATTTTTTCAAATAGGCTCAACTTTAGGGGTTCTTTACATTTTTTGTATCTTGGATCCTTTTGGCAGTGTGATGAAGTGTATGGACACCTTGTAAGAACAATATCTTTAAATGCATAAAATAAAATGCATTGGATTACAAAGGAAACCAACTAAGTTGAAATGGTTATCAATTTAAAAAAGGTCACTTTCCCCAGTTAAGAATCCCTGTTTTAGAACCATTTTCCAAGAAGGAGGAAAATATTTTCTGTTTTTCACTGCTGTCTACTAATAGTCCTTAGCATCTGCTCAGTAACTTGGTACGTAGACATGACTGAAGATAACAATCAGCTCCGAGTAGACTGTTCTATTGGGATTTATGGTATTAGTGAGTGGGAGGTAGGGACTTTCCTGTTTCCATCAGAAGCTTCTTGGGAGCATTTAGAAAGTAGTAGATCCACGTGTTGTCTGCCTAAAATATGTAATTACTATCATCATCATTACCACCAATGTATTTACATTTATAAAGAGGGCTTTTTCAAAGGGCTTAATTCACTCCTTATGAAAGTAGCCATCACTCATAGTAAGCAGAAATACATTTGAGATCATAACACCAACTGATTTCTCCCCCTCCTATTTTTCTGGGAATTCAGAAATAAGCACAGTTCAACACCATCAATAAAACACCCACTCAGTTCTCCCCAAATAATGGACATAGGTAATCCAAAGAAAGACAAAATAACAAAGGGCAAGACCTATAGAAGACAAGAGTGAAGAGGAAGGGAAAGTATGTGCACAGACACTAAGAAAAAAAGGGGAAAAACTACATAATAACAATATCATATGATTTCAAATATGCATTTCAATGCTAAGGGAACCAAACCTCCTGGCAGTTCCTTAAGTGTTGCAATTTTCTTCGGGATGTTTTGGTCGCATAGACACAGTGACACTTTTGTTTTCAAATCTAGTGTAATATCCTCAGTACCTCATAAGCTTGTGTCCTGGGCTTTTGTGTGAGCAAATGAACATATTTTTAATAAGATGACTCAATAATTACTTAAGATGTCATCTCATTAACTAGTTCTGAAGTGTTTTACAAAAGGGTGAAAATGTGATTGTCATTCAACAATTATGCTCTTTCTTGTTTTTCTTAGTCAATAGAATGTATTTTGAGTGAAGCTACAATGACAAAAGTGAAATAATTCATAAGAACCTTACAGTCTACCATGGTGGATCCACCATGTACAGTAACAAGTAGATTTCAAGAATATTCAAAAGGATGAAAGTTCAAAAGGGAAAAAAAATACTAAAAACTGAGAGACATCAAGAAAAGCCTTGTGTACAATATGGCATCTGAGATGTACTTTGAAAGAAGGTAGGAATGACAAAAGGCCAAGGTGAGGTCATTGTGCATTCCAGGCATGGTGGATCACCTTCAAGTATCAGAGAAGATTTCATGGCCAATAGTAACCTATGCACTCTCATTTAGGGAATATTTGTCATAAAGACATACACATCAACAATAATATCCTGGCCAACTTTAAAACCGAACAAATAATGAAAAGGAGCTGAAAGGTTTGGAAGGCAGTGTTTGGGTTTCCAAAAAAAAAATATCTAGTGGCTCAAGAAAACATATGCTTTATGATTGAGAAGCTACTTTAACTTGTACTTGAATTATCAAGCAAATGTGTTTTTTTTTTCTTGTTTAATTGCTGTTATCCCCCAAATAGATGCCCTCTGTTTTCTGGTTCAGTTGGAAACCAGAGCATTACTGCTGAAATGTAAGGAAGCTTGGATTGTGTTCTGACCCAGCTAGATTTAGAAGAGATCTTCTACTCTGGGTGGGAGAACTTGTTCAGTGAGTTTGATTTCCTTCCTGATTTGGAAGACCAAAACAATTCAAAAAGGGCTGGGGACTTGAATTTTTATCTCTAGATCTTTTCTTGTTTGCCCAAAGCCATTGATAAGAGTAAGTTTTATTCTCATCTTCCACCTTTGCAGTGTCAAACAATGTACTTTCCTGAGTCATGGAGGAGAAGAGCATTTCCTTCTGTTCCCTCCTAGGTTCTCTGAGGCAACACACCTTGTGGCCCAAAGAATTGTGTGATTGCCATTGAAGATCAACTGACAGAGCCCTTTTTTAATGCACTAGACACCAGTGCCTAAGCAAGGATTCCAGGTCATCTCAGCAGACAGGGGAGGTGCTATGGGAGAATTTGTCATCACATACTCTCCAGCTCTGCCCCATCACAGCTTCCTGAAATGAGCTATATGATTTGTGACAATTTCAAACTGAATTGTTTTTCCTGTCTACTGAGGAAAGAATCAAGAACTGGGAAACCATAATTAAGTAAACCCATCAAGGGCATCCCTCTGGGAATTTTATTGCTCATCGTTCCACTAGTCCCAGGATGAATTGAGCTAAATAATTTCTTACTAGTCAATGTATTTTAAGTAGTTAGCATGATACCATAGTGAGAAAATAGAAGATTTCTTAGCAGTACTTTACAGATGTAATCTTTAGTCAGATATACAACAAATGTAGTATGTGAATTATTTCTAAAAGAATGGTTTTATACTATCTCAGGAAAATATAGAGAGATAGATAAATAGATGGACACACCAAATATTTACTGTGTTTACTCTGTGCCAGGAATTAGGGATACAAATGCAAAACAGTAAAATTATTCCTGTTCACCAGGAATTTATAACGTAATTGAGGAAGAAAACACATAAAAGGAAGCAGGAGGGTTGGAGGGGAAATGAGCAAGTCCTGGTTCACCTTCAAGATAAGATGAAAGATCATCTATGAGATTCCAGAATCCCAGGGCAGAGTCTAAGGTTCAAAGGAAAAGATGAGAATGATGGCCTGAGTGCACTTATATTAGCATTAACAGTGACCTTTGCTGATTAAAAGAGAGGATAAGTAGTTGGAAAAGCTTAATAATTATCTTAATTCCATACATAGTAAATAGCCTCTAAATATAAAATGGAAATGTAATAATGACTTAAAGATGGATTTGTTTCTTCGAAAGGTATTAAGGAAACTCTTCAGAGTTAATTTTTTTCAAAGCCCCAAATAGAAAAACTGTACTTGTTTAAATGCAGATATTTGCAAACTACAAAATAGTTTACAAAAACAAAGGTATAAAATGGGATCAAGTAGCCATTAGTTATTTACGGTTATAAAATTTAATAGACAGGTTAGGAAGGGACCTCAGGGGTTATTTAATAATAACTGACAAAGTTTGCAGAGAGCTTGGCATGGTAGGACATGCTTCTAGTCCCTGCTGCCATGGAAACTGAGGCTGATGGATCACTTGAGTTTAGGAACTCTGAGTTGTAATATGGCTAAAGCTTGTGAGGTATCTGAACTAAGTTTACTACCAAAAAGTGAACACCTCTCAGCCACCAGTGGAGGGCCACTAGGCTTTTGAAAAGGAATGAAACCAGCCCTTCAGAAACAAGTCAGAAAGATTGAAGAGGTTAAAGTTTCCAGGCTAATAGACATGCGGTCTGGGCCAATAAGTAGCTATCATACTGTCAGCCTGGGCAAGATAGGGTAAGTTATTTTTTAAAAGAAAGTTTATAAAGAGGTTTATATATATTATCTCATTTGATCGTTCAACCTACGTTTACAAAATCCCTGACAATTACTTATCCTTTACTTGAATATCTCTAATATTGGGGAACTCACTACCTAATAAAGCATCCAATTCCATTTTGAGATAACTCTGTAATTTTTTTCTTTCTTATTTATTGTTTGCTGGTATTAGGATCTCTGATGCATAGAGGCAAAGGATTATTAAATTTAGTTCCTTCCTTCCATTAAGGACCTTTTTCAAATACTCCTAGAAAGCCAAAACAGCTTCAAATTTCTGCAAAATATTCTTTAAAAGAAATTTCATTTGTACACAGTAACATCAGTATTGCACAATGATCAACTGTGGATAACTTAGCTATTTTCAACAATACCTGTATGCGAGACAATTCCAAAGGACCTATGGTGAAAAATGTCATCCATCTGTAGAGAAAGAACTGATGGGGGTCTGAACGCAAATTGAAGCATACTATTTTTGACATTATTTTTTCAATTTTTTTGTTCTGTGTTTTCTTTCACAATATGACTAATATGGAAATATGTTTTATATGACTGCACATGTATAATCAATAACTAATTGTTTGCCATCTTGAATGGGGGAGAGAATTTGGAACTCAAAGTTTTAAAAAATGAATGCTAAGAGAGAATTCTGGGAAGATGACAGAGTAGATTAGAAAATTCCAAGTTCTCCAGATTTTCCCCACAAACAAGGCAAAATAGCATCTCAGGGCAAACACAGAGCAGTAAAAATAAACAAGAGTTAGGGCCGAACAGTGGTCCTTCTGGGACAACTGGGAGAAGATGCAAAGAAAAATCCCAGGACCAAGATTTGGTCCCTGTGAAATGTAAACACCTTCAGACTAGCTCCACTGAAACAGCAAGGGGCTAGCCCTGGGCTTAGCTGTGTTGGCAGGTAGCATCAGCCCCAGCCACACCTGGACAGAGTGAGGAGTCAGGCCTCTGAGTGGAGGAAGATTGAAAGAACCTCTGTTGATAAGGAACATCAGGCCCTGATGTGAAGGTACCAGCACACACCAGGTGAGTGCAGAAGCAGTAGGGCAGGGAGGCTGCTGGCTGTGGGCACTAACAGGAGGGCAAAGTTCTTGGTTTCAGGTGGAGGGCAGAACTGAGTGAGAATCTGAGGCCAGAGGCATCATCCCTCATACCCCAGAATTAAAAATTATTACAATAGTAAGCTGCTACCAAAAAAAAAAAGAGCAGGCAAAGGAGAAAGAACCCAACTATAAAAAGTTATTATGGGAATAGAGAAAATTGGGATTCATTTTCAGAGAAGGATACTGAAACAAAAAAGCCTCTCCTACCCCAAAGAGTAACGTCAAATGGTCACCTGTCCAAAAAGAATTCATAGAATAACTTTGAAAAAGACTTAAAAAATCAAATGAGAGAGATTGAGGAAAACTTTTTTTTTTTTAAAAAGAACAATCCAAGAAGAACAAGAAGATTATGAAAAGAAAATCAACCAACTGGAAAAGGAGACCCAGAATCCTAAAGAAGAAACTCACTCCTTGAAAATTAGAATTGTGCAAAGGGAAACCAGTTAAGAGACCAAGAAATAATAAAACAAAATATAAAGAATGAAAAAATAGAACAGAATGTGAAGCACCTCATAAGAAAAACCACTACTTTGGAGAACAGATCAAGAAGAGAAAACATAAGAGTAATCAAACTACCTAAAAGTTATGATCCAAAAAAGAATCTTGATACAGTAATACAAGAAATAGTTAAAAAAAAATTTGTCCTGAAGTGTTCAAATAAGAGGGGAAATTAGAAATAGAAAAAATCCACGTAACACCACCCGAAAGAGATCCTGTAGGGAAAACCTATAGGAATATCATAGTCAAATTCCAAAACCACCAGTTTAAGGAGAAGATATTATGAGAACCAAGGGGAAAAAAAAAACAATTTAAATGTCATGGAGCCACAATTAGAATCACATAAACCCTAGCAGCAGTGACACTAAAAGACCACAGGTCTTAAAATGCTATGTATCAAAAAGCAAAATAACTGGGGTTACAGCTTAAAATATCATATGCAGCAAAGTTAAGCATAATCCTGAATGAAAAACAAAATGAATATTTAATAATTTTTCAGACTCTCAGGATTTTGTTGCAAATAAAACAAAACAACACAAAAAACTGAACTCAACAGAAAATTTGACATACAAAATCTAAGAAAAATGTAAGGCATATATACAAAGACTAATTACGAGGGACTCAGTAAGGACAGACTGTTTACTTTTTATATGAGGAAATGTAAATTGGGTGATTTGAAAGAAAGATTGGGGTAAACCTAAGTATTCTATGATTTTAAAAAGTAACCAATTAGGAAAAAGTCAAGAGTAATTACCTTATGCAAGTGAGGTGTGAGAGGAAGAACTGACAGAGAAATTAGATGGGGCCGAGGAAGGGCTGGTAGTTCTGGAGCCCTATTCTCCTCAGGAATGGGTTTAATAGGGAATAGTACGTAAAGGAATATGAAAATCTTCTACATTCAGAAAGAAATAAAAGCTAAGGGGAAAGGGAGGGGGGAAAGGATAAGGGAAGGATTTTTAGAGGGACCCCTACTCACATCAGATCTGGATTAAAGAGAGAACAATACATGCAATTAGAAGGGAATAAAAGTTTTACAAATTTATAAATGAAAAAGAGGGTGAGGGAATAGTATAAAGGGGTTTAGAAGGGTATTTAGATTAATGGGAATAGTAAGATAAGGGAGGGATCTTTGGAGGGGGTTAAGGTGTGTGTGTGTGTGTGTGTGTGTGTGTGTGTGTGTGTGTGTTTGTCCATTGTTCTCAAAGAAGACCATGACATCAGGAAAATTATGACATGACTTGCGGTTGACTTTGATTTGAATGAGGGAGGGCTGTGCAAGGTCACCAGCCTCACTTTCTCCTCCAGAGCTATCTGGGTCCTGTGACCTGATATTTATCAGGCCGACTGGAGATGGCCCAGGATGCATTAGCCCAGGCTAACATCTTTTCAGGTTCTCACTTTGAGTGAGGTAACGCTCATTCAGTGAATAGGTCTCTACCTCTGCCTTTGCATCCTCTCCGTCCTCCATTTCAGTGGCTGAAGGCTGCCTCCTTAAAGTTAGGTTTACTGGCTAGACTTCTTTCTCAAAAACCAAGACTTAAACCCAATTCACTTTGGAGCTGATAGATTGGACAAGGGGCCCTGCCTTCCTAGCACAGAGTGAATGTAAATACCAAATAGTAACTGTTTCTCTTTTGGCCAGGAACCCTGAGGGTCTTCCCCTCCCAGTTTGATTTTTTTTTTTAAGTTTTGATTAAAGGAGCCAACCCTTGATTAACTTCTTGAAGAGGCCTATTCACTGAATGGGTGTTACCTCACTCAAAGTGAGAACCTGAAAAGACCTTCACCTAAAAGGGCCAGGGTCTCCCAATGCATCCTGGTGTCATCCTGGTGAATATCAGGCCACTGGATCCAGATGGCTCTGGAGGAGAAAGTGAGGCTGGTGACCTTGCACAGCCCTCCCTCACTCAAATCAAAGTCACCTGCAAGTCATGTCATCATTTCCTGATGCCATTGTCCTCTTCGAGAACTAAGGACAAACACAACCTGTGAGTAGGTTAAATAATAGGAAGGCAAGGTAGTAGTGGGTAGGAGTAAAGTAGAGGAGTCAGGAGGAATAGGAAATGAGAGATGCACACAAATATAAAATAAAGATCAGAAGTAGAATTTATTAGGAAAAGAAGCAAGGGTAGTAATCATGATCTCAAACAAAGTTAAAGCTAAAATAGATTTAATCGAAAGAGAAAAATAGAGAAACTACACTATATGTCAGCTATGTTAATCAATATTGTTTTATACTATTTAAAACAACTAGACTGGATAAGGTTGCATTGTTGTGGTGTGGGAAATAATGTGTCAGTGGACATAGAAAAATATGGAAAAACTTGGCCTTATGAAGGAGGATGTTATCCACCCTCAGATAAACAGAGAACAAATAAATATTGTAGGGTCTTACATAGATCCATAGAATGTATATGTCGATATATGAGTATCATTATAGATATCTAAGCATATGTATGTAATGTGAATTTATATACATGTATACATATGCATACATGTTTGTGTGTATGTATGTACATATATACATACACACATGCACACATACATATTAATCTGCACTTAATTGTAGCCTTCTTGGGGGAGAGAAAAGAGAAAAGGTAGAAAAAAAGAACAAAGTAAAAAATGCACAGCAGAGAACAAAAGAAAACTTACAAGGAAGCAAAGATGGACAGCTCTGAACACAGTGTGTAATACTTGTTAAATAGGCTTTCCTGAAATGGAAGTTTATTGATGTATATTTTGAATCCTCTCTTAATTCTGCTGTGCACATGGCAATGCTTTTTTTTTTGGTTATTTTGTATTTAAGTTTTAATACTTGAGTTTAAAATAAATTTAAAAATGAATGTTCAAAAAATTTTACATGTAAATGGGAAAAATAAAAGGTTATTTTAAAAAAAGTTATTTCATGAGTTGGAGTTTTAATAGGCATCTTGCCTAAAGAAAGCTCTCATCCAAGTAATTTAAGCTTCAAGTAGATCAATATACATGTAAATGTATGTATGTGGAGACAGAGTATATACCTATATGCACATTTATACATGTTCATATACATCGTTGCCTTATATAAAGTAATAGCATGGTCAGATTTGAAATTATTTCGATAAGCAACAACACCAGACCAATTCAAATGACAGGATTTTTGAACTCTTTAATTTTTAATCAACTCAATTTTCTAATATATTTTCTTAATACCTTACTAAGAAAGCTAGCTTTTCTACTAAATAACAAAAAGGAAAAAAAGAGCAGTGAAGCAAAACCAACCAACTAATCAAGCACCTACTAAAGAGGCCTATTCACTGAATGGGTATTGCCTCACTCAAGGTGAGAACCTCAAAAGACCTTAGCCTGAAAGGGACATGGTCTCCCAATGCTTCCTGGGCCATCTCTAGTCATCCTGGTGAGTATTTTTATTAAGCACCTACCATATGCCAAGCCTCGTGCTAGGTGCTGTGGACAAAAGTATGGAGAATGAAACAATCGTTATTCCCAAGAAGCTTATATTCCAATGGAGGAAACAAGAAGTACATATATAAATCAATGCAGCACAAATATGGAGTGAATAAATACAAATACATACAAAGTAGTCAAATGCAAGATAGTTGGGGAAGAAGGGTACTGAGTCTAGCAGCAAATGAATAGAATAGCCTGCAACTGAATAGGAATATGTGTAAAATCTGGCACATGAATTCAAAAAATCAGCTCCACAGATGCAAGATTGGATTGGTATAGCTAAGAATCATTTTGGCTAAAAACAATGTGTGAGTTGTAGTGGACTTCAAGCTGAAGATGGCTCAATAGTCTGATATGGAAGCCAAGAAAAGTATCATGAACTTTTTTACTTCGTAGGAAGAGAATCAGGATACGGGACTCAGCAAGTAACAATATTGATATATGATGTCTTAATTAGACCACAAACGTGTTCAATATTGTGTTCAGTGCTGGATATATTTTAGGAATAGATTGACAAGTTTGAGTGTCAAGAAGAGAGTGACTAAAATGGTGAAGGACCTTGAGGTCATGCCAATCATGAAAGTTGGTTAAAGGAACTGGGGCTGGTTTGCCCTTACAAGAGATTTTTCTTTTGGAGGGAGAAGAGAAATGTGATAGCTGTCTTCAAGTATTTGAAAACCTTTTGAGAATAGAATTGGCACATTTGACCCCAGAGAGCAAAATAAGGACCAATCAAAGGAAATGATAAAAATATAATTTTAGGCTTGATGTAAGGGGCAACTTCCTAATGAAGAGAGCTTTCCAAAAGTGAAAGGCTAGACACAGAAGATAAGGTAGTGTGTCCCCCATTACTTGAGTTATTTAAACAAAATCAGCAGAGGAAATCCTTTTTCACCTAAAGATCCCAATTGACTCTGAAATTCTGTGATTCCAAAAAGTTTATAGATACCAGTTGGACAGAATCCCAGAAACCACCTAATCAAACACTTTTTTTTTACAAATGAGGAAACTGAGTCACAAGTAGTATAAACATTTTCTCCAAGGTCATGCAGATTTTTGTTAGACGTGAGATCTGAACCCATGTCCTCTGACTCTAGAAACAGTACTCATTCTACTCTATCACTTTTTTTGTTAGAAACAGCAAATTTCAGTCATCCCCATACCTGAATTTTGTTAAGTGATTTTCCTCAGATTCCTCTTTTGTACATTACAAGAACAACAATACTTTACTCCATTTCAATATTTTTTCTTCTACAGACTCCTCAGTTTTCCATGCTATGTTTCAACTCAGTGCTAGAACTGAAGAAAATTAATATAGTTAATTACTTTTCAACAGAAATCATAGGTTATTAATGGGCTTTTAGAATTAAGTTTCAAGTACAACCACATCTAGAGTATTGTGTCTATTTCTGGGCGCCACAGTGCAGGAAGGAAATTAACATCCTGGAGTGCATTCAAAGGAAGTCGACTAGGGTGGTGAAGGAATGAAGCTGAAGGAAAATGAGATGTTTTGGTTGCAGAGAGAAAGAATCAGGCAGAAATGGGGGAGAAGAGGAATGATCCTTTCAAATATTTGAAACGTTGTTATGTGGAAAAGGGATTAGAATTGTTCTCCTTGGCTCCAAAGGGACAAGATCAGTAGAAGGAAAATTTCGGCTCCCATAAGGAAGTACTACCTACCAATTAGGTTGATCCAGAAGCCAAATGATCAGCCTCAAGAGGTAGGCAATCCCTCAACACTGGAGGTCTTCAAGAAGAAGCTGGATGACCATTTGTCAGGGACATTGTATACAGGACTGAGACTTAGCGAATGAGTTAAACAACATGAATTGCTGGATTCTAATACATCTTAAAACTATGGCACCATTCTCAGTAAAATCTTTTGATTTTCAAGGGAATTAATGCATATTCTCTCTCTCTCTCTCTCTCTCTCTCTCTCTCTCTCTCTCTCTCTCAATCCTGAGAAATAAGCCATTGCTCGTTCAATGTAAATCTTATTAACATATGAACTCCTAAGTGCCTGCTTTGTATTTACCACTCACAGGGAAAAATATGGGGCTTGGACTTTTTTTTTTTGGTAAGACCCATTTTAGGTACTGACAAATTGCCAATGTTTCTGGGTGGTATATTATAAATTTTCCACTGGAAACTCAGAAGTTATTGCAAACCACTATATTGCATATAAATGTGCACACGTTAGAGATGCAAGATTCTGGAAGGAGAAAATATTTATATAAAAATGTTTACTGAAATTCCTACCCCCCCATTTTTTCTCTCATCCTTTGAGTTTTATCCTTAAATGCATTCAAAGTGATCTGATTTAATTGGGTTTTCTACCATGTTTTCTGCATAATCATTTTCTCCTTCTTCACCCACTATTGCTATTTTATGGGGGGATATTGTTCATAATCTACTACCATCATTCTAAATAGAATTTTATGAATGAATTTACATTCTAAACCTGTGTTACCCTTGGCTTTCATATCTTCTTGGCAAAGTATTTTGCTGGCTGAAGAGGTTTCTAGGCTTTTCTGCTTTCCTCATTACACCAATTACTCTACAATAGTTGGACTTCTATGGGAAATGGTGATATTCCAAATCAATTTCTATTCCTTTATTTTTTCTCATTTAGGGGTTCAATAGCCCTTTCGCACAGATCAGTTTGTAGCTGACTTCATTTTTAAAAATTTTTACTTTTTTTAATTTATGGAATAAAACAAGCATTTCCATGACACAGTATAAGAAAAAAGACGATTGCCCATGAAACTGCAAATCAATTACATACAATTTGTTATACATTTCATTTCAAATATATAATGAAGTCATCATGTAATTTTTTTTTACTTTTTTCCTTTATTTTCTCCCACATGCCGTAGAGATGGCTACCATTAGACACAAATAGGTATAAATGTAAAGTTGCTCTATAAATACTTCAATTTATCAGTTCTTTCTCTGGATACAGATAGTATCTTCCTTTACAGGACCTTTGTATTTAATTTGGGTATTTATAATAGTCAAAATGACTTAGTCATTCAGTGTTGTTCTTAAAAGAATATTGCTATTACCATACAGAATGTTCTCTTGTTTTTGTTCATTTCACTTTTCAATATTCCATGCAAGGCTTGCCATATATATATATAAGATCAGTGAACTCATCATTTCTTATGGCACAGTAATATTCTATCACCATCATATACCACAACTTATTCAGCCATTCTCTAATTGATGGGCATCCCTGCAATTTCCAGTTCTTTTCCACCACAAAGAGAGGTGCTTTAAAAATTCTAGAACACATTCATTGTTTTCCTTTTTCCCTAATCATCTTTGGAAATAGACCTAATAGTGATATTGATGGGTCAAATGGTACCGGCAGTTTAATAATTCTTTGGGCATAAGCCCAGATTGCTCTCCAAAATGATTGGATCAGTGCACAATTCTACCAACAATGGATTAGTGTCCTAATTCTTCTGCATCTCCTCCAACATTTGTTGCTTTCCCCTTAAATAATTTTAGCCAGTCTGATAAGTGTAAAATGATATCTCAAGCTTGTTTTAATTTGCATTTTTCTAATCAGTAATGATTTAGAGCATTTTTCATAAAACTAAAAATTGTTTTGATTTCTTTATTGGAAAACTCCCTGCTCACATTCTTTGGCCATTTATTAATTGGGGAAAGGGCTCATATTCTTATAGATCTGACAAACTTCTTTATATATTTGAGATATGAGACCTTTATCTGAGAAACTGTCTGTAAAATTCCCCCTCCCCAAATTTTCTGCTTTCCTTGTGATCTTGGCTACATTTGTTTTACTTCTATAAAAGTTTTTTTTTAAATTAATCTAATCAAAATGATCTTTTTTACATCAAACTTTGCTCTCTATCTCTATTTATAAATTGTTCATCTTCCTGTAAGTCTGATAAGCAATATGTTCCATGTTCTTCTAATTTTCTTGAAACATCTCTCTTTATATCTAGGCCATGTATCGATTTTAACCTTATATTGGTAAATGGTATAAGATATTGGTTTACATACAATTTCTGCTGATTTTGTTTCAAACTCTATCTTCTCATTTTTATTCTTTCTTCTAGTTCAATGTTGATTTTAATTTTTGTTCAATAGTTAGTATTCTGACTATGGATGGACAACTAATGAAGTACTTGAGAATGGTTTATGCCATCAAGAAAATTAACCAAATTTAATAGACTGTATTTATATCTCTTTATATGATAATATTTCTTATACCTCTTATCTTATACAATTCTTATTTGATAATGGAATGGGATACAATAAGAAAGCATTCATTAAGAACTTATTATTTATCAAGCAGAGAGGCAACATTTCATTAGAGCCAAAAAGACCTGGCTTCAGGTAATGTCTCTGATGAATACTGGCCATGTAACCCACCCTCAGTGTTCTCCCTATTCTCAGAGAGCATATATTTTTTACTTCAATTCAAACACAGACCAGCCCACAACTCCACAGACAACTTCTCTACCTTTGTTCTAGTGATCTTCACATACTGCCAGTGGCTCTATGCCTACACCCTCTGATTAATGAGTTCTTCTCCAAATCTCCATTTGAGGAAACATTCACACCAGGAAGGCTCACTTCAAACCTACGCCAGCTTATGATTCCACAGACTACTCTATCTTGTCCCCACATGGATGGATACCTTCTCCCCCTGCCTGCTTTCTTTTGTGTTACCTTCCCCTACTAGAATATCAGCTCCTTGAGGGCATAGGAAGTCTTTCTTTTGCTTTGATTCATATTCCCAGAACTCACCACAGTACCTCATTCATAATAACTGATTAATAATTGTTTTTTTTTTCTCTCACTATCTTTCTAATTAGTGGAGACAATACATGTGGGAGGGTTGAGCAGCAGATCATAGGGTAATGCCCAGGAATGAATGGTATCAGGGAATAAAATAAGATCCAAGGGGTGTTAGAAAACAAAGCCATGGCAGATGATGAAGTCCAGTGGTCTAATCACTTAATAGAGAGACATATTTGATTACTCTCTGCTCATTGAAGTGGTGTGAGAAGTCATATACCTGACAAACAATTTTCGGGAAGAGGGTAATAGTCCTAAAGGTCACAGTGAAGTAAACCTCTGGTAGGGAAGAGGGTGGCTAAAGGTGGGCATCATTATCTAGCAAGAAAAGAACATCCAGCACCCAGTGGGAATGAGGCCATGAGAGTTAGGATCTAGGCCAGGAGAAGAGGTGGCCTCCTCATGGCCTGTTCCTCTTAGAAATTTCAAAGAATGTTGAGATCTGAGTAATTGCAGGCAGATTGAATGGGGATAAGGTAGTTCCTGTTGAGCCTTTAGGCCTCCATTAATGCATTGCAGCCTATTCATAACAAATGTTAAACTTTCCATTATTAATTAAATTTGGATAAACTCTCGACTATAATTGTTCAGAAACTATGATGTTCTGTGACTTGCACTCACATAAGAATAAGAGAATAATATTGTTTCAAAAAATCTTTTGTTCCAGGGAGAAGCTTTGGGTCGTTGAAAGTACTGTATATTTACAAATTCATTCATTGCATTTTCCTCTTTACATTCAATTCTAAGCCCAGCTCATTGTCCATGAGCATTTTTATTGACATACATATATTAAACTATTTACACCAGAATTGTCCTACATAGTCACTAAGAGATTCAGAGAGAACTAAGATTTTTACTTAAAAATCATCTAATTACATTATCCATGGTGGCATAAGCCATTATAATACAGAATGCAACCAGGTCTTTGGTCTTTATATTCATATTGTTTGTTGTGTAAAGTTTCTGCTTCTAGTGAGCCTTCATTTTAGGGATCAATTACAGAGTCTAGCTGCAAATAAACTAGCATTGGTAAAATCCTATTAGAAAATGCCAGTGTTTTCTGTTATGTTTGAAGCCAGTTTCTCCTTTTACCTAATGCCGTTTTCCTTTTGAGGCATCAGATGGCAAGATGAGTCCTTGAAGTCATTCCCAAGTTAGGCATCAATTCCCACTGATAGAAGAGAGTACTAATTGATGGTGTTAATTGCATTCTATTACAGCAAGAGAGCTACATATGGCCCCCAATTCTTTCTCCATTCCCTCTCCTTGCCTACAAGAGGCTGTTTGGTTATTTTGAAATTCACCTTCAGGAAACAACATTTACCATGGCTAACGTCCTAAAATTTGCACTGTTTTTGGTTCTGTGACTAACTCTTCCTCCTTTGCCACCTGACATTTGCCCATGAATTTATATTCATGACTAAAGCCTTAGACAAAGCCAGTACAGATTCTCAGCACAGCAGCTCCCTATCCTAAATAAAACAAGTGATTGTTTCCCATATGTTTTATGAAGCTGCACACAGGCTGTTTAATTACAGTATGTCTTTGTCAGTGCTGGTGCAACCAAGGGAACCAAGACACTGCTTTCCTTTTCTAGGGAATACAGTCCCTGGAAATATCACTGTAGCCCTCTAACGAGAAAACATGAAACCTTTCCATACACCCAGTCTGATTGCTTCTTCACAGGTACACATGAGGAAAAAATAAATGGAGAAGTAGAAGCTTTGGAAGCAAATTCAGAACGTGTGGATAAAGTAACACAACAGTACTAAGACTGTTGCTATTCTTCATAAACATTAGGATTTGGACTAAACTCTTCCCCTTCCCTCCTCTCTCTAAGAATAACCCATAAATCTAGCATAAGCACTTAATTCTACATAATTCTATAATCATTTGATTAGGAGAGTGTAGACACATTTTATGTTGTGTTTTAGGAGTTTGTCAAGCTTGTATTATAATCAAAGCCTTATACCACATGGGCAAAAATACCTTTACTATCTACGTGGTGAAATTTGCTGAACCTGAGTTCACATTGTTATCAGGAGAGATGAGAAAGTATACAGAGTGAGGCAAATTACACAGTTCCACCTTCTGTTGTCCCTCTCCACCCATCTATTGGTCCAAGATGACATAGAGCTGGAAACCTGATGGAGGGAATCTACCTTATAGTTGCTAATGAAAGCACTGTTGGTAGGATAAGTGAAATTTCTCCTCATATACTCAGGAAATATAGGATATTCCAAAAGTTTTAGGGCAGTTTTAAATTATAATAGCCAAGAAAGCAATTTAAAACTGTTCTAAGACATTGAGAGACATCCTGTATAAATAGTATATGAAGAGAAAAAATGGGGATCCTACAGAAGTCAGGAATATTGATTAAACTTTCTTCTATGAACTTCAGGATTAACTATTTGTATATTTTTTAAAAGTTCATTTGTCTTAAATTCTTGATATCTCTGTCCTTTTCATAGTGCACAGGAGATTTAAATTTTGAGAGAAAGGATCAGTCTTATATATATCCTTTTATGCTATCTCCCATGCCTAGAATTCTTTTCTACCTCTTCTCTACCATCTGACTTCCTTCAAGTTTCAACTAAAATGCCACCTCTTCCAAGAAGCCTTTCTTAAACTTCCTTAATGTTAGTGCCTTCCCTCTGAAATTAGCCCAATTTACCTTCTATATATCTTGTTTGTATACAGTTTTTTTGCATATTGTTTCCCATATTATTTGATTATGAGCTTTTTGAGAAGAAAGAATTTTTTTTGCTTTCTTTTTATCTCCAGCATTTAATACAGTGAATGGCACATAGTAGGCACATAATAAATTCTTGTTGACTTGAATGAAACCAGGAATGGTGGTGTTTGGGATAAACAATGGTATAAATACATCTTTA
Organism: Phalanger gymnotis; assembly: GCA_028646595.1. NCBI lineage: Eukaryota > Metazoa > Chordata > Mammalia > Diprotodontia > Phalangeridae > Phalanger > Phalanger gymnotis. Next base: position 110,510,053 of record CM053622.1, read on the forward strand.
GCCCCTGTCAGGTACATTCTCTATGCAGAGGCCATGCAGGAATGACAAATCAAATAATAAAATATTTAATTAAGACAACAAAACAAAGTAATCATGGGACAATGAGCAAATGACAGAGTAATTATAGGAACCCCCCATATTCATATTAAAAATTTTTAGAAAATGCATATAATCTCTCATAGTAATGAAGTAAATCCTGAGGAAACATTTATGAGAGTGAAGATAATATATTCTCTTTTCATGGGTGGAAAAAAGTGAAAACGGAGTCAATAACCTTGCCTTAACTTGGTTTCAATAACCAGCCATGAAAGTATATAGACATCCGTCAGGTATTCAGGGATTCACACCACTGTTTCCATGATCATTGGAATTTTTCTGAGGTCCTAGATTTAGGGAAACTATTGCAGACTCATCCATATGATCATTCCTTCTCTTTACTCCATATTTTCTATGGCCATGAGAAGACTTTGTTACTGCCATCAGGTTTCTCCCCTGTAGCTTACATATTCTTCATTAACTATCTTGCCCAGTCTAATACAATCCTAGGATACAGGCACAAATTTGACAGTAATCTGATACTCAGATGGCTTTCCCTAATCAGTACCATAATTGTTGCTGAAGACTAACAGCCATGTATCTGGGTAACCAGATGTGCCCCTACTATATCAACAAGTCATTTTTATAATTATGATGTGCTCTGAAGTCCTAGAATAGGGGCCTCTGACCTGACAGCAGCAATTTAGTATTTCAATCAATCAATCACCAACGAGCATTTATTAAGACCTTACTATATGCCAGACACTGCTCCAGGTCGTGGGGATACGAGTAATTCTTATACACACACATTTTATTTATTTATTTAGATATTTAGAAATATATCTTTGAGTCATTTTCTTAGAGATAATAATTAGATCCAGTGCTTCTGAGGAGGCTGTCAAAAGACAGAGCATGTAGAAGAAACACTCACAGTTAGGGGACATGATATGGATGATGAGTCAGCAAAGGAGCCTGCAAAGTAGGGGTCAGGCTGGTAGAAGGAGAATCAGGATAGAGTAATGTTGGGGAGAAAATAGAGAGGAGAGATCATGCCTGAAGAGAAGGTGGTCAGTAGTGTGAAATGAGGCAGATAGGTTGAAAAGGATGATGACTAGAAAGACTATCAAATTTGGAACTTAAGATATCACTGGTAGAGCACACAAATAACAAAATAGAGAACTAGATATTTTCTCTGATCTCTATGACCTCTCATACCTCTTCAAAACAAAAGTTATGTACCAAAAATAAAATAACTTCAGTTATTTGAATGACCTAGAAAACCCAGGATCAAGCAAAAATTAAAAAAAAAAAAACATTGACTGAAGCTCACTGACCCTGAGCTCACTCAGTACCCATCCCTTACCTACCATGCTACCAGTAGTGAGGCTGCATTAACAGATCCAAGTACCTGGGGGCTTGTAACATAACCCAACTCCCCATCTCATCTCATCTCCCTTTTTCCAGTGCCATGGAGCCCCTTGCACAAGGCTATGAAAAACCTTTCAACAGCAAAAGCATCCTGGAGGCAATACAACAACAGCGAGTGCAGCAGCATTGCAAATATATCAACTGCTGCTGCCCATAGCACCACTGTGGTAGCTCTCTTAATATCCAGTGCTAGGTCAGAGAATTGAAGAAGAGAGGCATTGGGGCAGTACACTAGGTCAGATATTAGGGGTGTGTGTGTGTGTGTGTGTGTGTACGTGCACACATGTACATGGGCACATGTGTACATACTATACCTGAGAACCACTCAAAAAATCCTGGGACCAGTCCTTCCCCTTCTGTTCCCCCCCAAAAGTCACTTGTGTCAGAGACATAGCTTATTGAACTGTGAATTTCCCAGAGTAGGAAGAAACTGAGAGGCTTTAAGATCCATTCCCTAAGGAACCCATCATCAGAAGGGAGAGAGTTACAAAGTGAGCAATAGGGGAAAAAATTACAAGGAAAAAAAGACTAAAGTTACCAAACATCTCAGGAAGAAGAAAACTCCAAGAACTTGAACATAAGAAGATAAAAATGACAGAAAGAAATATGGTATCTGTATCTAATAAACAAAACCAGGCATTTAGTAATAAATGCTGCAAAACAAAGGAAAATGATCCAACATTTGATGAGACAGAGGATCCTATGGAATATAAGCAAAATGTGAAAATACTTCTTCTGTGTGGTTCAAAAGAGAAAGGAGAATTACGAGAGCAGAATTTATGGCCTACACAAGCAGAAATAATAGTCAAAATAGAAAAACTTTAATCTTCAATGGCAAATTTCACCAATGAAACATAAGAGTGAACAACAGATTAGAAGTCAAAAAGTATAAAATTGAAGGAAAATCTATAGCAAGAGAAGCAAAAAATAGGAAGAAAATATGCTCACTATGCACATAAAATACACTGATTTCAAAGACAAGATACCTCACATTACATGCATATCTTTTGTAGAGATAATGTAAGGATCACAGGGCTCCCAAAAGAACACAGCAGGACAAACAAAAGAAAATCCTAACACGACAATGCAGGAAATAAGGAAAAAACTATACAGAACTGAGTATAAAAAATAAAATAACATTTGAAAGAATTCATAGATCACATCCGGAATATTATGGGAGGCTGTAAACTTCAACATACATAGTGGTTAAATTTAATAATTCAATTCAAAAACAAGTTCTGGAAATAATCAGAAGAAAGCATTTCAAATATAATGGTAAGGGAATTCAAATAAAACAAAACTACTCTGAACCCACCAGAAAATGCAGGAAGGAAGGCAATAGGATGTTATAAAAAGCAATGAAGCTCAAGAAACAGTCCAGGGTGACCCACTCAGCAAATATGAGATTAAATGTAAATGGGGCGGGGGGGGGGGGAAGAAGATGGATATTCAGTAATAAAGAAGCTTGTGAAAAATTTTTAGGAAGAAAACCATAACTGAAGAGACTATTTTCTTCTCAAACATTACAAGAGAAATTCAGGAGGAATGAATAAATGCAGTGGCCAAGGAGAGCAACAGCAACAGCATAACAGCAGGGGGACTGATAACTGCCTTCTTTCTATATGAATACAATTAGACAAAGTTGAAGGTAACAGTGAAAAGGCAGGTCTGGGACATTATGGACAGAAACTGGCAATGCACTGCCTACAGGTGAATCAATCTTTTTTTGTGGGACCACATTACAACATGGGAAAGTACATGAACGGAGAAAGGAGAGGAATAGAGAGACATAAGTGATTTGCCAGAGTCAAATGAAAGGTCAGCAATGAGGGGAAGGTGATCCCTGGGGTCTCAGAAAGAAAAGAGCCTACAAAGGAATGGATGAAGAGGAAGGGGGAAAGAAGGAAAATGAAGGAAGTTGGCCTTGCTGTGGTGATTTGAGTGTATTCCTTTGCTGAATCCTGCTATAAGTGAAAAGAGATGGTCTATGAAGGTAGACTGAGACCTTGTACTGGGTATAATTTGGGGGATTTGGAGCTTGGAAAATTTACTTGCCTGAACTTGAGACAGGGAGGAATTGGAACTGGAACTTGGAGGAGCGGGAGAGCACAGTCACAGGTTGAGATTATGAGACAAATGTAAAAAAAAAAAAACAACTAATCAGGTGAAGGTATAGATCGGTGATGGTCTGCATGATTAGGCACCTGTGAGGGAGGGATCCTACCATGGGATGTTGTCCTCTCTGACACCTGCAATAATTAGCATAATTCTGAGAAGGAGGCACAACAAAAAAGGGAGAGCCATGGGACAAATTTAAAAGAAAATGGCAAAACCACATATAGAGGAGAACCTAGGATAGATGTCATAAAAATTTTGATTTTATAAGTAATATAGAGAATAGAAATAGAATAGAAAATAACAACAGCCATAAATCAGAGAATGGAGGTCTAGGAAAGACAGAAAGAGAGAACAGATAATGTAGAGAGTGAGAGAAATCCTTTTTTAGAAAGAGCTTCAAAATGAAATTAAAAAATTAGTGGACAGTATTAGTTAAAGCAAAGGAAGGAAGAGGGAAATCTATTTGACTAATTAAGAGGAAAAAAAGAAGAATCACATAACCAGATAAAAGTAAGAGAGAAAAGGGAATTAACAATTAAAACTTCAAAGGGAAAGGGGTAACAAATGAGAAGAGGGGATTAGGTGTGAGGGGAAGAGAGATTATAGGAACAGGACTACCTTAAACACAATTAAGGTACAGTGACTGAAGGAATATAGTGCAGTATTTAGAAGAGAAGAGGAAGAACACATATAACTTGAAAAAATTACATTAGAGATAATTGAGGGAAAATATAAATCTAACTCTCTGAACTTCAAATATGAATGAATTAAATTATCTAACAAAATTTAAAAGAGTGACAGATTAGATAAGAAAACAAAACACTAAAATCTATTGCTTAGAAGAAACATATTTTAAAAGGAAACACATATGCAAAATAAAACTGGGAGGATGGAGAAAAATGCACTTAGGCATCATGTGAATCTAACAAATCAGGAGTTGCTGTAATGCTCTCTAACAAAACACAAATAAGCATTCAAAAAATAAAAAAGGATAAAGAAGGAAATTATTAGGATGAAAGGAAGGATAGACAATAAACCAATATCAGTAATTAACTTATGTGCTCCAAATGCCTTAGCATACAAGTTCATAGAGAAAAAATCCGAGCTACAAGAAGGATTAGACAGTAATGCAATAGTGACAGGACACTTCCATATGTGTCTCAGTTTTTGATAATTGTAACAGAAAGATTAATGAAAGGGAAATCATGAAATTAAACAAAATGCTGAAGAAACTTGACTTAAAAGGCTGATGACATCTTATCAATGGCACTGCAAAAGTATGTGTGTGTCTGTGTGTGTGTGTGTATATAATCAGAACTATATGTAACTTTTACAAAAATTGACCATGTACTAAGGCACATGTTATAAACAAATGTAAAAAGGCAGAAATAAGTAATACATTCCCACAACAAAAATAGTAATTGGGTCAGGGACTACAAACAAAAGAATAGATTAAAATGGAGACAAGAATAAAATTCTAAATATTTATTTCAAAGAAAAGTAGTCAAGGAAAAATCATAGAAATAATGAATAAACTTGTTAAAGAAAATGATAATGGTAAAACAACATGGTGAATTTTCTGAGAGGCAGCTAAAGTAGTCTGCAGGTGGAAAATCGTATCCCTACAAAGTTGTATTAACAAATTAGAAAAGGAGAGAATTAATGAACTAACTATGCATTAAAATTAGAAAGAAAAGTAACCAAACTGAAAATAAGCACAAAAAAACAGAGATATTACAACTAGATTAGAAATAGATAAATTGAAAACAAAACATATAAATGAGACTAAAAACTGTCTTTAAAGAGTAAGAAGATTGATAAACCCTTACTAATGTGATTTTTAAAAGAAGAGAAAAATCAAATCAACAAAAAAATAGCAAAATGAAATCACAGGAAAAGCAGAAGAAATAAGAATAATGAGAACATATTTTTTACAGTTATATGCTAACAAAACTGAGAACACAAAAGAAATAGAGGTATACCTTCAAAAATATAAAATACTCAACCTTTAGAAAGTCAGATAGAAATCTTAAATAACCAAACTCAGAAAAGAAAATAGATATAGTTGCAAAAGAGCTATTAAAGCAAAAATAAATGAATCCTCATTTTAATGGATCCCCAGAGAGTTCTACCAAAATTAAAAGAACAGTTAGTACCCTTGCTTCACAAATTATTCTCTAAACCTGGGGGAAAAGGCACCCTAACAATTCTTTTATGAGACGAATACAGACTGAATGCCTAAACCAGAGAAAGACGGAATGAAGACATCTCTATGTTACTATCATTAATGAACATTGACTCTATAATGATATTACCTTGTAGTTTCTTTCTATGTTTTATAATCTGCTGTTTTAGGATACTATGGTAATTTAACCGAGAAATCACTCATTGTGACTAAGTGGAATTTATATCAGTAATGAAAGGGTGGTTCATCACTAGGGAAAGAATCAACATAATTATGTTAAAAACCAAAACTTCAAAACCACATGATCACCTCAATAGATACAGAGGGAAAAAGGTACAGTGCTCTTTTACTAAAAACCCAATAAAGTATAGGAACAAAGAGATCTTTTTAATATGATTTAAAAAACAAACATCTAAAACTGCAGGCAAGCATCACTTACAATGAGTCATCATATGTATATTTTCCAATAAATATGAGAATGAATGTATTAAGAAGGCAGAATTTATGATTTCAAAGAGAATCATATATATGTCTGAATGGTTCAGAACTGAAGGATATAAGGAATTCTCTAAGTAGAAGGCAGAAGAATTAAAGCATTTATTCAAGCTCCAAAGTAGGAGACCCACGAATGAGCATCCCCATTTTGATATTCTGATCAAAAGCTTCCAGGCCCAATAAGTCTGCCTCACAAGAGTAACCAGGAGGCCACAGAAAAACATGATGACATTAAACCAAATCATATTCATGCTTCCCTCCTCCAGTAAGAGATTACCCACTGGCCTCAAGCCCTTGCTCAGCACTCCCCAGTCCAAACGCGGGGTCAGCCCTACTACCAGCAGCTCCTGCTTCTTCAGCTCCTTTGGCTTCGGCTTTATCTTCAACTTCAGCTGTAGCTGTCTCTGGCTCCAACAAGTCTCAATCTCCAAGCTGTATTCTCTCCTTTTATAGAGATTTTTTTGACATCATCAAGTGTCTGGATGACCAAAACTTAGGCTCTGGTGATTGGTTCTTGAGTTAGCCCCTCCCCCTTAGGACCCTGGGAGGTTCACATCCACGTAGGTTAGGTTAATATCGAATAAGGCTTAGAGCTTGGGGCTTAGCACTTAGTAGAACTCAAGACACATGGCTCTGGAGTTAGCAACTCCCCTTAGCCAGCCCCACCTTGGGCCCCACCCCAGTCACCAATCCACACCCACATAGGTTCCACACCTAATAGGGGTTTGGGCCTGGGGCTTAGCACCTAGTAAGGCTCAATGAAATTCACTCAATTACTCAAAGAAAACAAAGGGCATTTTGCTTACCAACACACTCCACCCCTTGTTCTAGGATACATAATCTAATCAGCCATGTATCCTAGAACATACATTGACCCATTATACATTATGATCCAATTACACAGGAAACTAAAATATATCATTCACAACAAAGCAAAACATATCAGTGACATTCCCGAATATTTGTTTACAATATAAACATGACCCACCCCTAGGTCCCAGCAAGATAATCTCTTCAATCAATTATTCCCAAAATACTTGTTTACAACTCAAATGTCCACCCCTAGATCTTTGTATCCTTTACATAGGAACGGTGTCAATAATACCATAACAATAAAACAATACAGCAAGGGTAGTATAAAATAAGTACACAGAACAATGTCATCATTCACCCCCACTCAAACGATTGAGGCTCAAAATCTTGGGGTAAGGGGTGAAGGTCTCATTTTCCATAGCTTCTTGTTGCTGAAATTGGACATAGAGCTGTCCCTGCCCCAAGAGTCCCATTCCAGAGATCAGTTCTTTAGCAAGCTGGCAGGAATTCTAAGAATGCTTAGGCAGTCACCTGAAAGTGTAGGGTGCTTAAGCCTAAAGGAGACAGAACTAGCAACAAGGTTGACCAAGACAAAGAACAAAAGAGTAAGCAAGTATGGGCTATTATACTTCAAATAAAATCATCTCCTACTCTGGTTGAGACTCCAATTATTCAAAAATTTGATCCCATAGCCTAACTCATGTAGGGAATGCTTCTTTTCCAAGGGAACACAATAAGGAAACCAAGCTAGAAGGGTCCCAGCCTAAATGGAGACTAGGATTGCCCTCCAGGCCTTTTTCCCCAGATATAAACTTTCACCTGTTAATCACACAAGATCACCTTCCCTCTGAGTGGCTTGTGGCATTTATCAGCATCAGCCATACTTCTAGAGTCCATGAATCTATTATTATAGCCCTATTCACGGTAAAATATATGGTTCAGGGGTACAATTTGGTAATTATCTTCCCCTGAATAGACAACTGTTACAGTGTTGTCCTTCCCATGGGCTATGACTTCTGCAGCCTTTAGAATATCATCTGGCTTCCATTTTACCCATACCTTAGCTCCCAATTTTATTCTATCAATGGGGCAAGACTCTTTTGTTCCTCTAGTAGTTATTTTGGGAGGAGGGTCAGTTTTAACAAAAGGTCTTTTTTCACAGGGATAATAATCACTTGAACTATCCTATCATTTCTACAAAATTATACAGGTTTTTCATCCAAATTCTGGAGTGTCACAACAATTTCTCTTTGATAATTAGAATCTATCACTTCAGCTGATACATGTACTCCTTGAGCTGCTAATCCTGGTTTAGGTAATATCCGTCCAAAATTATTTTGGGGGATTCTCATACATACACCAGTAGGGGTTTTTCTTATGTCTTTCCTATTCAACCTAAAATTCTCTATACAATGTAAATCATATCCTGCTGAACCAGGTGTTCCTGGACGTGGTAGTGGGACATCTTCCCTCACAGTCCAATATTTTGGATCTCATATGTTTGCTGTTCTCTAATCTGTAGATTTGGGGTCATCATTCTGGCTAGAGGTGTACTCCCTCCTAAGGGCCTATTATTCAAATTACATAAGGCAATAGACAAATTATCCTTCCAATGTCGATATGAATTATTAGAGCTTAATTTTCTCAGCTGTTCTTTCAACAATCCTTTCACTCTTTCGATTAGCCCAGATGCTTGTGGGTAATATGGAATATGATATATCCATTCTATATTATTCAACACACAATATCTTTTCATTTCTTTGCCCTTGAAATGTGACCCATTGCCACTTTGAATCTGCATTGGGGTTCCATAGTATAAACTTACAATATCTAGGGTTTTACAGGTGTTTTTCTGAGTTGCGTCCTTATAAGGATAAGCCACTAGTACACCTGAATAGGTGTCAACACACATACATATATATTTACATCCTTTATCCTGGGGTAGTGGGCCAATATAATCTATCTGCCAAATTTGGGCTAGAATTTTT
>CM053622.1:110519215-110551780 GCA_028646595.1 Phalanger gymnotis
ACCCCTAAATGGCCAGCGGTCTGGTGGACCCATCTTGCTAAGGCTGGGTCATCAGTTGGAGTCGGAGTAGGGACAATACATTCAGTAGCAATCTTTGCTAGTCGATCCGCATGTGCATTGTACTCACGTTCTGGTGTGGTCAGGGTCGTGTGAGCATCAACATGAAAAACTGACAAATGCATAACCAAAGACATATCCCATATATTTTCCCATAACTCTTTACCCCAAACTTGTTTGCCATGAATCTCCCAATTCTGATTCCTCCACATAGACATCCACATAGCTAACCCATTAGCTACCGCCCATGAATCAGTAAATATATGACACTGTGCTCCTTTCTCCATTTTGGTGGCCTGATGCACTGCCATCAGTTCAGCATATTGGCTACTTCCACCTATCCCAGAACTTTCCAGAGTTCACCTAGTACAGGGGTTATAGGCTACTGCTTTCCAATGTATCTTCTGTCCCAAATATTTTGCTGTCCCATCAGTAAACCAAGTATGTTTCTTCTGTTCTTTGTTTAGTCCATCAAATCCATTATTCCATTTCACTAAGGATGGTACCATCTGTTGCTTAGATTCAAGGGGTTTTTCATTCCTCTCAGTGTCAATGTTCGCTACAGATTCATGTAGAGCAGAAACTCCACTTTTGCCTGCTCTGGACCTATTCTGAATTCTATCACTTCCATTTGAATATGCTCACCTCTTGCGCATGTCCAATTCTGTGAGAAGCTGGGGTACTCATTACCCAAGCCATAATTGGAATTCCAGGCCTTAATACCACTTCATGAGCCAGAGTCAGTTGCTCAGTTTCTACTAAAGTCCAATATGCAGCCAACAGCTGCTTCTCAAAAGGTGTATATTGCATTCCAGATGAGAGCAGTACACTTCAGCTCTGTTGTTTTTGCTACAGACTCCATTTTGCATAGTCATCTTGTACAGTCACTTGTAACTCCACTGGCCCATTTTGCACAGGCCATAAATCCAGAACTAATTGTACAGCAGCCTTTGCTTCCTCAAAAGCTCTACTTTGTTCCAGTTCCCAATCAAACTCGTATTTCTTTCTAGTGACTTTATACAAGGATTTTAAAATCTGTCCCAAATGTGGGATGTGGTATCTCCAATAACCAAATAGCCCTATGAACTTTTGGGCCTTTTTCTTATTAGTAGGGGTGGGAAAATCCTGGATTTTTTTGTCAAGCTTGTGAGAGAATTTCTCGCAGTCCTCTATTCCACTGTATCCCCAAGAATTTTACAGTTTGAGCTGGCCCTTAAACCTTTGCGGGGTTGATTTCCCATCCTTTGCTTTTCATATGGTCAATTAATAGTGACAAACTCTCCTCCACTTCTTTTATATCCTTTCCCTGTATCATGAGGGCTCTCTCGTGGTGGTGTTGAGGTGGAGACTCTGGGCACCTGTAACTAGGAGCTTGTAAGCTGAATGCTGAGACTTTGTTAAATTCCAGTAACTATGTATTTGGATTTGAATCACACAAGGTCTGTCTGTTGATGTTTATACTTTCTTTGTATTTGTTCTGAAGTTCAGTGTGCTGGCTTTTTTCCCTGAACTAAGTGAATGATATTTGTATGCTGAATTAAAGTAAGCTTGTCAAACCACTTCACATAGCTTTCCTTAGTTAAGCAGATCAAAAGAACCTGTGCTTTTGTGGAGTGCTTGTTGTTGGGGTTGTGTTGGTCTTAAACCCCCACAACAGCTGCTAGCCAGATCATTGAAACAGTGAAGCAAGGAATGTCCACTCTCCTCCCTATTATTTGATACAGTTCTTGAAATACTAGCAACATGAATAAGATACGAGAAAGAAATAAAATATCTAAAGATATAAAACTATCTTTATTTCCTTATGATCTGATTGCATGCTTAGAAAATCCTAGGGAACCAGCAAAGATACTAATTTTGACAGTAGTTTTGACAAGATCTATATGAAGCGATGCAGAGTGAAGTAAGCAGACAAGATGATAATATATTACGAAGAGATAATATTTACAAAAATGGAAATGGAAAAGAACAACTACATACTAAATAATCAACAGCAAATGTAACAATAGTATAAAGATCAAGACAATGCAAATGAAGATATGAGGTGACACTGTCAACCCACCCTTTGTGGAGATAGGAGGTTCACAGTCACTTTGTACATCTCTTGAGACTTTTTCAATGAATTTATCAGTTGTGATGTTTCATTTTACTTTCTCTAAACACACATGGGATGGATCTCTGGGAAGACAAATGAGAGAATTAAGATAGCTATGATGATATAAAAACAGAAGGTACCAATGAAAACTTGTTTTAAACAAAAACTATCATTGGTAGATAAATTTGGAGAAAGTGATTTCAATTAAGTGATGAGACCAGAAATGATAATGAAAAGGGCTGAAGATTGAATGTAGAAGCAGTGGGTCTAGATAGCTTTTTGAAGGATTTTGGCTGAAAAAGAAAGGAAAGGTATAGGTCCAATGAAGATTTCTTTTTAAGGACTGAGGATGTTTGGTCATATTTGATTTGTAATACGTCATTCTATTCATGGAATTGAGAAAAAAGCCCACAGTACTCCTTACTGTTTGCTTAACAGAGTATATCCACTCACTAGGGAAGAGTTCATTTCTTTGCAAGGTCTCTAGAGTATAAAATTTTGAAATTTCATTATACCATACCCCCTATATTTTCCCTCATGTCAAATCAAAGTATTAGGGGCCGTTTTGCATTTTACCCTTGACAGAAATGAAACATTTGATAACCTTTAATCTGTCATAAAACCAGCTATGTCCATTGTTCATTTACTATCACTGAATGGAGTGATTTTGTGGCCTAATATCTAGCAATGGAAATGTGATAGCACCCAAATTTTCCAGAATGCTCCAGACATGGAGCCTGCTAGTTAGTTTCATTTTTCTAGCTAACTCCAAGTTGTTCAGAGACCCAAATGTGACAGAAACTAGATTAAAATATAATTGGGAGACATTTAACAAAATAAATAAAAATACAGTATAATAAAGATATTGTTAATGTGTGGTTTTTTAAATAAATATGATTCCCAGAGCCCTTCATTTCTACCTGAATTTGACATCACTGGTGTAACCAATATCTCTTCCTTTCTTTTCTCTCTAGACTTTTTAAAAATTGAAAACATTGCTGGAATATCTTTTTTTTCTCTTTCCTGCCTTAGTAAATAGGTCATGTTGAATACAATCCAAGCTTTGACTTAAATAATTTTTTGATATCATATAATAATTATTTTGAATATGAGTTTTCTATGTAGAATACTGTGAATAAAAAAGATAAAGGAAATTCTGATGAATGTTACATTCATTCAATACTGTGGAATTTTTATAATAAAAAAATTAAGTGTATTTTGTTGTCATTCACTTCTTCCTCCTATAAGTTGAGTTCAAAAGAGGTTTTTAAAGCACATTTGAGGCTTCTAATTAATTTTGATTAAACTTGATTCCCTCAAGAAACTGACAGTTTAATATGGATTATAATGCATATATACAAAATATTTATGATATAAAATAGACATAATTATATTAGAATCTCTTTATTTGTTGCCTTCTCTCTATAAGGATACAAGCACTTTGAGGGCAGGGACTGTCTTCCTTACTTATGTTTGGATCCCTAGCATGGCTCTCAGTACCTGTACATAGAGTAAATCATTAATAAATATTCTAATTTTCCATTTATGTGGGGGAAGGGCACATTTTACATTAATGTTAGCTAAGAGTCAAAAATAATGCTAAACTTCTACGTATGATTTAATGGATTGTAGCACTATTTAAAATAAGAAATTATGTAAATTTTTGCTAACTTGTTTTTCTTACTGACCCTCTTTCCTTTTTCCCCTTTACGGGGGGGGGGGGGGGGGGGGGGGGGGGGGAGGTGTTATGTAAAACGACTCTTTGCGAGAAGGAGGAGGATTATTAGGAGAAAATTTAGGTGATATAACACTGATATTTAAAAAAGATAGCCACAAAATTTTATTTTAAAAATAAAGATATCAAAAGGAGGAGCAAGTTAGGAGGCAATAACTCATCACGGAATATGCTTAATTTGTGGTGCTGACAACAACATTTTGGCATCATAATGGTACAGTGGAAAGAAGCCCAAATTTGTAGTCAAAAACTTGAGGCTATATTACTTACTACCTATGCAACTTTGGGAAAATCATTTAACCTCTCAACCTCAGTTTCCTCAACTGTAAAATGAGAAGACTGGACTAAATGTTAGCTGAGGAACTTTCTGTTTCCTAAATTGATTTCTCCATGATTCTATGTCTAGTAGAAATTTGGAACAATTTTCAAGAATTTGAACACTTTTCTTAGAATTGTTACTTAAATTTTATAGAGGCAGCATTGTACAGTGGAGATACAGCCTTGAAGCCAGGAAGACTTCAATTCAACTATCTTTTACACCTAGTCATTTAAAAAAAGTCCTGGGCAAGTCACTTAAACTTTCAGTGTTCTCGGCAACTCTTTTATATGATAAATTGGAGGGAAATTGCCATAGTACATTTGTAGAAGGAATTTCACCATCTGAGAGTTCCCTATCTTTATTCTTTAAATCATTAAAGGCATTGTTTATATTGTCCTCTTAGTGCTGCTTTCATCAGTCTGCATCACTGTACAAATTTCTCCATATTTCTTTAAATTCTTCATCTTCATAATTTCTTATAGCACAGAAATATCCCATCCTTATCATGCAGCACAGTTTGCTGACTCAGTCCCTTTCGATGGACACTTTTGTTATTTTCAGCTTTTTGGTGCTACAAAGAGTATTACTATGAATATTTTGTTCTAACTAGAACTTTCTCTCATTGCCTTATTGATGTTAAATGTGTAGGTGTGTGACTGTGGATGTAATGACTTTTCTCAAAAGTAATTAAACATTGATTTCTAGGATGACGGGCTAATTTGTTGTTCTGCAACAATATATTAGCACCCATCTTCTTCAAATATAGATTGTTTTTTATCTTCACCAATTTTTTAAATGTAAAAACACAGAGGGGTTTTTTGTATTTATTATATTACTTGTGTTTTAAGCATATTTTCATATGCCTATTGATCATTTGCATTTCCTTTTCTTAAAACTACTAATGTACTTTGACCAATTAGTTATTGTGGAATGATTCGTAGTCTTATTAGTTTGTGCCAACTTTGTACAGCTTAGATATCAGGTTTGTATCAAAGATATTTATTACAAAGATTTTTTACCACCTTGAACCATTTCTCTTATTATAATAGTCTTATTAACAGGTTTTATTAATATAAAAATTTTGTTTTTGATTTCATGGACTTGTGTTCCTTTTTTTTATGATCAGCTCTATGCCTAGTTTAATTAACAATTTTCCTCCAGCCATAGTCTTAAAAAGTATCTCCTTCTGTTCGCTCATTTTATTTTTAAAAGCTATGATCTTTTATATTTAGGAAAAATATACATTTAAAACTTATTATGGCCTATGATATACGATGCTTTTCAAAGGCTCCTCCAGCTATGGCTCTGCATTCTGGTTTCCTTCAAGTATCAGCTCAAACCCTAACTCTTGCAAGATGCCTTTCCTGGTTCCCTTTAAGGCTAGTGACTTCCCTCTTAGATTGCCTCTAATTTATTCTTTATATGTCTTATATATTGCCTCTAAAATTTATTCTTCATATTAATGTATGTACATAATTGTATATTGTCTCACCTATTAGAATGTGAGTTTCTTGATGGCAGAAACCATGCTTTTCTTGGTACCCTCAGTACTTACTCCAATGCCTATAACATAATAATAAATGCTTTTTGACTTGACTTGAATCTGTTTCTAACAACTTGATCTAGGAGGTAACATCCTAATTTATTTTGTGGTCAAGTAGAAAACAGAAGAATTTGTGAACACCCCCATCCCAAATGGCTGTGTCTTCCCTTTTTCTTCTTCTAACACCTAAAGAGAGGAATAAATCAACCTAATTGTGGAAATCCTTTAATTTCATTCTTTTTGCTTTTCTCTTTTGCGTCTGGTTGACATAAATGTCTTATCCAGCTGAAACATAAATCCAGTTTTTCAGTAGTACTCATTTCTTAAATTAAAATTGAACATGCCAAACAAGTATCACCCAATTCAACTAAACAAGGATTTATTAAGTGCCTGTGATGTGCAAGACATGCAAGTACAAAATACAGTAAAAATGAAAAGAAATTTGTAAATTGGGCCTGTGGAAACCCCAAGGAAAACAGTGAGAGGTAATTTTAAATTGGTCTTTTAAAACTAATCAAAGTAGCATTGTTTCTACTTTTTATGAATTTTGATATATTGGGCTATTTGCTAGAATTTCATCTTTTTGGTAAAGATAAATTTTAAAATGCTATACCAATACAGATTTTAAGACATGGTATATTTTATAGGTTTCTAGTGCCTTTCTTCTGACATCAAAGCAATTTACATAAATTATTTTAATAATCCTCATAATTTATCTTCTGGGAAGGTAAGTAGCAATTATTTCTGCAGATTTTTCTGATAAAGAAACTAAAACACAAGGAAGGATATAAACTATATGTGTATTTCAAAAAAAGATCTCCTAAGATTTGATTCTAACTTTGGGGAAACATTTTTATGAAAATAATGAACAGTTCAATGTTACATTTCTCCATTTTCAACAGAAAAAATGGTGACAATTCATAGTAGTATGGTGAGACAAAATAAAAAGGTGAGAATAAATAAACTATTTTACATATTCTTTAAACTAAAAAAATATAGTAAACAGCTTCAATGACTGTCACTACTGAATGCTTTTTTTTTTTGCTAAATGCCAAAGAAACCATTTACAAATGATAGCTATTTTTGTCATTATTATATTTTCTTTGTGCACTTATAGGTAATTCTTAACACAAACATGGTAATCTGGAGGGCCAACCAAGGAAAGGAAAGGATCAAATGTAAAAATTAAAAAGAAAACAACAATACCCAGCAGTGAGACACAATTATATAGATATGATGTTTCAGCTTAGTGCTTTCCTTCTGAAATTAACTCCAGTTTATTCTGTATATATCTTACTTGTTAAAAGTCATTTGTATGTTGTCTCTCATATAAGATTGTGAAGACTGTGAGAACAGGCATTGTGTTATTTTTTTCCTTCCTTTGTAACTCCTGGACATAGCTCAGTTCCTGGTTCAGAATAGACAATACATGCATGCTAACTTGACTTGATTTTGCAAACACACAAGTGATTAAGGAAAGCAAAATAAGAGAGAACTGATACTACTCACATGTCAGTTCTAAGAGGAGGTGCTATTTACATGTCTCCAGCTGGGTTTCAGTACCACTGCTTCTAGCTTGGTGAATGGATTTGAATTCACATCATGTTTTGACCCTAAAAGTGGAATCTACCCACCAGAATTTACTAGAATTTAGTTAGCCTTCAAAATTCAGCTTAATGGCCCCCGATATCACATGCCATGACTATTTGAAATATTAACAAGTGACAGAGAATTTGTAACTTCGTGTTTGATGAAGTGTAATAAAATTTAGTGTATATGCCCAAAGGGCTATAAAACTGTGCACATCCTTTGATCCAGAAGTACCACTGCTAGGTCTGTATCCCAAAGAAATTTTTTTTAAAGGTGGGGAGATTTGTACAAAAATATTTATAGCAGCTCTTTTTGTTTGGCTAAGAGTTGTGAAGCAAGGGGATGAGCATCAATTGAGGGATGGCCAAACAAGCTGTGGTAGGTGATTGTGGTAGAATATTAACGTGCTATAAGAAATTAAAAGCACAATGATTTTGGAAAAAACCTGGAAAGAGTTACATGAACTGCTGCAAAGTGAAGTGAGCAGAACTAAGAGAATGACGTACATAGTAACAGCAATATTGTATAATGGAGAATTGTAAATGACTTAGCTCTTGTCTACAATACAATGATCCAAGACAATCCCAAAGGACTCATGATGAAGCATGGTATCCACCTCCAGAGAAAGAAACTGATATTGTCAAATGCAGACTGAAGCATACTGTTTTTCTTCCTTCCTTCCTTCCTTCCTTCCTTCCTTCCTTCCTTCCTTCCTTCCTTCCTTCCTTCCTTCCTTCCTTCCTTCCTTCCTTCCTTCCTTCCTCTTTCTTTCTTTCTTTGTCTTTTTTCTTTCTTCTTTCCTTCCTTTCCTTTCTTTCTTTCTTTCTTTCTTTCTTTCTTTCTTTCTTTCTTTCTTTCTTTCTTTCTTTCTGTCTTGTCTATCTTCTTGTACAAAATGATTAATATGGAAATGGTTTACATGGTTGCACATGTATAACCCATATCATCTTAAAGGGGGATGAGAAAGAAGGGAAAAAAGAATTTGAAACTCAAAATTTAAAAAAAAAACTAAATGTTAAATAATTTTTTAATGTGTAATTGGGGAAAAATAAAATATTTAAAAGTAAAATAGCACAAAAATTATAATTTAGTATATATTTAAGGAGGGAACCCTATAAGTTTCCTGACTGGCTTTTGTTATACATACATACATAAATACATACACACATACATACATACATAGATACATTTGTTATTCAGTCATGTCCAACTCTTTGTGACCCAATGGACCATAGTATGCCATGAGGTTTTCTTGAAAAATATACTCGAGTGGTTTGCCACTTGCTTTTCCAGTGGATGACCTTTTGAAACACATATACAGTGTATACATATATGTAGAAATAGACGAATATTTATTTAAATATCCTACGTCTAGAGAGGAAGCATAACATCTAAGTGTCCTTAGGCACCTCTCCAATATCATCAACTTCAAAGAAGTTTCTAAGCTATATTGGTAGAAAAAGTTGCCTTTTCAGGAAAAGTCCCTATACCAATGGAATCATTGATTGAGAGATAGGGAGAGAGAATGACTACATTCATGCAGACTTATGCATACACATATATGTATATGTGCATGCATAGATGCATATACAACACATGGTATGTATTATATAGATAAATAAGATATAATGTTATTGGATCAATTTTATTGCATGCATATGAATTGCTTTGTTGGGGAGGAGTTACTGGAAGAAGAGCTACATTTGCTACATTTCTTTTTGTCAGAGCCAGAGAATAAACAACACCTTAACAAGGCATCAGAAACCAATCCAAGGTCATTTAAATGGTCCTTAGTGAAAAATCTTGAAATGGGAGTAGTGATTCCATATGAATTTGTGAATGTCCAATCCAATGCACACAGATAACACACAAATTATAAGGATTTTACACTTCAGAACTGACAAGGATAATTTACTCACCAACTTTGGCTATTGCTCTTGCTTTTATCTGGGAAGTCTAATAATCACTCCCTTTACTTTTTCTCCTTGCACAATAATGGATCTTCAACATTCTTGGATTGAGTTCTATTCAGAAAACTAAGAAAATCTTTCCACTAGACTTACTTCCTTTTAGAAAACTAGTAGGTACCAACCACCCACTTACAAACACTATCGGCACAGTTTTTTTTTTAAGTTTTATTAAAAGAAAAATCAACAAGCATGTGTTCTGTAATAAATCACAGTAAACTGAAATCTTCCCAAAAATCCAAAAAGAAATCTGCAATAGATTACAGTAAACCAGAGTCCCTGTGTAACTTGCCTAAAGCAGCCAAAAAAATTAATGCAATCTTACGCTGTCTTAAGAGAGGCATGGTGACCAGAAGAAGGAGAGAAGTGATGATAGTCCCACTGCATTCTGCCATGGTCAGAATATATGGAGAGTATTGTATCCAATTCAATTCAACCAAGATTTATTAACTCCCTACTCTGCCAGTTCTGGACATTATATCCAGAGAAAGGTATGGATAATCTCCAGTGTCCAAAGAAGGGCAACTAAGATGGTGAAAAGCTTCATGATTATGCCATATGAGGATTATTTAAGGAATTAAGTATGTTTATACTGAATAAAAGAAGATTTAGAGAGGCTATGATAGCTATCTTCTAATATATGTGATGTGGCCATGCAGAAAATGGACTAGAACAAGGAAATTTAAGTAGAAATTGCACAAAAGCAGATTTTAGATTTGATATGAGTCTAAAAGTTTCCTAATATTTAGGATTGAATGAAATTCAATGGAATGGGTTGCTTTGGAGGTAATAGTTTCCCCCTTATTTGAGGTTTTCAAGTAAAGTTTGTATGTATGACCACATGTTGAAGATGTTGCAGACGATATTCTTGTTCATATGTAGGTTGGAGTAGCTGACCTTAGAGGTCCTTCTAACTAAAATATTCAGTGACTTTATTTAATTTCTCCACTTCTCTTCTATAATGTCTTCCCAATATAATACTATCATGAAGTAAGCCATGTTGCTCCCACTGATGTGATTGTTTAATTTTCTCCTCTTGTGACTCCTAGCCAAGGACCTCAGAAGTTATCTAGCCAACCCTCTCTATCCTGGCTTTTCATATAGGGAAAATGAGGTCCAGATTGACTAAACAATTTGTCTAAAATCACACAAGCATTAAATGGCAAAGTGGGGTTAAAAGCCAGATCCCCTGAATCCAAATCCAGCATTCTTCCACTCTACCATAAGGTATGGGCATCTATTTCACTAGTAATTTTGGAATTAGAGATGGAAGATATCAGATCTCAGAATTTTTGTTCTGTGTAAGCAGCATTTTAAATGGCTTAGTATGAGGATGTGTGTGTGTGTGTGTGTGTGTGTGTATGAGTGTGAGTGCATGTGCACACGAGTTTACTTGAATATGTCAAGTAGCTCTGATTTCCAGTCTGTCATAATGGGTAGAGTACTAGAATTGTGGCCAGGAAGATTGAAATTCAAATTCTGACTCAGAAATTTACTAGCTATATGGTCCTAAGCGTGACATTTATTGCTCAGCCTCTGTTTTGTCATTGGTAAATTGAAAATAATAATCATATCTCACTTATGGGGTTGTTGTGAGGGTTAAATGAGATATTTGTTAAGCACTTTGCAAACAAGAAAGCACTAAGGGAATACTAGCTAGTTTGTGTCATCATCATCATTATTAATTTTCTCACTTTAGAGAGTTCAAAATGCTGATATTCCCTCAAACAATTTAAAAATGGCACACACCCTTTCTATGACTTAATAGCCAAATCTAACATTTTCTGATAAAGCCAGCTAAAAGTGATCTCAAATTTATTTAAGGCAATTTGTCTAACTCTCTCTTTTTTCCTCTATCACACTTTCCCTCTTTTCTTTCAAAATACGCAAATAAATCTGAGACCTTATCAACTCAAGCATTCCCTTCAAAGATGAAGATCCCAATCCATTCATACTGCCTATCTAATGTAGCTTTTGTCCATGTTCTCCCAAAGTCCACCTCAGGGGGTCCCACCCAGTGTTCTGTAGGTTCTTCACTTTGTCCTAACAACATGAGGGTACCAATGGAGCACTCTAGCTCTAGAATGTCACTTTTTCTCTTGCTACAGTAGACCCACCCTTCTCTAACTAAATGAATATCCCTTGATGCCATCCTTTATTCCTATTCTTCTTTGAATTTCCTCATAGATTATATATTGCATCCTGCTCATGTGCTCTCTGTGTGATACTCATTTTTAGTTCTTCAGATGAAATGACATTCCATGTCTTGCTGCCGTATAGCAGCACTGCTAAAATATTAATATTGAAAAGGTAAGCCTTTACTTTCGTGGGAAGTTGGGGGTCAGTAAAAGACTTATACAATTTCCTGAAAGAAACCTAGACCACTGTCAAGTTCAAAAATTGAACAAGCAGAAAAAGCAGGATGGGTTCCACCTTTTGTCATACTTATTTGTATGTACATTACATACACTATTTTATAGAAGTTTTCTCTCTTCATAGTTGCCTATGACTTTCTGAGGTATAATATGTATACAAACTTCTATGTGTATGAGTGTGTGTGTATGTGTTTGGAAAGATAGACAAGACAGGCAGAGACACAGGAATAAAAGGAGTGAGGGAGAGATAGAGACTGAGAAACAGACATAGAGAGCCAGATAAACAGACACCAAGAGACAGACACAAAGAGAGAGACAGAGATAGAGAAAGTAAAGAAGCCGGATACGCAATTTCATCATAAGAAACTCACTGAGAATAAAGTCCTTCTATCAGTGAAGATTGGCAATTGTTCTACAATTTTTAATGCTAGAGTGGCCTGTGGCACTGAGAGATTAAATGACTTCACCAGGGTCACATAACTAGTACATGTCAGGGGTGACATTGGAACAAAGGTCTTCTTGATTTAGAGATGATCTCTATACATGTTGTCTCTTAAACCTATCTTTACTATAAATATGTTTTATGATTTTATGCATTTAAATCACTGACCCTTTCAGACTGAAGACCCCTAACTATTTTAGCCTAACCTCCTAGGTTCTAAACTCCCTTGGTCATCTGCAGCATGGTATACTAGAAAGGACACAGATTTGGAATAGGAGAGCTGGATTCTGATTTTAACTCAACTATTTATTATATGCATGAACTTGAGAAAATCAATTTGTATCTGGGTCTCTCAGTATCCTTATCTGTAAAATAAATGGATTAGAAAAGACCTTGGGCAAGCCACCTTACCCATCTGAGCCTTAGTTTTCTCATCCACAATATTGTTACACTAGAAAAGGTCACTTCAGGTTCTAAATCTGTGTCTATATACATTAAGATCTTTTCCATCTCAAACCGTACAATCTTAGTTGCCCTCTCAATTCACACTGCCACTTTCCTAGTTCAAGGCCTTATTACTTCTGACTTAGACTCTGTTAATAGTATCCTAATTCATTTGCTTTCTTCCAGTCTTGTCCATCTCCAGTCTATGCTCCCACACAGCTCTTAAACTAATCTCACTAACATGGAGGGTCAGATGCATCATACTTCTTCCTAAAAAGCCTTCAGTGGCTACCTGTTTTCAATATTAAAAATGGCACATTCATTAGGTTGAATTTAAGGATCTCCTAAGTCAGTTGCCAATGTGTTTGAACAGCCTTTTTTTACTCTGCTGCATGCTATGATGCACTGCTGAACTAGACACTGATAGTCCACAGTCTCATGTCATATGTTCCCAAATCTGTAACTGTGCAGTATAGTCAGCATGGAAATATGCTGTCATCTCATCTCTATTTTGTTGAGATCCTTCTTTTCCTTCAAGGTTCAGGTCACCTACTGGCTCCTCCATGAAACTTTCATTGGCTCCCTTCTTTTCCTCTCCTCTCCTCTCTCTCTCTCTCTCTGAGCTGAAAGTCTTCTCTTCCTTAATTTTCTTAGAGCACTTTTGGACTCTTTCCCCTTTTCTTTTCTTTCCCTGTATTATATTAACTTGAGAAAATGTAATTCCCTTACTAAATTTCAAACTCATTGAGGGCATTCACACACACACACACACACACACACACACACACACACACACACCTTTTTCATTTTCAACATCTAGTAAAGATCCTTGTTTTAATTTCAGTGTTCAAATATTTTTAATTTAATCAAATTATTATTTCTCAGAAAAGAAAATGGAGGTTCAAAAAAGTTAAGTGTCAAGTCCAAGGTCATGAAGCTAATCAGAGTTGGCACTTGAACTTGAATCAAAATCTTCCCTTTCCAAGTCTAGTGTTCTTTGCACTACACTCTGTTGAAGAAGTAGTATGTAAAACCTTCTCTCAAGTGGCTTTTCATCTAGTTGAAAACAGAAGAAAAAAGACAAAAAAGTAGTCAATGATATAAGACCAAATACAGTCAAGGTTATCTTGTTTGGTAGAGAGCATACACATTGGAGGATTTTAGGGAAGGTAAAAATCAATGAGAATTGAAATCGTTGGTGAAGGTTTTATTGACAACGTGAATTTTTATCTTGGCTCTTGAGTTGGCCATTGGGTTTGGATGTTCTGAGAAGGGAGAGTATTCCAGGCAAAGGAAATCTTTGATTATAAAGTCAGAGGGGAAAATCAGCATAGAATGGCCATAAGATGAAGAAGAGACCAACTGACTAAAGAAGAATGTTTCCAAGAGGAGAAAGAAATACAGTAAGGTTGTATAGGTGGAGTTGGACCAGATTATCAAAAGCCTTGGTGAGCCAGGCAGGGGAGTTTGCAGTTGGCAATCAGTAGACATCACAAAGTTCTAAGCATGGGAGTGGTATGAGAAAAGTGGTGTTTAAAGAAGATTAGTCAGACAACAATATGTGGAATTGGAGGGAGGAGACAGTACAGCCAGGAAGGCCAACTAGAAGGAACTCATGATAATCCCTGCTACAGTAATCCAGGCACGAAGTGATGATGGTCTGAACTAGGGAGGTGGCAGTGTGAATAGAAAGGAAACGACTGATAGAAGAGACACATGGAATGAAGAAGCAATTGAATTTTGCTACTGGTTAGATGTAGAGGATAAAGCAGAGGTACTACTCAAAATTACTTTCAAGTTTTTGTGCCTGTGTGACTAGGGGACCAGGGATACCATTGGCAGTTGAAGTGAAGTATTATGGAATGCTACAATGCTTTGCTTCTCTCCCAAAGAGAACCATGTATCTAGCTACCATCTTCCTAAATAATGAAAATAAGAATAATAAGACTATTTTTTAATGGAGGAAAAGGAGCAAGGATTGCTAGGATTAATTCTGAGGGAATGAGATTAACATACAAATCTGATTATATGTGTATCTATATGTATGTATATATAATAGCCTCATTTTCTTTATCTGTAAAATGGGGATAATAAGAATATACTTTTCAGAGTTGTTATGAAGATCAAAGAAGGTAATGTACATAAAACACTTCAAAAATCTTGAAATGAAACATAGATACTGCCTATTGTTACTATTATTCTTAATATATTTATATATTTACTCTTATTATTTTTCAAGAGAGGCAACCATGGCCGTGTGGCTAGAAAGCTGGCCTCAGGGCCAAAGTCACATGGGTTTGAGTCCATCCTCTGACACATACTGACTGTTTGACACTGAGGAAGTCATGTAACCTCTCAATGTCCTGGGTAAACTTCTCAGGATATGAGTTACTGAAAAGGTGCAGATCTCCTTTGGTAGAGGGAGTTTAATCAGCTAGGAGTTCCCTATATCAATGAAATCACAGGTCCAATCCCTGTCCCTATTCTTTCAATAAATCTGTTTGTGGACTCCCTTCAATAAATCAATCATTAAGCCATCACTTAGTACCTACTATGTGCATGACACTGCTAAGTACTATAATGTAAAAAGTAAATATTAAGCTCCTTTCCCCAGAAATGGTATGAATTTTCCCATTGCACCCTTTCCTTATCATCTATCAGTTCAACTTTTGACAAATGTCCTTTAGTAAATAACTTCAATAATAACTCATACTCCTCATTTCTCACCATAATCAACTATTATAAGAATTCATTGTCTTCCATTGGATTGATTTCTTTCTTTTTATGTCATTTATTCCTAATGAGTCCAGCTCTTGTCTCTTTACTGTAGGGGAGGAGTTATCCTGATTTTAGAAACATGCTTGGACAGGGACATGATCTTACATTCCCCCAGCCCACCCCCAATGGAATCAGTAGGCAGTCTTCACAGAAGGCACAGAATTCCAGGTTTGAAAAGAACCTCAGAAGCCATCTGGTCCCATACTTGTCTTAACAAAAGTCCCTTCTATTATATGCCAAGCAACTGGTCATCTAGCCTTTGATCGAGGATTTCTTTCAAGGGGGCAGCCTACCACTTCTGAAAACATACCTTTCTACTTTGGGACAACTCTGACGGTTAGGAAGTTTTCCCTTACATCCGACCTACCTCTTCAACTTCTACCTAGTACTTCTAGTTCTGTCACCTGAGCAGAAGAAATCAAATTGAACAGTTATTAGGTCTCCCCTAAATTTACTCTTCTTCAAGCTAAAAATTCCCCAATTCCTTCTTATATGGCATGCTCTTGAAATTTGCTAGTTGCCTTCATCTAAACATTCTCTAACTTATCAACGACCCTCCCTAAAATGTAGTGTGTAGAACTGAACACAATATTCCAGATGTGATATAATCAGAGCAGAGTGGAACAATCACTTTCATAATCACTGGCACTGAGCCTCTCTTAATGTAATCTAATATCATCAGCTTTGGTGAAAGTTGATATTAGTGATGAAGGAAACAGGTCAGGATCTACAAAACAAGCAAAATTTGAATATATGCTCTAAAACATTTGCTCATATCAAACTGCTTTTTCTCCATTTTAAAACATTTTAGAATGTTATGTTTAACCACCAAAAATAGTTTATACAAGGGAAGAAAAGGATGTAGAATGGTTAAGCTAAGATGAACCTGTTTTTTCACTTAGAGTATATGGTCACTTCTCAGAAAAGCAATTACTAATAACTCCTCAGGGGTTCCTCTCAAACGCCATTTTTCCCCTTTGCTACTCTCTGTCTTCTAAGGGATACTTTTATCTAACTTTTGCTTTCTTTGGCTTTAATTGCTGGGGAAAAGCTTCACTAATTAAAACATTCGGCTTTGCAGGTGAACGATGTCCCAAGTCTTAGGTGACACTGGGTTGTTTTTTTTTAAAATGTAGAATGTAAATGTTTTGAGTTACTATATTTCTTTTCTATATTTTCAGCATTAGACTCTAATTTGTGTTTCCATGAGTTATAATATATTTTGTATACAATACCTAATGATCAGATTTTATAGGTTTCCTTTTATGTCTCCCATAAAGCCTCAAAAGCCAGTTGTTGCTTTTGTATCCTTTTATCCCTTAAAAGTTCTTTTGGTTCTCATAAAGGGATGGGCAGCAATGTCAAAATCATCTTGGCTTTCAATCCCAAATTATAGCCATTGCATTCTAGTTGTAACTGGCTACCTAGTGATTTCAAATCTTGCATTTAGGGACATGTATTTTTTTTTTTTTGCTTATGTTTGCCCTAGGGCTGTGTGGGTGTGTATGTGTAATATGCATTTGAGATATTGGTAATGAGTGCCTCTGAATTTTCTCCCACCAAAGTTATAGGATTTACTAAGGAAGAGCCTTATATTGGCCAAATTAATCCAGCTCTTTTATATGCTGTAATTAAAGATTTTAGGGGGAAGAAACTAGCAAAGAATATTTCATGGATACAGGGTTGGAAAAGTTTAGAAATGGTGGAAAAGAGCTAATAAATCAGCCTGACTTCCTCCCTTTCCGTAAGAGAGCATAGAATCGTAAATCTAGAACTAGATGTGATCTCAGAGGCAATCTACTTCAAATCCCTTATTTTGCCGATGAAGAAGCCAAGGCTTAGGGAGGTTAAATGACTTATCCAGCCACAAAAGAGTCAGCAGAGGCAGTAATATTTGAACTCAAAACTCCTGACTCCAGGGTCAATGTTCTTTTCCCTGTAGCATGGAATAACTCCTTATGATATTTTCTCTAGTAAAGATTTTAGAAATCTGTTTTTGTTTTGCTTTATTTTCTATTGTTTAATATTCAGAAATCTGGATTTTGTTGTCAACCACAAAAATATTTGAGTGTCCATGCGGGTCTTTGGATGAACGATATATAACTATATGATAATAAAACTTATAATGTGATTCTGAAAATATGAGAAAAGAAACAGCCACTCAAAACAAATTTATAGTATCAATAAAATGATATAAGCATATGAAACATTGCACACTTGTGTTTTAAATGATGAAAACCAATATTTCTCATTCCTTGGGAAAAGAGATCTTTTTGTCTCCTCCAATGCCTAAGCATTGTCCAGTTGACTGAGAAGGGGTGATGTGACCACCATCCCTCTACCACATCCACCCATTTGCAGTGCTCTGGGCCATTTGCCCAGGTTCTGGCAGTCTTAGTGATGTTTACCAATAGCCATTGGCTAAATAGGTACATATGACCCTGCTTCTGTCTGTCCGGGTTTTGTTCCTGAGTTTCTTTTTTCAAAGGCTTGCTTCTCAGCTGTGCCTTAGTTGCAGCAGGATCTCTGTGTTTTAGAGGGGCTAGGCTAGCCAGGAAATTTGGAGCTCTGAGGAGGTATCCCAAGTTCCTTCTGCCAGCCGCCTCCTCAGTGCTTCACAGAAGGGCTCTGCTGGAGTGCCCGGCATCCTTTGCACTGGCTGCCACAGCCCTTCCTTTGAAGCACCATGGTAGCCAACAGAGAGGATTCTGTGTTACGTACAGTATGACCCTGGAGGTGCCAGCTGCTATGACTCAGCTAAAAACAGGGAACTCACTGTAAGAAAGAGGGCGTAAAGGGGAGAGATTATTGAGGGGGAGGCAAGAGAGGAAAAGCAGCAGGAGTTTATGATTTTCAATGTTTGTGAAAGGGTTCCAAACACATTTCTGAAAGAGCTTTTTCCCCCCTTTTTTTAGGGACCAAAGGAAGCGGGTAGCTTTGAGATTCTGAAGTCTTCGTGGGATGCTTCATGTTTTAATGTCTTCAGCATTCAATGAACACAGCATAGCAGGGGGACTGAAGGAATCTAGAAAAATCACCTGGCCACCTGCTTGCTCTCAGGCACCCTGAGAAATGGGTCCTCATTGACCTTCCAAATGCCATTGAATATCGTGCTGGAGGAAGTAAAAAAGACAGCTCTACTTGAAGGTAAATGGACACAGAAGGCATTTTGAGTTTGTTTCTGCACAGCTTTCATAACCAGAGGGAGAGAGATGGCTCTGGTTGGAATCCTTGTGGAATTCCTAGTTATAGAGGTGACTGAATCTAATTTGCAAATATTACAATACAGTATAATACAGTACAATCTTATTTATAAAGCACTCTATTATACAAACATCCCTGGGCTCTGGACAATTTAAAAAGGATTATACTGGAGCTCAACAACAACAACACACACACACACAAAAGCAGTTCTAAAAAGGAAAATCTCAATCTTGCTTTTGTGAGATATTTAGCAGGGGAACTTTGCTCAGTTCAAAGGGTAGAGAGTCACAGACGGAAAGAACATGATATGCAAATACCCTCTTGCCAAAAGAACAAAGGTGGGACCTGGTTAGAGAAGCTGGAAGCCCTAAGGAAATTTCTCAGGAGAAGTAGTGACAAGCAGTCCTGCCTGAGTAAATGAGATGATGCAGAGGGGTGGTGTGATTTTTTTTTTTGAAAGCCAAGATCAGAATATTTAAAAACAGATGTGCTGACCAATTAAGAACCAGTACAAAGAAAGCATCTCCAGGGTGATGAGATGAAGAGGCAGATTGCTTAGAGCAGGGAATCACATTTGCCCGTCTTTTATCCACAAAGGTGGGGACATAGGCAGTAAGTGAGAGAAGGGCTTGGGTTTGAGATCGCTGGGAGAATCAAGTTGGCTCATGATAGTTGAGAGGATGAGTCCAGCCCATCAGCTCAGAGATAGGTGTGTCTTCTCCTGGCAGTATTTCTAAGGTGATAAAACACTGAACAAGTGGTGGCAGCTAGGCTATGAGTGGGAGAAAGTTCAGTTACAAGAATCACAGAAATGATCTTTCCTGACTTTGCTGACAGAAAATAGGTTACGTTGATCTATAGTACAGGGAGGATCACCTAATTCAAACCATATTCAAAACTTTATTTTTTTTTTCTTCTATGCTTCGTTGGCTAAAAGAACATTGGTTAAGTAGCTTAAGAAATAAATAATAAGCTGCCATTTAAGTAAAGAGCTGTCCTTCTAGATCACTCTGGATGTGTGCTGATGGCAAACTGGACCCCTTATGGAACTTTAATCAGTCAATTTGTGTAGCCATGTTTCTTGCCCAGAATATGTGACAATCGATAGTGATGAAAAGAAATGAAAAGGAAAACCCTGTGACCCTTCTAATTTGAGATCCTAATTATATACAATTAACAAAGAGGTTATTACTTCTAAGGGACTGCCAGGGTGACCAAGTGAGGCTAAGAGAAGAGAGAGAAAAAAAATGTCATTGGCTTGCTTCTAACTAGCTCTGAAGAGCCACCAATAGGAAAAAGAAACATAAAAAGATTGAAGGTTTTGACCAGAAAGAGTGGAGGAAGAGATTTGATTACATACAAGTAGTAATAACTAGGGTTGATCAGTTGCGAACAGAAGGGATTAGGGAATGAATACTTGGTTTCTTTACCTCCTTATCACTGAAAGCATGAAAGCAAATGAAAATAAAGGAGCTGATCATCCAATAGAATGTAAATTCCTTTAGGGTGGAGACTGTTTGATTACACAACGTTGGTCCCTAGTAGGAGAATGATAAGTGCTTGTTCAATTGAATTGAATGAAAATTAAATGATGAAATTAAATAAATTGATAATCAGGTTAAAAACTAGATTGGTTGCCAATGTAGACAGAGAAAAAAGTCTTTGAGGGTATTTGCTTGTTTATAAATGGAATTTGCAGTCCCTATTTAGGGGTGGAAAAGTGAGATATAGGACAGAATAGGAAAAATAGCTTTAGGCAAAGGTGGTAACCAAGGCAGAGCAACCTTTGAGAAAGTTTCTTCCCCTCTTTGATGAAACTTTAGTTGAAATTTGTGCAGCTAAGATTAATACCAAAAGAGATAATCATTCTTAACAAAAAAGAAATTAAAAGAAAGATACTGCAAGTAATGCCAGTAACTGTCATTTCAAGATCTAAAGGACAGGTGTTGAGAGATTCAGTAAGTTAATGTGAACACTGTAGAAAAAAATTCTTCTCCCAGAATGTGAGGGCACCAAAGTAGTCCTGGAAATCAAGGGCTATTTCTTATTTATAGTTGTTAAAGTTCTTGGGAAATATATGGACTGAAATAGTCACCATTAATAGTCTCTGTGATTATGGCATCACACAGAGCCATAACTAGGGCACAGGGACTGGGGCTTTGCCCCAGGATCATTTAGAGGTCATCAAATTTAGAACACATGGGTAGTTTCTGCAATCCTTTAATAGCATAGAAAGAAAAGAATTTAGCACACAGTTATCAAGAATAACTGGTTAAAATTGGAAGCTACTAATAGTGATGGACTGAGGTGAGTTTTTCCTCCACTCCTATCTTGCTTTTTCTTCCCTCTTCATTTTCATTCAACTGATGGCAGATTTTGTGCTGAATGCCTTCTGCATGATTTGGGGGACCAGCCTCAGGCACAAAATCTCTAGTTAATTCTCTGCAATCAAGTGAAATTGCCTATGCTAGTTAAGTTGTGAAATTTTTATTTCCTTTTGTAAATAATTTCCATTTCTCTTGTTTTATAAAAGAAGATATCTAATATCTCTAAATTTTGGTTTCTCTGCAACGATTTCAATATTTGCAAATAAAAAACCTATAAATATAAATGGTTAATTAAAAGCTATTCCAGACAGTCAATCAATGACTAGATTCAATCTCTCCGTCATTTAATTTAAGTAAGTTTGTCTCCCCTGCTGGATGGGAGTCCTTGGGTGAATCCAGTTACCTTTTGTGGTTTACTGGGAAAATGTAGCTCCCCAAAATTCATTTACCAATTGCCCCTCTCTCCATGTCAAAAATTCCTGGAACCAAGTATACTTCTTGCCTATGTGCATCATGCATGTCAGTCTTGTTGTTTGTGGGCGAGTCATTGAAAATTAACATGAACAGAAATTCACCTTGAACATAGAAGTTTTGTATGAGAACACTTGTATCAAACAGCATCTATTTAAGAGTAAAGCTGGACAGGCGATGAAGAGCTGCCATTTTCTTGATAACCCAAATCATGTGTGTTTTCCAAGGCTCAGAGGCTCCATTTACAATGCTCAGTTAAGATGCCCAGAGCCATAATCTGAGTTGGTAGGTGTTGAGCTTGATCTCTGGTAGTCCCATTCAATTATCAATTATTCAATCGATCAATTAACAAGCATTTAGTAAGTGCTTCCTATATGTCTGATAGTGTACTGGCACAAGTTAGCACCATCATGCTATTAGCTTCCTTCCTGTTTATTTCTTTGTCCAGCAGTCCAGACCATTGCATTCTGGTATACTTTCTGCCCCAAGGTGACCTGAAGTTCCTAATACTCAAATGTAGTTACAAGCACAGTGGTGGAGTTTTAACCACGGCCTCTGTGGCTGTAATGTATGCTCTTTTTTAACAACCAGCACTGCTGTTAGTTTTGTCTGATGCTTACCAAAATGGCTTTTAAATTTCTTATTTTAGAGATTGCCAATATGGAACACTGTTGTATACATATATGTATTTCATTTTTCTGTCCAGGGAGACTCATATTTTCCCATTGCACAAATAAAGAAGATGCCAACAGCAAGCGAGCATACATGGTGGCATAAGGTACACACATGCATCATTTCATAACATGCAGCTAAGAGCTGGGGAGTTCCTGGGAGCTCAGAAGCTTTTTGACAAGTCAGTTGAAACAACAGTGTGGCTTTTTATCCAGTTAGGAGCCAGAATTGTAACGATGAAAGAACCTGACTTCCTTTCCCCCAATCCCTCAACAAGATGCTTTATAGAAAGGATCCAATTCTTTCTGCAGTGTGAACTCTTGAAAATCTGAGGGGACAAAACATTATCAGAATGCTTGGAAACTCTTACCTCCTACTATAGTATCTCTAGAAAGATTCCAATAGTGCATAGCTTTAATAATGGTTTGTGGTTACATTATCTCATTAGGGCCACACAGCAACTCTACAATGTAAGTACTTCATGGATCATAATTTCCATTTTACAGAAAAGGAAATGACATCTGAAAAGGATTAAATGACTTGCCCAAGGTCACACAGAAGACAAAGAAGCAAATAGGGACTTATGATTTTATTGATGTAAGTAAACTCCCTCCAAAAGTGCAGAGAAATACTTTTTCTTCCAATTTAAGTCTTAAGAGAGTTGTTTTTAGGGCACTGAGTTTAAGTGCCCAGAGTCAAAGAGTCTGCATGTGTCAGAAGGAAAACTTGAACCTAGGCCTCCCTGGTTTCAAACTCTCTCTTTAGTCAGTATCCCATGCTGCCTCTCAGCCTTAAATTTGAGGTTCAAATCCAAGACTCTTATCTATAAATCCAAGGCTCTTTCTGTGAGACTGAGCTCTCAGTTTGTATCCTGCCATCAGAATGGGACGTTTGGTGGCTCCAGATCAGTGAGCAGATGCTTTTTGTCTGTGCACTTCCTGTCAGCCCTCAGACTCCTACTGCTCTGTGATCTCTTACTGCTTCTACCAAACTTGGCATCAATAAAACTGTCATACGCTTCCTCTCACAGTTTGGAATAACTCTCTCAGAGCCCTCCAAGGTTCTTCAGAACACGTTGCCTACTCTGATCTTTGAACAATTTCCCTTTCTCTCCAACTCACTTGCACCTTGTGTTGCTCCTAGGCTGCCCATTGCTGCCAGAGGACACAAACTTGTACAGATGCTTGGGAGAAAGAGAGAGTACTTGGACAGGGACTTTCCTGTTCCTTTGAATGAGTGATAATCAAGGAAGAAAAAGAATAGGAAAACTTGTTAAAGCCATGCTGCATCTAAACAAGCAATCCCAGATGGCATCTTTTCTTCCTTCTGCCACTGATAAGATATGATTGTAGAGGAGAAAAAAATAAACAACAGCTGACAAATTGTACCAAAATTTGGAGACTGCATCGCAGGCAACGAGGAGCAGATAGCAAAGGTTCCCACAGTACAGCATGGCCTTGGACTGCCACCTAACAGCACATCCACCTTCATCGGCAACTGTTTAACCTTTCATACACTCTGAGAATTGCATTGATAGGGAAGATTGGAGCTTACTTCATGAAACTCTCTTATTTTAGAGATAAGGACACTGAAGCCCACAAAGAGGAAATCACTTGCATAAGGTCCTACCACGGGGTAGTGAAAGATCGGAACTCATTATCTCCACACACACTCCAAATGTTCCTTCTTCTTAATTTCTCTGTTATTATTGAGGTCGCCACCATTTTCTCAGACACCAAGGCTCTCAACCTAAGTGTTATCCTCAACTCTTTACTTTCACATACACTCATATCTAATCTGTTGCCAAGGCCTGTTGATTTTACCTTCATAGCATCTCTTACATATGCCTCCCCTTTTCTCCTCTGACACTGCTATTACCCTAGTACAGCCCCTAATCACCTCATGCCTGGACTGCAATAGGCTGATAATTGGTCTCACTGCCACAAGTCTCTCTGTACTCCCATCCATCTTCCATTTAGTCATCAAAGTTATTTTCCTAAAGTACAGGTTTGACCATGTCACCAAACTTGGTTTCTTTTACCAAAGTTCCTAGCCCATAAAAGATACTTAATAAATGTTTTTTGACTGATTGACTAGACTTATTTCTTAGTCATACCCTGTTTCTACCACATCAGACAGCATTCCTTTTTTTACATACAGTATTCTCTTGTGAATTGTTGAGTTAAAGGGACCAAAGAGGGAAAGGAAGAACATTTAAATGTAGAGTCATTTACCAAAAATAAGAGGACCAGATTTAACCTCATCTTGTCAAACACAGTATAGTTTCTTATCTTCTCAATGTTTCCTTATGGTGTAGTGAATTGGAATCAGAAAGAGCTGGGTTAGCTGTGTAAGTGTACAGTTGCTTCAACTTTCTAAACTTCTATTTTCCTCAACAGCAAAATTGGAATAGTCAGCACCAGGTTATTGTGAATATCAAGTACAAAAAGTGCATGGCAATCACTCTACAAACATTAATTGCTATGTAAGTGTGTGTTGTTGTCATCCTCTTGCTGACTTAAGTGAATTTTTGCAACAGGACTTCTAGAAGAGTTCCTCAAATTTTGAGTCCTATAACTATTCTCCAAAGTGTACTCACAGAGTCAAGTAGAGAGGAGAGAACTTGGCCATTTATAAAATCCAACCATCTCAGAGTTGCAAGGGACCTCAGTTCTCATCTGGTCCCATCCTTACCTAAACATTCTCTAGCACTCCTGGCAAGTGATCTTTCATTTGGCCCTTTAAGACTTAAGAAGAGGGGCATTCAAGTGCTCAAGTGGACCTGAGTTCAAATCTGCCTTCAGACGCTTAACACTCTTACTAGCTGTGTGGCCTTGGGCAGATCACTTAACCCCAGTTGCCCTGCCTTCCCCCCTCCAAAATAAAACAAAAGAAAAAAGACCTAAGAAGAACCCAGTACCTTTCAAGACATCCTGTTACCTTTTTAAATAGCTCTACTTCTTAGAAAATGTTTCCTTAAAGCAAATCTTAATCTCCTTTTATTCTTCTTCTACCCCATTACTCTGAGTTTTGTCCTCTGAGGTCAAAGAAATGAAGTGTAATTCCCTTTTCACATGATGGCCTTTCATGTTTTTGAGGATATCTGGAATAGGATCACTAAGTCTTCTTTTTTATAGGCTTGACAGCTTTAGTTGCTTTAACTGCTCCTATTACGGTATGACCTAGTGCCTGCTCTCATGTTAACTCTATTCTTGATGCCCTCCAGCTCATCTATATTCTTCTTAAAATGTGATATCCAAAGCTATACACAATAACCTAAATGTGGTCTGACCAAAGCAGAGGACAAGTGGGATTGTCACCTCTCTAGTTCTGGAATATATAATACCTGTCTTCTGAGGGCAGAGCCAAGATAGTAGAGTAGAGAAAGCACTCAGCCGAGCTCTTTTAACATTGCCCTCCAAACAACTTTAAAATAACCCCTCAAATTGATTTCTGCAGTGGTAGAGGCAACAAAAGGTCAGAAGGAGACATTATTCTAGCCTAAGACAATTTAGGAGGTCAGAAAGAGATCTGCAACCCAAGGATGGAAGCTGACCCAAAGTCCATGTGGAAGAAATACCAGTGGTAAGACTAGGTATTGGTAACAGAAGGAGTAAAAGCTTTAGGAGCTCTCAAACTGGAGATGGCAAGGAGACCTAGCAACTGGTAAGAAAGAGATTACAGAGGACCTTTGTGCTAGGACCGCATGCAGGATGAGATACTGTTTGGCAAATCCATTGTCTATCCTGACTTCTGGGTCATGGTTCAAGTGCACAAAGGAACACTTTTGGTCAAGAGAGAGCTGAGGCTCTGAGTAACAGTATCACTTTGGTCCCAAGGGATCAGGGACACTGAGGGGCAGAATTTTTTAAAAAATATATTTGTCGATTTATTTTTAGTTTTCAACATTCGCTTTTATAAGATTTTGAGTTCTAAATTTTCCCCCCTCCCCAAGACAGCATGCAATCTGATATAGGCTATACATGTGTGATTATATTAGACATATTTCCACATTAGTCATGTTGTGAAAGAAGAATCAGAACAAAAAGGGGAAAAAAACATGAAAAAGGGAAAAAAAGAAAATAGTATGCATCAATCTGCATTCAGACTTCATAGTTCTTTCTCTGGATTTGGATAGCATTTTCCATCATGAATCTTTTGGAATTGTCTTAGATAGCCGCATTGATCAGAAGAGCTAAGTATAACACGATGTTGCTATCACTGTGTACAATGTTCTCCAGGTTCTGCTCATTTTACTCAGAATCAGTTCATGAAAATCTTTCCAGGTTTTCCTGAAGTCTGCCTGCTCACCATTTCTTATGGAACAGTAGTATTCAATTATATTCATATACTACAATTTGTTCAGCCATTCTCCAATTTATGGGCATTGAGGGGCAGCTTTTATTCCAATCTTAAGGGATCAGGGGTCTTTCCTGGGTAAGGACCACAGTGAGGACCAAGAGACCAGTGGTCCCACTTCTCCCCAGATGAAACCATTGAAAACTTCCAAACCCTCTCAACTAGATCTGAAAATAGAACTACAAACAATCCTGAATCTTGAGACAGTTCCCCTCCTAGCACCACACTAGGAATAGAGTCCAACTTTAACATAAAGTTCAAAATCAAGATATAGGGCAGAAAAATGAGTAAACAACAACAACAAAAAAAAAAATCTAACCAAAAAAACTACTGTGGTAACAGGGAATATCAAGACATAAACTCAGAAGAACACAATGAAGTCAAAAGAGCTATAAGCAAAGCCTCAAAGGAAAAAAAATGTGAATTGGACACAAACTCATTATTTCCTGATTTCCTGAAAGAGCTAAAAAAAATCAAATAAGGGTGGAGGAAAATTAGGTAAAGACATGGGAGCAAAGGAAGAAAATTATGAAAAGACAATCAGCAGCTTGATATAAGAAGCACCAAAAAAAATTCTAAAGAAAGTAACATCTCAGAAAAACAGAATTGATCAAATTAAAAGTACAAAAATTCACTGATGAAAGCAACTCCTTAAAAAGCAGAATTGGTCAAATGGAAAAAGAGGTACAAAAGCTCACTGAAGAAAATAATTCCTTAAAAAGTAGACTTGGGTAAGTCGAAGCTATTGACTCCATGAGAATTCAAGAAACAATACAGCAATGTCAAAAAAGAATGAACAAAATAGAAGAAAATGTAAAATATCTTATCAGAAAAAACAACAGGCTGTGAAAATAGATCAAGGAATGATAATTCAAGAATTATTGAACTATCTGAAAGCTATGATCAAAGAAAGTGCCTGGATATTTTATTTCAAGAAATTATCAAGAAAAATTGTCCCAATGTTCTAGAAATAGAGTATAAAATAGAAATTAAAGGAATCCATCAATCACCAGGTAAAAGACATCCCAAAATGAAAACTTGCAGGAATATTATAGCCCAAGAGGAAGCATAGGGATCAATGAAGCCTTTCTTAAAATGATAATAAGTAATTGATTTGAACCCAAAAGTAAGCATTATCTGTAATGGGGATAGACTTGAATCCTTCCCAATAAGTTCAGAGATGAAACAAAGAGGTCCACTATTACCATAATTATTCAATATTGGATTTGAAATACTAGCTCTAATAATAAGATGAGAATAATAAATTGAAGAAATTAAAATGAAAAATATAATACCCTAAATACAGACATAAATAGGATCATAGATCTATAAGGAACCTCAGAGGTCATCCAATCTAATCTCACATTCTACAGATAAGAAAACTGTGGTCCAAGAGGTTAAGTGATTTTCCCAAGGCTTCACAGAGAGTAAGTATCAGAAGCAGGATTTGAACTCCTTTGTCTCCTGGGCCAGTGCTTTTTCCACTGTGTTACTGTCTTGAAACATTAATACTTCACATAGGATTGCAAGATCATACATTCAGAGTTACTAGGAACCTCTGAGATCATGTAATAGAATTACTCATTTTACAAGTGAGGAAACTGTGGCTCAAAGAAATTAGATGACTTGACATGGTCACACCCATAGAAAGAAGCTAAGTCAAGATTCAATCCCAGGTGCTCATATTCCAAATGTAAGTCAATCAGTCAACAAGCACATATTAAGTACCTATGATGTACCAGTGACTATGCTAAGCTCTAGGGACAGAAAGAGAGGCAAAAGACAGCCTCTGTCTTCAAGGAGCTTACAGTCTAATGGAGAAAAAACACATAAACAACTACATACAAATAATATACAAGTAAGATTAATTGCAGATAGTCAGTAGAGGGAGGGAACTAATATTAATGGAAGTTAAAGGGGAAGGAAAGCTTCTTTCAGAAGGTGTTTTTTTTTAAGCTGAATCTTGAAGGAAGCCAGGACTGAGATAAAGAGGGAAAGAATTCTCCTTAGGGAAAAGCCAGTGAAGGTGTCTGGAATCAAGAAATGGAAGGGATGGTGAAAAGCAAGGAGGCCAGTGTTAATGAATGTTAAGGGAGTAGGAGGCTGATTTATAAAGGGCTTTTGATGTCAAAAAAATTTTATATTTGATCTTGAAAGCAATAGGGAGCCACTGGCACTTAGTGAGTAGGAGGTAGGATAACCTGTGCTCTAGGAAAATCATTATGACAGCTGAGTGTCATTGATTGGAATGGGAGAGACTTCTGGAAGGACGGTCAACTAGGAGGCTATTACAATAGTCAAGGCATGAGATGAAGAAAGCCTGCACCATTATGGGTGATAGTGCCAAATGATAGAAGGGAGAATATGATGAAAGATTTTAGAAAGACACAATTGACAAACATTGGCAACAGATTGAATACAGGGGATGAGAGAGAGTAAAAAGTTGAGGATGACGGCCAGGTTGTAAGCCTTGGTGCCTGGAAGAATGGTGGTACTCTTAACTATAATACGGGAATTCAGAAGAGGGGGAGGGCTTAGAGAGAAAGAAATTAATTCAGTTTTGGACTCGATGAGTTTCAAAAGTCTGTGGAACATCCAATTCAGCATGTATCATAGGTAGATGTAGCATTCTTTCCATTACACCAATAATAGTTAAAAAAAAAATTCTTAGTTATAGCAGACTGTATATTAAGTGTAAGTTAAAAAAAAAAGGTTTAACATGAATATTACAAGCATTATAGTGGGATGATTTAAAAAAAAAAAGGTATTGTAAAGTTATGTAGGAAGAATGATCTGATTTTGCCACCACCTACTAGGATCATAAGACTGAATACTGAATCTCACTGTTTTCCAGCATTCGATAGATATGAAGAACTGAAGGGCACAGTGAATAGCCACTCTCATGGCATCAGAAGTAGAAATGATTAAAGAATTTGGTAGGAAGGGAAAGCCTATAACGAAAGGTTAAAGTAGCACAAAATGGATAGAGAACTCTCCCAGCACATATGTATGTTGGAGAGGGTCATGCTTTTCCCATGATTACTGCTATGGTCAGAATGACCTCTGTGTTTCCTCCCCCTCCCCGGCTGACCCCATGCATTAGACTGTTCTCCATAGCAAACTCTCTTCCTCACACATTCATACGCTACCACCACCAACAACAGTACTACTATCACCACCCACAACAACTATTTTTGCTTCAGGTAAAAAATTTCCTGATTATTACTAGGTGCTGTTCTGATTAAAAGAAACCTGTTCTGTTTTATCTTGGTTTTTTTTTTTTCCCATGGAGGAAAAAAGTGGAAAGGAAAGTGTATTTAATATTTTGCTAGTCTTCAAGGCCTCAAAATATGATGACTGACTATTTGAGCTTCACTAAAGACAAAAGATGTGCTGAAATGAAAAGGAAAGGTAATGAGGTTAGACAAAGGAAAAATTTTCTGACAATGCAACTCCAGAAACAAAAGGTTAGGAAGTCATCATTGTGACACAAATGTAGCTTCCTTTTAAAATGGAGCAACTTTCTTAAAAGAACTTTTGATAATGGAATGGAAATGAGTCAGAAAATATGCAGATTAAATTCACTTGAAATGTATACATCTATAAAAATTCTGTGATAAATTGCATTGTCAAAGGGCTTTTGTATTTAATCTACTACCCTCCCACCCCCAATTTAAATAGCAATTTGAGATACTTTCCTTAACTTCAAATGCATTTTAAGGAGTGACTAGAAAGGTTAGAGGGGAGGCATATTTTAATACATGAGTGGGAGTGGCAGAGTTCTAGATAAAAAGATGAGAGACAAGTGAGGAACAGAGAGGGTGAACAGAGGTAGAGGAAAAAGCATCACAAGAACACCAGTGGATAAGATTAATGAAAAATGTGAAGAATTTTAATTTAATATTTTCATATAGTAAATTTGCACCTTTGAATTGTTACCATTTGTTCTCTTAACCCCCAGTGAGTTCCTTTGTACTATGTTACTACATGATTGGGGATGACTTTAATATTTCATGCCACTAGGGGTTCATCTCTGATTAGTGCTCTAGTTACAGAAATTTGCTCACAACATACATTTCATTTGCAAACCAGAATTAGCTACACATTGGAAGATGTGTTGGTTATTTAAAAGAGTAAATCAGGACTTGGACAGGTGTAGATATCGAGATTGAACTATAACCTTAGGAATGAAAGAATAGCACACTAAAACAACCAACATACCTGTGTCTAGTATAGGTAAAGTGTTCTGCTAGGTGTTGGATATAGAAACACAAAAACAAAACAGTCATTTCCCTTATGGAACTTGTATTAGGTAAAGAAAAGCAATATTTGCACATGTCGTATCAAGTACTTACTATATGCCAGGAACTCTGAGGTAATTTCAAAGTGAAAGCACTAAGGACCAGGTGAAGGAGGGTGAAAAGGGGAGGCTGCTACTAGGCAACTTGAAAAATGTGAGATTTGATTTGAGCCATAAAGAATACCAGGGGAGTAAGGAGAGGAGTTGAAAAGAGAGAATCTCAGGCATGGGAGACAGCTAGCAAAACCCAAAACGAACAAACAAACAAAAAACATGAAGTAGAAAGATACCTCACATTAAAATATTATCAAGATCATTTTGGATTTTAGATCCCATAGACTGTAGCAAATTATGAAAAGAAAGACTGGAAAGATAGGCGGGTAGGTAGTAAAGTGACTTAAAAATCAAACAGAGGATTTTATATTTGATCCTAGGGGTAATAAAGGAGCCACTGGAATTTATGGCATAGGTCAATGACTTAATCAGACAAGTTTTTTAGGAAGATCACTTTGGCACCTGAGTGGAGGATGGACTTGAGTAGGAAGATACTTGGGTGATAAGACCAACTAACAGTGTTGGAACAGGAATGATGTGATAAAGACCTACACCAGGTGGCAGCTGTGTCAGAGAAGATAAGGGACATATTCGAGAGATGTTTTGGCAGATTTTGCCAAAAGATTGGGTGTGTAGTGTGAATGAGAGTACAAAGGTGAAGATGACATCTAGGCTTCAAATCTGGGTGACAGGGACAACGGTAGTGCCCTTGGTAGTGGAAAATGATTAGCTCAGTTTTAGTTACATTAGATTTAAGACATCTATGGGACATCCAGTTCAAGATGGCTAATAAGCAGATGTTGATCCCAAACTGGAGGTTAGGAAAGGTGTTAGGACCAAATAAACAGATATGAAAATAATCCGGATAAATTAAATTCATGGAAGTTGATGAGATCTTTACACATAAGTAAAAACAAAGTAGTTTCAGAGGGCTCCATAAGAGTTGCAGCTTGAACTGAGCTTTGAAAATATGCAGGGATTCTTTGGGGGAGGGGAATGATAGAGGAAGGAGTCTATACAAAGGCACAGATTTGGGAGGTGGAGTGGTGTATGTGTCACTTAAGCTCTATCTTGTTCAGATTTCCTTATAAGTAAAATTTGAGATGATAATAGTATAAGGATCCAACGAGACAACTCATGTGGCTTGAAGACTACTATGATGAAATAACTCCCTAAACTTGGTAACTCCTAGCAATGAAGCCTCAAATACTCTACCTCTGGGAAAGAAGTGCTTTGCAAAATCTTAAGGTGATCAATAAATCATTTATTATTAATTATTATGCCTATTTTTCTAGATTGTAGATGCATGAAAGGGAATAATCTGTAAACTGTCTGGAAAAATAGACTGCAGTCAGATTGTGAAAGGCTTTAAATGACATTCAGAGAAGTTTGTATTTTATCCTGGAGGTAATAGGGAACCACTGGTGTTTTTTTGAGGAAAAGATGGTGTGGTGGCAGGGTGGAGCCAAGATGGTGGCTGGAAAGCAGGGATTAGCATGAGCTCCCTGCCAAGTCCCTCCAAAAACCTATAAAAAATGGCTCTGGACCAATTCTAGAACTGCTGCACCCACAAATTAGCAGAGGGAAGCAGGGCTCCAGCCCAGGACAGCCTGGATGGTCTCTGGGTAAGGTCTATCCCACATGGAGCTGGGAGCAGAGCCCAGTGTGGGTGGCGCAGACCAACCAGACCAGGAGCCAGGCAGAGCATGCCCTAGCACCCTGAATCAGTGAGCTGTGGCAATTACCAGACTTCTCAACCCACAAACACCAAAGACAACAGAGAAGGTTAGTGGGAAAAGCTGCTGGGGACAGGGAGTTTGCAGTTTGGCCACC
>CM053622.1:110552280-110573340 GCA_028646595.1 Phalanger gymnotis
CAGAAGGGAGGGCTGACTGGGGAACAGGACAACCAGAATATATGCCATCTTAGAGTGGGGAGAGGGTAGAAATGGGGAGAAAATTTGTAATTCAAACTCTTGTGAAAATCAATGCTGAATACTAAATATATTAAATTAAAAAAA
Source organism: Phalanger gymnotis (assembly GCA_028646595.1). Lineage (NCBI taxonomy): Eukaryota > Metazoa > Chordata > Mammalia > Diprotodontia > Phalangeridae > Phalanger > Phalanger gymnotis. Next base: position 110,552,425 of record CM053622.1, read on the forward strand.
TTAAAAAAAAAGAATGATGTGGTCAGATCTATGCTTTAGGAATAGCTTGGCTCAGGGGTGGGGAACTTGTTCTGTGAAGGGGATTTGTTCTCTGAAGTTTGGATTCAGTCAAAGGGCTGCCCTCAAGGACCTAGAGGGCCACATGTGGCCTCAAGGCTGCAGGTTCCCCACCCCTGGATTAGATAGTCTGACTCAGAGAAGCCAGAGGACAAAATGAAACATGTAGGTCAAAACTCAGCCAAGCCAGAATAGTAGAACATACCAAATCCAGAAGTCAAGTACGTACTGATTCAAGAGCCAGGTAGCCAGAATCAGGAAGAAGTTAAACATGAAGATGGAGTGACTAGTGGAAGCCATCTGTGCAGTCAAGAAAGCTGCTTAAGATACATACAGTAGGGTAGAAAAGAGTATGCTTTGAAAAAGTAAAATTGACTTCTAGCCTGAAATTCTCTTTTTGCCTCCAAAGACTCAGTGAACATTTTCTGTGGATGTAGTAGGAGCAGGATCCGAGGCTCCAAAAACAACTCCCCTAACTTCCTAGCTCCTAGAAACGGAGCCTCAAAGACTCTTCCTCTGGGAAATCTACACTGCTACCTTGTAAGCTATCTTCAATCTTTCAGGTTACTGAGCTTCCATTTAGTAAATCCCTAAAGCACTTATAATACTGGCCTACTCACCTGAGTTGCAAAGACCCAAAGCGGTACTCTACTATATTTACTGACATTTTCCCTTCTGTGTATTTTCCTCTTTCCCTATGCATTTCAAAGATTATATTAGATTTCTTTCTCTCTTTCTCTGTCTTCTTTATCACCATGACTCACTTTTTTTTTTTTTTTGCTGAAGGTAAAAAGAAGGTGCTTGCATAGTGTTCACACATCTTCAACTGCTCTTTATTGAGCTTTCAGAGGCCCAGTTTGGGAGGAAATGACATTCTAGCCTACAGCTTTAGAGGTCCTAGAGTCCTTTAAGTTTACTCTGTCAGCAGTGAGAGCATTATAAGCACATAGTTGCAACATCCCCACCCTGTTTAGTGATAAAATATCTGCTAAAAGAAGTCAAGGGAGGGGGTCGGAGATACTCAATGATTATTTGTAGAATAAATGAATGCAGGCTTAAATAAAATGACATTTTAAGAAAGCTATTGTAGCAAACAGAGATACTTAAATTCCTTCCAAAAGAGTAGCAGGGATAGCACAAAATCAGAGAGGAATCTGAGTATGAAAAGAGAACCTTTCTTATCAAATTTAAGCTACCTTCTTTAAAAAATAAGGACATATTAGATTATAGACTTTCAAGTGTATTAAAGGAATCCCATTGTTCTGAGAGATAATTTAACATTGATTGTTCTTATAAGTGTGTTCCATATCATTTTAAGGTAAGAAAATGAAACTCATCCCTCTTCTGAGAGGCCATTTGGAGATAGTGGAAATAACAGTAGCCTGAAATTCAAGGTGGGAGGTGGCAGATAGGTGCCACAGTGAGTAGAGTGCTAGACTTGGAGTCAGGAAGTCTTCTCTTCCTGAGTTCAAATCCAACCTTAGACACTTGTTGGCTGTGACCCTGTACAAGTCAGTTTCCTTATCTATAAAAGGAGCTGGAGAAGGAAATAGCAAAGCACTCCAGTGTCTTAGCCAAGAAAACCCCAAATGTGGTCCAAAAGTGTCAGATATTACTAAAAAATGATTAAATAACAACAATGACATTCAGGAGACTTCATCCTGAGACACAATTCTGCTACTGTGCCACTCAATAAGCAGTATGACTCTGGGCAAATTTGTAAGGTCAACCACCTCCTAACATCCCCAATCACTATCCTTCATCTAAGATGTTTGTAAAGTGCTTACTTAACACAGTGCCTAGCACATGGGGGTATTTAATAAATGTTTGTTTCTTTACCCTTTTATTTAAAAAAAAAGGAACAAGATTCAAGCTTAGCTGACACAATTCAGAGAAGTAGAATCAAAGGGGTTATAGAATGTGAAAGGAGGAAGATACATTGGGGCATCTAGTCCAATCCATGCTTGAACACGAATTCCCTTAACAGCATACCTAAGTAGTTATCCTTTGTTCCTTCTAATCATCTCCCTAGTTTCAAGTACGAAACAAATGGCCTTCTTTTATAGGAAATGTTCCCCACAACCTCTTAATTTTAATGCCTTCTTTTGGCTAATTTTTTCCTCTTTATCTTATACGAAATCGACTTTATATATATTTGCTTGCATGTTGTTTTTCCCATTATACTGTAGGCCCCTTGAGGGCAGGTACTGACTTTTGCTTCTTTTTGTATCCCAAGCATTTAGCATAGTGCTTGATGCATAGTAAGCACTTAATAAATTGTTTATTAATTGATTATTGAGTGATCCATATCTTGATTCAAGACCTCTGAGGAGAAAGAGCATATATTCTAATGAAGGAGCCCATTCCCCTTTTTGATAGTTTTAATTATTGGGAAGATGTTTTTGTTTTCATTATATCCATCCTAAATATGTATCTCTGCAATTTCCACCTTGTGTTTCTAGTTTTCTGACCACTGGGGCCAAATCCAACGAATCCAATTCCTTTTCATGTGACAGCCTTTCAAATATATAAGTAAAGCTATCATAACCCCACCTTTCTCCCTAAGTCTATTCTCCTCCAGGTTAAAATTTCTTCAATCAACCATCAAATACCATGATTTTGAGCCCCTATACCATTCTAGCACATAATGACCCCTTTTCTCATTGATGGGATTTTGCTATAACATCCACTTTGAGAAGGGGCTAACCTTCATTCTCTGGACTTGCCACCACTCTCCTTCTACCTATATACATTTCATTCTCTCTCTCTCTCTCTCTCTCTCTCTCTCTCTGTCATATAATAGTTATATAGATGTAGACACAAACACATGCTGCTTTCTCCCATTAAAATGTAAGTTCCTTAAGGATAGGAACAATCTTTTTTTTTGCTGGTCTTTAGCATGGGACTTAGCATGTCCTTAGCATGGGACCCAGAACATATTATGCACTTAATAAATGCTTATTGATGTAACTTAAAATAGTAATAATTTAATAAATGCTTTTTCATTCATCCATCTACTCTGTTGCCCTATGATGGACACTGTCCAGTTTATTAATGACTTCCTAAAATGTATTGCCCAGAATTAAAACGAATTCTCCAGACATGATCTAATGAGGGCAAAGTACAGTGGGCTATCATCTCCCTGGTACACTATGTACCCTAAATGGAACCTAGAATCCTATGAATGAAGAAATGAATGAGCATTTTTTGAGCATATACTATGTGCAGAGCACTGTTATAAGTGTTTGGGGACACAAATAGAAAAAAAAACAAAATAGTTTCTGCTCCCAAGAAGCTCATATTCTAATTTGGGAGATAATACATGTGAAAGGTTTCAGCTTTGAGTTACACGGAAAAGTTTTATGATCCTTATGGTGCAGCTATAAGGCAGATAGAAAAGTCCCATAGTCCTTATGGTAAAGAGGTAAAGCAAAAGGTAACAATTCTTCTTTAACGTCTTTTCCACTGATAAAAATCATGTCAGTTTCCTATGATGTACTATCTGAATGTTCCAGGTTCTGTGGTGGCAATAAATATTTTTTCTGGGTCTTCAATACACGTGGCAATAGTACAATAGTAGATCAGAGTTGAAAAAATACTCAGCTAAGTTTGCCCAACTTTCCCCTCCAAGCAACTTTAAAATAATTCTTCCAATCAAAGTTTGAAGTGGTAGAGACAACAAAAGGTTAGCCTAAGACAATATAGCAGGTCAGAAGGAGCTGCCAAACAGAGTCTGGTCCTACATCCCCTGGTGGCATATGGGTCCCCTATAATATCTTTCTGACCAGTTGCAAGGTCCGTTATCATCTCTGGCTTGAGAGCTCCTGAAGAGGTGACCCATATGCCACCAGGGGATGTTGGACCAGACTCTGTTTGGCAACTTTATTGCCTATAACCATGTCTAGGTCATAGTTCAAGAGCAGAGAGGAGAACTTTCAGTAAAGAAGGAGCAGAAGCCATGATGGATAGTATCCATTGCAATCCTAAAGGATCAGGCACCCTTGCTTGATAAGATCAGAGTGAGGACCAGGAGAGCAATGACCACACCTCTCCCCAGATCATACCACCTTGTAAGCCCTGAAAACTTCCAAATTCCCAGAATTAGCTCTTAGAAATAGCAGTATGAACACTCCTGAAACTTGAGATAGTGCCCCTCCTCACCCCCATACAAGAACAAAGACCAACTTTAACATAAAGTTCAAAATTAAAAAAATATAGGATAGAAAAACGAGCAAAAAAAGAAAAAGAACCTGACCATAAAAAGCTACTATGGTGACAGAGAAGGTCAAGACACAAACTCAGTAGAAGACAATGAAATCAAAAGAGCTATAAGCCAAGCCTCAAAGGCAGTGGTGGGATTCAGCTGGTTCGCCCCAGTTGGGCAGAACTGATAACTGATTTTATGTTGAGTTCAGCAAACTGATTGTTAAAATGGTACTTGTAATCAGGGTTCTCTCTGAGGTGGGCACCTGGGCAGCTGCCCAATGTGGAAATCACAAATTTACATTCCTTACTCTTTTTTAATGTCCATCTGTGCAACATCATTTTCTAAGCACTTGTAGTAATGTTCATTCTTTCCATAGGTGAAAAAAAATTGAAAGAACTATGTTTGTAATATTTATTTATTCATTTATTAAAAGTCATTATACCTTTGATGAAATACTGCATTTTAATTCCTCCATTTTTGTTACTTCAGTAAACAAACATATAACATAAAGAGAAAAAGTGCCAATCAACCAGGGGGTGACAAGCTGTTGTTGTTTGTTTCCCCTTTGTGTTATGCCCAAAATTCCCCCAAGATATTATGAATGTGCTGTTGTTCCCTGAACAGTGAAACCAATAGGAAGCTGGGACACAATGAACCAATAGAAATATAGATTTCGAGGGTTGTCTTATTGCCCATTTTGGAAGCCATGGAAGCAGAAGAAAAAAAACCAGTTAGAATAGGTAGAATGAGTTTTGGTTCTGCAGATGTTCCAACATTGGCTGCTGTTGTCACATGGTTGCTTTCGCTCCGTAGGAATACGTTTTTGTCAGGTATTATTTAATATTTTTAATTAATATTTAAAAACTGTTTCTTATAACATAATCTAGGTTTGTATGCCTCTTTTTTTGTTCTTATTGGAGTATTAAATGCATGAAACATTAAACTGCCTTTCTGTATATCTTTTTGTATGCTTAAAACAGTCATTAGGGCAGAGAACTGGTTGCTAATTTATTTGAATCTCACCACAGTTCAAAGGGGGAAAATGAATTGGACATGAGCTTAACAAAAAATTTTTGAAGAACAAAAATCAGAGTGGTAGAGGAAAAATAGGTAAAGAAATGAGAGCAAAGGAAGAAAATTATGAAAAGACAATAACAGCTTGCTAAGGAAGCACAAAAATACTGAAGAAAATAACACTTTAAAACACAGAATTGGCCAAATGAAGAAGTACAAAATTCGCTAATGAAAATAACTCCTTAATAATCAGAATTGACCAAATGGAAAAAGAGTTACAAAAGCTCACTGAAGATAATAATTTCCTAAAAAGAATAATTGGGCAAGTAGAAGCTCTATGAGACACTAAGAAACCATGAACTCTATGAGACACTAAGAAACCATAAAACAAAGTGAAAACAAATGAAAAAAAATAAAAGAAAATGTGAAATATCTCATCAGACAAGCAACTGGCCTGGAAAATAGGTTGAGGAGAGACCATTCATTAATTATTGGATGACCTAAAAGCCAAGATCATTTTTCAAGAAATTCATCATACTTCAAGAAAATATCAAGGAAAACTCCCTTGATATCCTAGAACCGGAGGGTAAAATACAAATGGAAAGTATCTACCTATCACCAACTGAAAGAGATTCCAAATAAAAACTTTCAGAAATATTATAGTGAAATTCCAGAGTTTTCAAGTGAAAGAAAAAAATATTTCAAGCAAGAAAGAAATATCATGGAGTCACAGTTAGGATCATACAAGATTTAGCAGCTATCATGTTAAGAAGCAAAAGATTTGATTATGATGTTCCAGAAGGCAAAAGAGCTGAGATTACAACAAGGAATCTCCTAGCCACCAAAGTTGAGTATAATTCTTGAAAGGAAAAATGGATATTTAATGAAAAAAGAGGACTTTTAAGCATTCCTGATGGAAAGACCAGAGCTGAATAGAAAATTTGACTTCCAAATATGACTCAAGCGAAGCATAAAAAGGTAAATATGAAAGAAAAATCATAAAGGGTTTGATAAGATTAAACTCTTTACCTTTCTATATGGTAAGCTGATATATGTAACTTTTAAGAACTTTATCATTATTAGGGCAGTTAGAAGAATTCTACATAGAAAAAGGGTATGGAAGTGAGTCAATTATGATGGAATGATGTAAAAAATATAGATGAGTTAGAATGAGGGATGCCTAGGGGGAAGGGAGAGGAAGAATAGGGAAAATTATCTCACATAAAAGAAATGAACAAGGAAGAGCTTTTACAGTGGAAAAGGAAATGGTGAGGGAGTGGGAGCAGACAGTATTTGAACCTCACTCATATCTAAATTGATTCAAAGAGAAGTGTGTGTGTGTGTGTGTGTGTGTGTGTGTGTGTGTGTACTCATACTCAAATGTGTAATAGAAATCTATCTTACTCAAAAGTGAAGTAGGAAGGGAAGGGGAACAGAGAAAGGACAGGGTTATAAAAGGGAAGGCAGAAAAAAGAAAAGAAGTTCAAAAGTAAAACAGACATTAGAGGAGGAACAGGATAAAAAGAGAGAGAAAAGGATAAATAGAATAAATTTGATAGAAATGCAATTGGTAATCATAATTGTGATTGCAAATGGGTAAACTCATCCATAAAATGGAAGCAGATAGCAAAATGGATTAGAAACCAGAATCCAACAATACATTGTTTACAAGAAATGCACTTGAAACAGATAGATACACACAGAATTAAAATGAGGATCTGCTACACAATCTTCAGCTGAAGCAAAAAAGTCAGTGGTTGCAATTATGATCTCAGTTAAAGCAAAAACAGAAACAAACCTAATTAAAAGGGATAAGCAGGGAAACTACATCTTGCTAAAAGGAACTATCGACAAGGGAGTAACGGCAATACTAAATATATAGGTACCCAATGGCACAGCATCCAAAGTTTTAAAGGAAAAATTAAGTAAAATACAGGAGGAAATAGACAGTAAAACTATACTAGTGAGAGACCTTAACTTTCCCCTCAGAGAGCTAGATAAATCTAAACATGAAATAAATAAGAAAGAAGTCAAAGAAGATGAACAGAATGTTAGAAAAGTTAGATGTAATAGACCTCTGGAGAAAACTGAATGGAAATAGAAAAGAATATACCTTTTTCTCAACTATACGTGGCACCTTCACAAAAACTGACCTTGCATTAAGGCATGAAAACTTCACACCAAATGCAGAAAAGCAGAAATATTAAATGTACCCTTTTCCGACCATAATGTGATAATAATTATATTTAGCAAAGGGCCATGGAAGCATAGATTAAAACTAACTGGAAACTAAATTTTAAAAATAGCACCTGCATGAGTATTTATCAGGTTGTATCTCCACAGGGATTACTTCCCAGGATGATGACTAAGAGCACTGGGCTATAAACATTACTGATTCAAAGGCTCTTGATTTCAGGGTCCTGGGTTATCTTTTTAAGGGTTTGAGGGCACACAGTGGTCATGGTCATAGTAGGGGGTCTGACTTGACTGGCATATGTTACTTCTTGCCTCTCCTTTAGCATGCTTTGATGCTACAGCTTAGGCTAATTTCTGTATTAGTTGGACATGAGTTACTTTCCTGGGTGATGACTGTGAGACCCAGGCTAGAAGAAGGAATACTTACCCAAGGTGTTTTGCCACCCCCATGGTCCCTGTGCCTATTTGACTATTGATGGTAGTTAGCAGTGTTTTGCGGGTGATAATGAAGAAGGTGGGCCTCCTCCCCACAGTGATTTTTCCCCTCAATGATAGCAGGAGAGACTGAGAGGTAAGCAGGTCTGATGATTTTTAGAGGTCACTTCTATCCCCAAGGCCATTGAGCTCAGGGTCCTGGACTGTCTCCTTCAGGTTTTTAGGGGAAATAGTGGCTAAGCTTATGATAGCATTTTGATTTGCCTAACTCATGCTGCCTCTGCTCCAGTTTAACCCTCAACAAGCCTTCCTGCTTCAGCTACACTGTCCCATGTCACATCATTGACTCATAGTGAGCTTACAGCTCATTGAAATCCCCAGATCTTTTCAAATGAGCTACTATCCAGTCATGTTTCCCCATCTTTATTTGTAATGTTGGCTTTTTTAACCCAAGTATATATTAAACTTCATTTTTATCAACATTAAATTGCTTTTTATTCAATTTAGCTCAATATTCTACCCTTTCCAGACCTTTCAGAACTTATTCTGTTTTCTTAGGGTTGTCTAATTCTCCAACTTTTCCTATATCTGCTAAAGTTATCTGTGCCTTATCCAAGTTATTGATTAAAAATGTCAGAGAGTATGGGAGTAAACGTGGATCCCTGGGCCCATTTACTAAAGATATCCCTCCAAGTTTGAATTGAGACATTAATGACTATCCTTTGGATTAAATCATTCATTTAATCTCAAATTCATCTCTATGTACCATCACCCAGCCTGTCTTTCTGGCTTTTTCCAAGAGTAAGAACTTTTGTCAGATACTTGCCAAAAACAAGTCATTTCTTCACAAGATATATTCTTAACATATAATGCTATCCTATACACACTGTTTTAACTATTCTATTCCTTTTGCATATATTATAAACCCTATCCCAGTCACTGGTCTTATCCCACCAAGTCTCAATGATATAAGGTTAAATTTGCCTCCTTGAATTAACATCTCTAGTTCATCTGTCCTGTCATCCATACTTTGTACATTTATTTATGGACTTCTGAACTCATGGATTTTGCTAATTATTTCTTTCTTTCATTTTGTCTTCTATGAAATTCTTCCCATGAATTCTTTTTTTCCTGTATTGTAGTTAGAGCCTATGATTTCTAGCTTGCAAGATATATGTAGAACATTTTGCTTTTCTCTTTTATTTTTCACTTCAGAGCATTTTTGATTAGATTTGCAAGATTCTAAATGAATGCATTCTTACCATCCCATTAAAGATGAACTTCATTTCTGGGCAAGAACAATTCTAGATAAATCTAAAAGTTAGCAATGCTTGTTCCTGCAGTTATATTTTCTCTGTGTGTGTTTGTGTGGGTAGGGGCAGAGTGAGAGGGAAGAGAAAGTGGTACTCTAAAAGATGCCAAGGGTGTTGCGTCATTACAAATACCCACCAACACCCCACATGTTACATGATGATCCCAATATAGGATAGGGAAAACCAGAGAGAATCCTTCCCTCTCTCTTCCATCGCTCACTTTCTCATCTCATGTTAAATGACACAAAGCCTACCATAACCAATCGCTATCCTAACGTAGACTAATAGTGTCCAAAACAAGTTCATTCTCCCCAGCAACCATTTGCCCTCTGGAAGAAATCACCTTACTTCATGATGTCCCTTCCCTACATTTCCTCCAGCAGTGAGACTTGGGAAGAAAATTTTCCTTTGGAAATTTCAATATGTTAATCCCAAATACATGTCTCACAAATGTGGGATAAAATAATGGTTATTAAAGGAAAGGTGGTAGAGTCACACAATCCATCTTCACAAGGGGAAAAATTAAGTTATGATAAATTGATTTGAGTTAACTATGTCATCTTCAACAAAAAGGAAGTCACATAATATGCACCAAGTAGGAAGCCTAATTATTTATTTTATTTATTATGCCTTTTGTTTTTATATTCCATTCATTTCTGAATATGTTGCTTTCCCATCAAAGATTTAAAAGAGCGAAAACAAGCTTATTAAAATCAAATCACAGATGGAATATGGTTTGATAACATAGGCAACATCCCAAACCTATGGCTCTTCACCTCTCCAAAGATAGGAGGAAAGATATGTCTTTCCTTTTGTCCTATCTTACTTTAAAAATGGATAGCATCAAGCTTGTTTTTTATGCTTTCTGTTTACAATATTGTAGTCATTAGGTATATTGTTTTCCTGGTTCTTTTTACATCACCTTGAATAAGTTCATGTGTTAATTTTTCTCTGAATTTTTATATGTTATTTCTTATAGCAAGTAATATTCTATTACATTTTTGTACCACATTTTGTTAAGCCATTCTTAAGTTAATGGACATCTACTCCATTCATAATTCTTTGAACCACCCAAAGTGCTACTATTCATATTTTGGCATATATCAGACCCATGGCCTCCTTGGTATATATGCATACCATTAGGGTCTCTGGGGAATACATATACACATGCAACTTTTTAAACATAATTCCAAATTATGTTCTAGAATGTTTGGATATATTCATAGCTCTATTAACAGTTCATGATTAGACTTTTTTGTATTTCATAATGTCAACATTGAAATTTTTGACAGTTTACTGGATGTGAGCTAAAATATCACTTATTTTCATTTTCATTTATGTTACTAGTGATTTGGTGCATTGTCTTATTTGATGTTAATAGTTTGCAATTCTTTTTTGGAGAACTATTCATTTTTAAAAGAGTTATCTTTGTGGAATGTTGTCTAGTCAAATGTCTGCATTAATTCCTTATACATTTTGGATATGAGACCCTTATCAGAGATATTTGATGCAAAAGACAAGAAATGTGTCTGTGAAATATTACACATACCACCAGACATGGTCAATGTATCATCTGGTTTAGCTGATTTTCTTTTCTTTTTTAACATTTGTTACAAGGGAAGACTTGATAGTTGAGGAAAGATGTGGTCAGAAATAAACATGATATAAAACAAAAGGCATAAATTGAAATGCTAAATGCAAAAAGAGAGATTTGATGTATTTCTCATTACAATTTTCCTTCTTATTCCAGCTGCATTGATTTTGTTTGTACAAAAGCTTTTTAATTCCATGCAACCAAAATTAAGTCTCTAGGTTTTAATGCCAGTTTTTTTCTCTCTCAAAATAAGGGGTTGGTTTTCAAAGCCCATAATTTGTTGCTCAACTTTCCCCTTTTCTACCCACAAGGTACCATTTTCCATAGCAAACAATGCTTTACATTCAGCTCATTTCTCTTGCTTAGTTTTTTAAAACTAATTCCTAAGTATACTCACATTTTAACTCCATCCAAGCTCCTCCAAATTTCCACAGGGCAGCTGGGTTCCTCTTATGAGAAATGAATTTGAAAGCAACTATTTCACAGGTATGATCTTAGCATCATTGTTAAGGATACATTGGGATGCCAGGAGTCAAGATGATGGAATACAGGCCATGATGCAGCTAAATTCTCCTGACATTCCCCTCCAAGCAACTTTAAAATAATACCCCAAATCAAATTTTGGAGTAGCAGAACCAACAAAAAGGCAAAGGAGACATTTTTTTCCAGCCTAAGACAATTTAGGAGGTCTACAGGAGAGGTCTGTAGTATCATGGTGGACACAGGTCCAGAGTGCAGAAGGAACACTACCTTAGAGGGGGCCACAGCAGCAGTAGCCACATTGGGAGCTCTCGGCTCAGAGACAGTAAGGGGACTGGACAACTGATCAGAGATTAGAGGGAACTCTTTACTGGCACAGCATGAAGCTGATACTTATTAGCAACTCTACTGCCCATAAATAGTTCTGGGTCACAGTTCCAGGGCAGAGATTGTGATTAGTCACAGGGACCAAAGGCCCTGGTCACAGTTCCAGGGCCAAGACAAACATTAGTACTTGTGGTTGCAAGAGAACAGGAGACCTCATCATACTTCCAGGGCCAAAAGGAGCACTAGTCCTTATAGCTGCAGGGGAGCAAGGACTCTTCCTGGATAAAGACCTGAGTATAGACTAGGAGAGCAGGGAACACACTTCTCCAAGGACAACACCAGCTTGGAAGCACCAAAATCTTGAAGAATCCCAGAAATAGCTCAAAAAACAGCATCATGAAAAAGCCTGAAGCTTGAAATAGTGCTTCTCCACTCCCAGGTGAGCAAAGTCAAACTTTAACACAAAGTTCAAAGTCAAGAAATTGGCTGGAAAAATTAACAAACAAAAATAACAAAACTTGACCATAAAAAACCACTTCCAGTGGCAAGGAAGAACAAGATATAAACTTAGAAGGAGGAAAGCAATGTGAAAACAGATATAAGCAAAGTCTCAAAGAAATATGCCAATTTCCCCAAGGCCAGCAAGAATACCTAGAAGAGTTAAAGAAAGAGATAAGCATGGTGGAGGGAAAATTGGGAAAAGAATTGTTAGTGATACAAGAAAATTATGAAAAGAGAGTTAACAGTTTGGTAAAAAGGAGCACAAAAATTCACTGAAAAGAACTCTTAAAAAGCAGAATTGGTTAAATGGAAAAGAGATACAAAAGCTCATTAAAAAATAATTCCTTAAAAATTAGCATTGGGCAACTGACCCCATGAAATTTTAAGACATAAAGTCAAAAGAATGAAAAAAATAGAAGAAACTGTGAAATATCTTATTAGAAAAACAACCACTTCGAAGCTACCTTGAGGAGAGATAATGTAAGCCATGATCAAAAAAAAAAAAGTACACACATGAATGCATGAGTGCACACAGACACAAACTCCTTTTGTGGTATCAAAGAAATGGAAATTGAAGGATAGTCATCAATAGGGGAAAGGTTGAACAAATAGAGGCATATGATTTTGATGGAGTACTATTAGGCTATAAGAAATGACTATGGGAGTTTCATTAAAAAAAAATCCAAGACCTATATGAGTTGATGCAAAATGAAGCAAGAATAACTGGGGCATCATTGTTGTAATGATGATCAACTGTGAAAGACTTGGCTACTCCGTTCAATACAATGATCCAAGATAATTTCTTAGGACTCATGATGAAAATAAAATACGCTATTCATCTTCAGAGAGAGAAGTGATGAACTCTCAGTACAAATCAAATGCAGAGAGAGAGAGAAAGAGAGAGAGAGAGAGAGAGATTATAAGGGGAAACTGTCCAACTATCAAAGATCCAGAGGATAAACATAATCAGGGAAACTATATTTTGCTAAAAGATATCATAGACAAGTGATATTTCAAAATTTTACTGCAAGGTTAACTGATAAATTCCTCATTTCTCAAATAAATAGGGAACTGAGTCAAACTGATAAAATAAAAGCCATTCCAGAATTGATAAATGACCAAAGGATATGAAAGGCAGCTTTGAAAAGAAAAAAAATCAAAGCTAGCTATAGTCATATGAAATAATGCTCTCCATAACTATTGATTAGAGAAATACAAATGAAAACAACTCTGAGATACTCACACCTATCAGAAATGACATACACTAAAGGGGATGGGGAAGATAGGTACATTAATGAACTTTTGGTGCATAGGGAGCTAGTCCAATTATTCTGTAGAACAAACTGGAGCTGTGCCCAAAAGGCTATAATACTGTGCATACTCTTTGATCCAGTAATACTACTACTAGGTATGTGCCTAAAAGAGATAAAAGAAATAGGAAAAGAACCTATGTGTACAAAAATATTTATAGTAACTCCTTTTGTAGTATCAAAGAAATAGAAATTGAAGGATAGTCATCAATGGGGGAAAGGTTGAACAAATAGAGGCATATGATTTTGATGGAGTACTATTAGGCTATAAGAAATGACTATGGGAGTTTCATTAAAAAAAAACATTCCAAGACCTATATGAGCTGATGCAAAATGAAGCAAGAATAACTGGGGCATCATTGTTGTAATGATGATCAACTGTGAAAGACTTGGCTACTCCATTCAATACAATGATCCAAGATAATTTCTTAGGACTCATGATGAAAATAAAATATGCTATTCATCTTCAGAGAGAGAAGTGATGAACTCTCAGTACAAATCAAAATATAATTTTCTCCCTTTTTTGGACTTTTTTGTGATATGGCTAATATAGAAATATATTTTGCATGATTTCACATGTATAACTGATATTACATTGTTTGCTTTCTCAGTAAGAGGAAAGGGGTAAAAGGGAGGTAGAGAATCTTGAATTCAAAAATTAAAGAACACATTGGACACTTTCCCAATTGATTTGAAAGTGTACAGAATGTGCAGGCCAGGAGCTGGGTGTGTTGCAAGAGCACATGATAACTTTTGAGAAGTCACATCTGTACCAGAAGCTGAAGCTGAATGGCAATGCCTTGCTCTGGTGATTGGTGTGCATTGTAAGGGTAATATGAACTTGGATGATATCATGGTCCTTAAGATTGAAGACTTCCTGGAACAAGATCTGTATACCCATGTCTTCAAGCTGGGCCTGGCCAAATCCATCCCCCATGGGAGAGTGTTGATTTGCCAGAGGCACATTGGGGTCAGGAAGCAGGTAGTGAACATCCTGTTCTTTGTGCACCTAGACTCTCAGAAGTACATTGACTTCTCTGTGCCAGCCCTATGTTGAGGTCCAGGCAGGCAAGGTCAAGAGAAAGAGTGCCAAGAAGGGTCAGGGAAGGGCAGGTGCTGGCAATGATGAGAAAGATTAAACACAATCATCACCACCACTACCACCCCTATTAAAGTTTACCATATTGAAATAAAGCAATTTGGCTTCTGTTAAAAAAAAATTCATTGGACAGTATGAAATGTTCAGTTATTTTCATTAACCTAGAACTAAAATAATCTTAGTTTTTAAAAGGATATTAAGATACATCCACCCCAATTTTGAAGAATTCAACAAATATTTATTAAACTCTTACTGTGTGAGGCACTATTCTAGCTACTAGAGATATAAAGAGATAAACAATAACAGCAACAAAACTCAGTCCCTTCCTCAAGACTCTTATATTTTACTGAATAAGCATGAATTCTTCTACAACCTCTCCAGGAGGTGTTTGTCCAACTTCTATTTTTACACTACTAATGACAAGATGACAATTTCTTGATAGCAATGTCTTCAGGCAATTGAAGAGTTTAGGAAACTTTTCTTTCTGTACAGTCAAAATGTCACCCTGAATTTTCAAAATATCACAGGATTTAGTACAGGAAGCGATCAATTAGAGGCCATAACATCCTCCAACATCTTCATTTCTAGACAAAAAATAAATTGAGGCACAGAAAGTTTAAGTGACTTCCTCAAAGTTACAAGGGTACTAAGTAGCAGAATAAAGATTTAAATCCAAGTCTTCTGATTCCCATTACTTCACACTGTCCTATCCCCACTGATCTTAGTTTCACCCTCTGCAACCAAACAGAATAAGTCTAAATTCTTTTCTGTGTTGAGTGAATCCTTAGCTAGGATCCTATAGAAATATTGAAAAGAAAGTGGCGAAGGGAAATATGGGTACAAAAGACTGAACTGCTAGGCCAAAATCTGACAAGATAGGACCTGAAGCACATGGATCAGCTTCTGTTGCAGAAGCAGGGAAGATGATTCATGCATAGAGAAATCAGGTCTGAGTGTCTGAGCACAAGGAAGTCTAACGTGGGAAACAAAGAGTTGAGTTGAGATAACAAATGTAGGTGAATTATTTCCCATATAATTCAGGATATGAACTCTCCTACTATTGGACATGGCCAATTTATACGTCCCCAAATGCATAATTTTGATTACATAAAATTTAAAAGTTTTTACTCAAAAAAAAAAATGAATTCAACTGAAGTTAGAAGAAAAGCAGCTAAATGGGGAGCAGGAATCTTTGCAGTAAATTTCTCTTAGAAAGGATTCATTTCTAAGATATATAAAGTATTGATTCAAATTTGTAATATTGACATGTTCCTCAGTTGACAAATGACCAAATGATATGAATAGGAAGTTTTCAGAGGAAGAAATCTAAGCTATCAATACCTATATAAAAATGTTTTAAGTCACTCAGAATTAGAGAAATGAAAATTAAAATAATTCTGAGCTTCTACTTTATTCCCATCATATTGCAAAGCTGACAAAAAAGGAAAATGACAAAGGCTAGAGTGGAGGAGGGAAAACACATGCATTAATTCACTGTTGCAGTTGCAAACTGGTCCAGTCATTCTAGAAAGCAATTTGGAACTATGCCCAAAAAGCTATTAAACTGTGTATCCTTTAACCCAGCTTTACCACTACTAGGTCTATAGCCCAATGAGATAAGAGAAAGAGGAATAGGACCTATATGAACAAAAATATTTATGACAGCTTTTTGGAATTGGAATTGGAAACTAAGGGAACACTCATCAATTAGGGAAAGGCTGATAAAGTTACTGTGTATTAATGTGATGGAATATTATTGGTGGTGGGGATAGTTTTAGAGAAACCTGGGAAGACATATATGAACTGATACAGATTAAAACAAGCATAACTAGGAGAAAAGAAAATAAATATGGAATAAATAGGCATTTTAAAAGATACATAAAGATAGATACAAATATGTATCTATATAATAACATCAATTTTGTAAATATAAATAATTCTGAAAATGTTAGGAGCTATCATCAATGCTATTACCAAATACAATCCCAGAGGACTCATGAAGAAACATTCTACCTACCTCCTTACTGACAGTTTATGGACTGAGAATGCAGATTGAAGCTTTTTTTAATATGGCCAATTCTAGAATTTGTTTTCCCTGACTACATATATTTGTAACAATAATTTTATTCTTCTTACTTTCACAGTGTTGGAGGGGAAAGAGAAGATGCATTATAATTTCAAAAATAATTAGGAAGAAAATTATATATTCATTATCTTTTTGGTTAAAAGCTATTATTATGAAGTACTACCCACTAGTGCTTTCACCATCTTGTACTTGATAAGGTGGGACCCAGACTCCATCAACCCTCACAAGAATGGACCTGCCCAGAAAGAATCTCAAGTGAAAACTCAGAAGCCGTCTAGGCTTATCTGTATCTAAACAGAAATTCTCTTATCAAGATAGGAGAAAAAGTGCTTATCTAGCTTCTCTTTAAACACTTCTAGTTATGGAGAACTTAAGTACAATATAAAGTAGAGGGTTTTAGCCTTTTTGGGGCCACTATAATAAAGCCAACGTACTCATTTTGAGAATAAGGATTAAAAATACAGATAGTAAAATACATTGAATTAGGAAATCAATTATATTGAGATATAATTATCTAAAGTATTAAGAAATAAGTTCACAGGTCCAAAATTGTGAATCCTTCTTATAATGTAACCTATTCCATTTATGAGCAGTTCTAATTGTTTGGAAATTTTCCCTACATTGTGCCTAAATCTATGACTACAACTTGTAGCTGTTGTTTAATCTTTATTTCTATGACAACTTTTCAAATAAATATTTGAAGACAGTTCCTCATGTCATTCCCCACCCTCTACTCCCAAGTCACCTGTCTCCTCTTCTTCAGGATGAATAACTCCTATTCATAGAACAGTCAAATATGGCCTCAGGCATTTACTAGAAATGTGACCCTCAGCGAGTCATTTTGCCTGTCTGCCTCAGTTTCCTCAATTGCTAAGTGAGAATAATAATAGCACCTACCTCCCAGTGTTGTTGTGATCATCAAATGACATAGTATTTGTAAAGCACATAGCATAGAGCCTGGCATATAGTAGGTGTTTAATTGATGCCTGTTCATTTTTCATCTGTGGGGTCAATATACACTAGATTGTACTATGAAATTGTCAGTTATAGCTTGCTGAAGAAAGAAGTTCACCCAAACTGGTTTAGTGGTTCTTGAGCATCCAGGGGCAGAGGGGCCATGGATGAAGAGCTCAGTATTTTGTTACTTTTGGTCAGCACTCCATCTACAGAGTGCTGGCACTGCTTCATGAGTCATGGATGAGTAAACAAATTTGTGTTGGATATCTGTACCCCACAAGTCCTCCAAGGAAAAATCCTCTGAACTTGTAGAATCCAGATGTGCCAAAGGAATCAATGCCTTTAGTTGATTGTACTATCTCTTGCCCAATTCAAAGGAAAGGCCACTGTTTAATATATTGGTGTTTAATATATTGGCATGATCTTGGTAAGGTCTAATGATTAGTCTGAACTTGTAAAAGAGCCACCACATAAATCATGTCCTTAGGTTACTGAAGGAAATAATTAGAGCTAATAGTTACTTTCTAGTCATTCAAGACAGCCCACTGTTCAAGTAAAATCATCCTTAGTAACCCTAGAACCATCAAAAATGAGGAGGAACTTGTCAGGTTCCAGGTTAGAGTTTTCAAATGTCTACCTACTCAGACTTGTAGTGGATGAGTATCCCAAGTAATAGGAACTGCCCCCACCCCCCAAATTAATCATGTTCATTTAGGATCTTCTCTTACTGTACCAATCATAGGTCTGAAAAGTTGCTAGACATTCTCATTTTCCCTGATGTTTATACCTATAAAATTCACCTTTTGGGGAACTCAAGCTCTATAAGACAGAATAAGTATCCACCAAATCTGACATCTAAAGGTAGAGAAAGGAAAGGAGGTAGTTCTACTACCCGAGTCCTCTAAGTCCCCCTTAGGTTTTTTTTTTTTTTTTGAGGATCCTTCTACTTCTGAGTAGGGTAGCTGGTACAGCAATATCTTCTTATCTAAACTATCAGCAACTTTCTTTTTCCCTTTCATCTGCCTAATTCTTCCTGAGTAAAACCTCACCTAATTGTGTTGCCTGAATAATCCAATAAATAGAGTGTCAACTGCATCCCTTTGGGACATGTGATTTAGATACAAAGCCAGGCATCAGTCAAGAGGTCACATACATGGCAAACATGGGTCAAGCTGGTTACCTATACTAAGCTTTTATTAATGCAACTTAAGGTTGTGATAGCTTTGAGCTTTTCTCCATTGACTATTTTCTAGTTATTTCTCCTTTTCTAAACTTCTGAAGTGAATTTTAGAAGTTAAATGAGAATTTATATTAATAAAAAAAAATTCCTGAAAGATTTTGCTTCTCATTCCAGCTACTGAGGTTTTTTAGAATGCCATTCTCTTATTGTCTTTTAAATAGTATTTTATTTTTTTCAACTACATATCAAGACAATTTTTTAGCATTCATTTTATAAGATTTTAAGTAACAAATTTTTCTCTCCTCTTTACTTCCCCTACTTTCTTCCAAAAATGGCAGGCAATTTGATATAGCTTATACATGTGCTATCATGTAAAATTCTTTCCATGTTAGTCACAGTTGTGAAAGAAGAAACAGATCAAGAGTGAAAAAAGCACACAAAAAAATGAAAAAAGTATGCTTTGATCTGCATTCAGATCCATCATTTCTTTATTTGGATGTGGGTAGCATTCTCCTTCATGAGTCCTTTGTATTTTTCTTGGATCATTGTGTTGCTGAGAAGGGCTGAGTCATTCATAGTTGATCATCACACAATATAGCTGATACTGTGTACAATGTTTTCCTAGTTGTGCAATTTAACTTTGCATCAGTTCATACAAATCTTTCCAGGTTTTTCAGAACTCTGCCTTTTCATCTTTTCTCATTGCACAATAGTATTCATTACATTCATATACCACAGCTTGTTCACATTTCTCAATTGATGGGCATTCCCTCAATTTCCAATATTTTGCCACCATGAAAGGGCTTCTATCAATATTTTTGCACATGTAGGTCCTGTCTCCCTTTTTATAATCTCTTTGATATACAGACCTAGGAGTGGTATCACTGGGTCAAAGAGTATGCATAGTTCTATAGTCCTTTAGGCACAGTTTCAAATTGCTTTCCAGAATGACTGGATCAGTTCACAACTCCACCAACAGTATATTAGTGTCCCAATTTTCCTACATTCTCTCCAATATTTATCATTTTTTGTCATATTAGCCAATCAGATAGATGTGAGTTGGTATCTCAGAGTTGTTTTAATTTGTATAATCAAAAGTGATTTAGAGCACTTCTTCGAATGCCTATACATGGTTTGGATTTCTTCATCTGAGAACTGACTGTTCATATCCTTTGACTATTTATCAATTGGGGAGTGGTTTGGATTTTTATAAATTTGATTCAGTTCTCTCTATCTCTCTCTCTCTTCATATATATATATATATATATATATGTATATAATCATATATATATATAATATATAATACATGAAATGAAGCCCTTATCAGAGACACTTGCTGTAAAGATTGTTTCTCAGCTTTCTGCTTTCCTTCAAATTTTGGTTGCATTGTTTTTGGTTTTGCAAAAGCTTTTTTAATTTAATATAATCAAAATTATCTATTTTATATTTTGTAATGATCTCCATCTTATTTTTGGTTAAGAATTTGTAACTTACTTAACTTCTCCTTTAAGAATTTGGATGCTAGAACATGGCAGCTGGAAAGCAGGGACTAGTGTGAGCTCCCTCCAAGTCCCTCCAAAAAAATATGAAAAATAGCTCTGAACCAATCTAGAACTGCAGAACATGCAAAATAGCATAGGGAAGCAGGGCTCCAGCCCGGGACAGCCTGGATGGTCTCTGGGTAAGGTCTATCCCGCACGGAGCTGGGAGCAGAGGGAAGCAGGGGCTGAGCGGAGCAGAGCCCAGCGTGGGCGGCGTGGACCCACCAGAAAGGGAGCCAGGTGGAGCATGCCCTAGCACCCTGAATCAGTGAGCTGCGGCAGTTACCAGACTTCTCAAAGCACAAACACCAAGGACAACAGAGTAGGTTAGTGGGAGAAGCTGCTGGGGACTGGGATACAGTTTGCTGTTGGGCCACCACCTAGGGAGCAGCAGAGGTGGGGCAGCTTTAGAACTACAGCTGCAGTTGCTTCTGGCCCCAGGCCCACCTGGTGGGAGGAATTAAGTGGTGGATCAGAGCAGGAGTGAAGAGCCTGCTGAAGATCTAAATCCAGTCAGGGTTGGGGGTTCTTGGGGAAGGAGGAGTGCTGGTGTGGCAGAGCTGGCGCATCCCCCCAGGCTTGGAACATGGAACTCTCTAGTCTACAAGCAGTCATACCC
>CM053622.1:110573840-110589208 GCA_028646595.1 Phalanger gymnotis
AATGGGGTACATTATCTTGCATAAAAGTGGCAAGAAAAAGCAGTTCTGTAGGAAGAGAAGAGAAGGCAGGTGAGGGGGAATGAGTGAATCTTGCTCTCATCAGATTTGACCTGAGGAGGGAATACCATACATACTCAATTGGATATCTTGTCCCACAAGAAAGAAGGAGGAAGAAGATAAAAAAAAGGGGGGGACAATAGAGGGGAGGGCAGATGAGGGTGGAGGTAGTCAAAAGCAAACACTTTCAAAAAGGGACAGGGTCAAGGGAGAAAATTCAATAAAGGAGGATAGGTTAGGAAGAAGCAAAATATAGTTAGTCTTTCACAACATGAGTGTTGTGGAAGGGTTATACATAATGATACGCATGTGGCCCATGTTGAATTGCTTGACTTCTTAGGGAGGGTGGGTGGGAAGGGAAGAGGAGAGAGAATTTGGAACTCAAAGTTTTAAAAAATAGATGTTCAAAAACAAAAACAAAAAAGTTTTTGCATGCAACTAGAAAATAAGATACATAGGCAATGGGGCATAGAAATTTATCTTGCCCTACAAGAAAGGAAGGGAAAAGGGGATGAGAGGGGAGTGGGGTGACAGAAGGGAGGGCTGACTGGGGAACAGGACAACCAGAATATACACCATCTTGGAGTTGGGGGGGGAGGGTAGAAATGGGGAGAAAATTTGTAATTCAAACTCCTGTGAAAATCAACACTGAAAACTAAATACATTAAATAATAAAAAAAATTAAAATAAAAAAAATTTGGATGGTATACCACTTTGTTCATATATGTTTAGTATGGATATTACTTCATTGTATATGGTACCTTTTAACAAGATGTAATTCCCTTCCTTTTTTTCCTTTAATTAGGCCTATTTTTGCTTTTGCTTTGTCTGAGATCTATATTGCTACTCCTACTTTTCTTTCTTTCTCTCTTTTTTGTTTTTTTTTTTAACTTCAGCTAAAGCATAGTAGATTCTGTTCCAGCCCTTTACCTTTACTCTGGGTGTGTCTCTCTGCTCTGGCTCCCCTCCCTCTTTGCTATCTACTTCCGTTTTATGGGAGAGTTCACCCTGTTCACATTCACAATTGTGATTGCTAAGTCCTGTGTAATCCTGATTGTGGCTCCCTGATATTTGAATTGTTTCTTTCTGATTACTTGTAGCATTTTTTCCTTGACCTGATAGTTCTGTAATTTGGCTAAACGTTCTGTGGAGTTTTTATTTTGAGATATTTTTCCTGAGTTGATTGATGGATTCCTTCAATGCCTATTTTGCTCTCTTGTTCTAAGATATCAGTTTTCCTTGAAAATTTCTTGAAAGATGCTGGCCAGGTCTTCCTTTGGATCATGGCTTTCAGGTAATGCAATGTATCATGAAGGCAGAATTTATGATTTCAAAAAGAATCATATATATGTCTGAACAGTTCAGAACCGCAGGATATAAGGAATCCTCTAAGTATAAGGCAGAAGAATTAAAGCATTTATTCAAGCTCCAAAGTAACAGACCCACTAACCAGCATCCCCATTTTGATAGTTTGATCAAAAGCTTCCAGGCCCAACAAGTCTGCCTCAGAAGAGTAACCAGGAGGCCACAGAAAAACATGATAGTATTAAACCAAATCATATTCATGCTTCCCCTCTCCAGTAAGAAGATTACCCACTGGCCTCAAGTACTTGCTCAGCACTCCTCTGTCCACAGGTGGGTCTGAATGACCAGAGCTTATTGGTTCTTGAATTGGCTCCTCCCCTTAGGACCCTGGGAGGTTCACATCCACATAGATTAGGTTAACACCTAATAGGGCATGGTTCTGGAGTTAACACCTCCCTTTAGCCAGCCCCACCTTGGGCCCCATCTCAGTCATCAATCCATACCCACATAGGTTCCACACCTAATAGGGCTTTGGGCCTGGGGCTTAGCACCTAGTAAGGCTTAATGAAATACACTGAGTTACTCAAAGAAAACAAAGGCCATTTTGCTTACCAACATATACCATGATTCTGACATTTTCTCTCCTGGATCTATTTTCCAGCTCAGTTGTTTTTCTCCAAAGAGGTGTTTTACCTTTTCTTCTTCTTCTTTTTTTTTTTTATTCTTTTAACTTGTTTGATTGGTTCTTGATGTTACATAGTGTCACTAGCTTCCAAATGCTCAATTCTAACTTTTAAGGAGTGATTTTCCTCAATCACCTTTTGTATTTCCTTTTCCATTTGGCCAATTATACTTTTTAAGCAACTGTTTTCTTTTTCCAAGATGTTGACTCTTTTTTCATAATTCTCTTGCATCATTCTCATTTCTCTAATTTTTCTTCTACTGCTCTTATAAGATTCTAATGCTCCTTTCGGAGCTCTTCCATGAGTTCTTTCTGGGCTTGAGACCACTTTCGTTTCTTCTTTGGGGGTTTGCCTGTAGGTGTTTTGACATTGCTGTCCTCTTCTGAGTTTATGTCTTGATCTTCCATGTCACCATAATAACTTTCTATGGTCAAATTCTTTTTGCTGCTTTTTGATCATCTTTTTTTGACCTTTTTTCCTTTCTTTTAAATTTGACCTCTGCTTCTGGGGTAGAACGTCTCAGACTTCTTGTGCCAAGGGCTACGAGCCTTGGCTGTTTACCTGGTGTTGCAGTGATGCTGCCATTAGGCCCACAGGGGACCCTTGTCTCTGGTACTGCTCTGAGGGGGTGGGATGGGGGGTGACTGACACTATTTGAGGCTGTAGGGGTCTGGCCACTTACCTGGTGCTGAGCCAGGGTTATAGTGCTGGTGTCTGGTATGTGCTGACGTGGTGGGGTGTTCCTGAATGTCCCTGGGCCTACAATGAAGCATGTGATGGTCTAGCCCTAGAGGATGCTTATTTACCTGGGGCTATGCTGAAGCACATGGCGGTTCTGGGAGCTGGAGACTGGGTGTGCTGAGGTGTGTGTGTATACATGGCAGGGGAAGTGGGGGTGGGACTGGCATTGGTATTTCCCTGTTCTACTGTACTGGGGCTCAGGATCCTCCCACTGGTTTGCTGGGTCGGGGCTTGCTGCTGGCTTGCTGGGATGTTTTCTGTCCTGGATTGCATTCCTCTTTCACCCAAGGGAGAAAGACCTTTCTTGCCAATCTTCCAAGTTTCTTGGGCTAAAGGATTATTTTACTCTGTCATTTTGCTGCTTCTGCTATTCCAGGATTTGTTTCACGGTGTTATTTTATGGTTGTTTGGAGGTGAATATGGGAGAGTTATGGTGATTTACTCCTTACTCCACCATCTTGCCTCCTGGAAATCTTTCCCCTATTCCCTCATTGTAATGATTGCTTAAGAGGTATGGTAATGTAGTCAGTGATCAGCCTTGGCATCAGGAAGAGCTGGGTTCAATTTCTACCTAAGACCTAAAATAGAATGATTATGAACAAATTAAATAATATGTACATAGAGAGCTTTGTAACCCTTAATGTATTATATGTATAAGTTATCATTATTATTGAGTCCCTTATCGTCCACAAGCAACTTTCAAAAGAACATGTGACAGACTTACGACAAGGAGTTGTCTACAAACATTAAAATACAGACGATCCTTTAGTAACTCTTCTAAATCTTAGTAAATTCCTCTAATCTAAATTTTAAGTCATATTCTTCCAAGAGAAGTGGTATAAAACATTCTTAGTATTTTTTAAAAAGTATTTGGCTTGAAAATAGAATGCCAAGAGATACAAGAGAGAACCTTCCTTTGCTCCCTTGCAAATATGGAGGATGATGGCTTCTAACCATTGCCTACCATGTTTTTCAATAGGTTGGTAAGTTTTGCTGAAGTATTTTTTCCCCTCTCTCCTTATTTGTCATTAGAATATATGGTTTTTTGGGGACGGGTAAGGGGAAAGTACATATTAGGAAATACAGGTGATTAAAAAACAAAAGATATCAATAAAAAAAAACCCTATTTTTATAAAATAGAATACTTGTTTGACTTTCCAAAAATAATTTCTCATAATATCAAGATATTTTATGGGATAGCAATGATGGAATTAGATTATGGTATTGATATTTTCTCATATTTACTTGCCTGTCTTCATTGACAAGAAAATTGAGACATTGAAATGTTCAATGTTTTATTTTTTTACAGTTTCAGTGCGGCAAATTTTTGGCTCAAAATTTGATCCAAGTTCCTAAAATCCAATTCTTATCCTAGTATCTGCCTGGAAGACATACCTTTCTCACCTCTGCTTCTCAGAATCCCTAATTTCCTTCAAAGTTCAATTCAAGCATTTCTTTCTGATGGTGAACTTTTCTGATCCTGCCCACCAGTTGTTAGCTAGGGAATCTGTTTTGTATATTGTATGTATTTAATAAGGGAAGGAGTGATGATTTGTGATCTGAAATATTTGAGTAAATATCCAAATGGATCTGAATATATGAGCACGGTTTGGATATGCTTCTACATTGTCTTTACCTTTAGAATGTAAGCTCTTTTAGGACAGGGATTATTTTAAACTTATTCCCAATGCTTAGCATGGTGCACAAAAGTAGTTGCTTGATAAATGCTTGCTGAAGGAACTGATTGATTAAATGGAGGGGGAGTAGATAACAGCTTAAGAGATCCTAGGATAGGGAACCCTTACGTATAGAAAGTGTAGAACTATTTCTTCCCATGAAGACCCAAGGGATTCATTTGAAAGGGATGAATCTTTTTCATATAACAGACAAACCACCTAGCCTAGAAAGTTGGGTACAAAGGCAAAAGCCAACTTCCCTTGTAAAACTGCAACAATCTTCCTTCTAGTCTAGTTTCTACACTTCAGGTTGTCATTTCAAGAGTCGATAATACCACTCAATTACAGGATTACCTTGGAATAGAGTAGGGGACTTGGAGTCAAGAAGACTCAAGTTCAAATCCCATTTCTGACACTTTATAGGTGTGTGGCCAGAATCACATAGAAAGCAAGTGATAGAGCTGAGGTTTGAACCCAGGTCCTTCAAGTCAAAATCCAGGGGAGAGGATGGAAGCAGAGAGACAATCAGGAAACCATTAACACAGCTCAAGAGAGAGGCTGTGAAAGCCTGAAGTAGGGTAAATGCTACGTAAGCAGACAGACAGGAATAGATGTGCAAGATAAAGAGGTAGGAAATCTTGGCAACTAATTAGATATGAGAGTTGAGTGAGACTGAAGAGTTAAGGATGACTCCAAGGAAAAGAAATGGAGAATACACGCATGCAGGTACACAAATGTATATACATACATTTAATTACACATCTCCAGGTTTTATTTGTCAAAAAAAGGTCCATTGTATGAGGACAAGCCGTAGGAAATCTGCCTGACAGTTACAAGTATCAGGGAAGGCCTCATGCTACATAATGAATCACTGTTGTTGAATGAAATAGGACAAAACAGCTATTATTTTCAAGATGAAGGTGAGGCTATCCTGGCTCTTTGGGTGATTGTAAATAAATCTTTTGCAATGTCCTGGAACCAGATCAGCCAACAAGATAAAGAACACTTGTGAAGCCTCTGAGTCGCTGACCACAACCTAACTTTTTTTGGTGGGGGGTGTTGGCAGCAAGGGGGGAGGGGTAAGGAGGGGGAATGCCTCTTTAAATGTTTCCTTCCTGGTACCTTCTTCATTAAAAGTTCTTGAGGCCTAAAATATGCAGGGTTTGGGAGGGGGGAAGGATTTTTTTTTTGGTCATGAGTGGAAAAGAAGTGTTGTCCTCTTTACTGGGAAAGTCCTGCAAAGCTCTTCTGATTTCTTTTGACAGTGTTCAGCAGCTCAGTCTAGTGCCAACCTGCCAAAGCAGTTTGATCCTCAGCTCTAACAGGAAAGGATAGTGTGCCAAATGTTACTAAGCCTCAGGGACAGGAGAATGGTGCAATCAGTGTTGAAACAATCTATATTTGATGAATGGGCAAGGTATACATTTTATGTCTTTCAATACATGCACATGGGTACATTTGGTTTCTAGGGTGACCTTTGACAGTGGCAGTATTGCTGCAGAATTCATACAGAATGATTCAGACCCTTCCTTGATCCCCCATTAGTAGATATGAATCTCTAGAATGAGAGTTCTTAACTATTTTTTGTTTCATGGACACCTTTGGCAATTTGGTGAAGCCTATAGACTCCATCTCAGAATTATGACTTTAAGTGCATAAAACAAAAGCAAAGCATCATAAGGAAACCAATTTTATCAAAATACAGTTACCAAAACATAAAAAAGAAAACACAAGCTCACAGACCCCCTGAAATCTAATTGATTGACTCCTTAGAAGTGAAAAGGAGGGCAAGAATCAAATTATCTGTCCTAAAATCCAGACCTCAAGGCCTTGTCTGAGCTCAGAGCAGGCCATCTTGTAAAAGCTAGAGAAAAGTAGTTGTTCTGGACCTGACAAAGTCTAGATGCATTCACCTATGGAGGTCAAAAGGTCTCTGACAATGGGTTTTAGATATCTCTTAGGGCATTTGCAAGCCATCTGAATCTCCCAAAGAGCCACTGGGGTAGGAGTAGAAGGATGAAACCAAAGTGAATAGTAAACCACAAAGAGGGCTCATAACCAATGCTTTCATTCCCTATTTGTGTGTCCTTGAATCCATGGCAGACCACTTGGAAAAGTTCCAAACCAGACAAAATTCCCTGGGTTTGTGCCTAGTCAGGATTCATATCTCCTGAATTAGGCAAAACATAGACCTATGGGCCTGGTATAAAAATGCCCTGCTGTGTAGCTGATTAGCTGTTTGCCAAGTGATTTTCATTCAGATTTTAGCTTGAGGATATCTAAATACATGCATATTAGAATATGTAAAATCATTTAGGGGATTTTTTTTTTACCTGAGTATAGGTACAGACTGTCTTTTAGGGTAAAAGAGTGACGTTTTTTTCTGCTTAGCCCCAGAAGGCAACGCTAGTAGCAATGAATAGAAGTTGAAGAAGTAAATTTAGGATTGATGTCTGGAAAAACTTCCTGATAACTGGAGCTATCCTAAAGTAAAATGTGAGCAGCTAGGTGGCACAGTGGATATAGGGCCAGCCTGGAATCAGGAAGACTTATCTTCATGAGTTCAAATCTGACCTCAGACACTTACTAGTTGTGTGACCCTGGGCAAGTCACTTAACCCTGTTTGCCTCAGTTTCCTCAACTATAAAATGAGCTGGAGAAGGAAATGGCAAATCACTCCAGTATCTCTACCAAGAAAACCTCAAAGGGGGTCAGGAAAAGTCAGACAACACTGAATAATGACTTAACAACAAAAGTGAAGTGAGCTTCCTCAGAAGGCAATCAACCTTGGCACTGGAGTCTACAGCAAAACAATGAGAAAGGGGAGGCCTTCAAACAAATGTTGTTTGTATATGTTACTGGGGGAAATCTTCAGATACTGATGAATGTAATGTATGTAATAACTGAAGTCCTTCCAAAACTGAGGTTCTGTAATTCTGTGACTCTGCTTTCTATGTATTTAATTTAGTCTCAAATCATGAGAATTGTCCTTTTCCATCTAAGTAAGTGATTAAAGCCCATGAGAACTGAGAGTCATAATGATATTTGGATCTTTTTTTCTGTACGGCGTGTCCCAAAGTCTTACTGCAAATTGATTTTTTAGTAAGTATTACAATGCAGTTATTTAATAGCTATTAAAACTTATTTCATCAAGTTTTTTTGGAGAATCCTGTTCGTATGCAAAAATGTTGACACTATTCTTTATTCAAAAACCTAAAGCAATTTTCTCTGACAAAGGTCTGATATCCAAGATCCATAGGGAAGTGATTCAAATACGTCAGAACAAAGAACATTGCCCAATAGATAAATGGTCAAATGATATAAACAGGAAGTTCTCAAAAAATAACTAGTAACAAGTATGTGAAAAAAAATTCTCCAGGAATGCAAATTAAAATAACTATGGTTTCATTTCATCCAATGACATTGATAGGGATGATCAGGAAAGAAACCAGAATTATTTGAGGTGTGGAAGAACAAGTCTTCCAATGCACTGTTGGTGGTTCAGTGACTTAATATTGTCATTCTGAAAAGCAATTTGGAACTATGTCCCCCCCAAAAATAACTGAACTTCAATGTTGGCCCAGGGATGCCACTATTAGTCTTATACCTCAAAAAGATTTTTTTAAAAATGGAAATGGACTCATGTACAAAAAATATTCATAGCAACACTTTTTGTTGTAGCAAAGAATTGGAAATTAAAGGGGTGTCTATCAATTGAAGAATGGCTGAATAAATTATAGTTTATAAAGGAATGCTATTGTTTTGTAAGAAATTGTGAAAGAGATGATTTCAGATAATCCTGAGAATATTTGTATGAAATGATGGTAGAGTGATCAAAATCTAAAGAAAAACTTATACAATAACAATATAGAAAAGAAAAAATTTGAAAGACTTAAGTATTCCGATCTATGTAATGACAACCATGACTTCAGAGGACCTATGATGAAGCATGGTAAACTACCTCTTGGCATAGTTATGGACCCAAGGTGGCCACTACGTGGAATTGTTTTGCTTGACTGTTGTTATTTGCAATAAAGGGTTTTTTTTTCTCCTTTTTTTTTAGTGGGAAGATGGAGGTGAGTTGGGAGGAAAGAGTAGCAACTGTAATACTAAAAAAGAAAATAAAAGAAAAACGTTTTTAAGGCAATATCATGTTCAAAACAATAAACCAAAATTTTAACTCAGCATCTCAACACTAGAAGAACAAGAGAACAAACATTTATTAAGTACCTACTATGTGCCAGTTACATGTGAAGGCAGTGAGGTGGCTTAGAAGATAGAGCGGTAGTCCAGGAGTCAGGGACATCTGAGTTCAAATCTGGACTCAGACACGAGCTATATGAACCTGAGCAAGTCATATAACCTCTATTTGCCTTAATCCACTGGAGAGGGAAATGACAATCCATTATCTTTGCTGAGAAAGTCCCATCGACAGTGTTTGAGTGCTATGGTCCATGAGGTCACAAAAAGTCAGACATAACTGAACAACTGAACAACATTGCCAGGCATTGTGCTAAGCACTTCTCATTTGATCTTCACTATGATCCTGGGATATGGGTGATATTATTAGCTCCTTTTTACAGCTGAGGAAATTAGATTGATGTAAAGTCACATGCAAAAGGTCACACAGCTAGTAAGTGTCTGAGGCTGACTTTGAACCCAGGTCCTCCTGTATCCAATTTCATAGCTCTATTCACTGTCACCTAGCTGTTTAAATGCTAATAAAATCAGTTGAATGTAATAAGCAATTATTAAAAACCTACTATGTGTCACACGCAGTATTGATTGTTGGGGTTATAAAAACAAAAAAGCCCTTCTCTTCAAAGAAGCTACATTGCATAACGTGTGTAATTAAGTATGTTCAGGTATAGAGGATAAGGAGCAGACTTGTAATTTATATGGAACTCTTGATGAAGAAACTCTTTTTACCAATGCAATTGAGACTTCTCTCCACCTTGTGGTCTGAGAGACTTGCCTGGGGCATTTAAAGGTCGACTAACTTGCCCAGTGTCACACAGCCAGTGTGTGGCAGAAGCTGGATTTGAACATCCTGACTACAAGGCCAGCTCTAAATCCACTATGCCATATTACTTCTAACACAAAGTGTTGTTGGTTTCCAAATCTTCAGTGACCCCAGTTAAGGATTTTCTTGGCAAAGATACTAGAGAGGTTTGCCATTTCCTTCTCTAGTTCATTTTACAGATGAGGAAACTGAGGTAAACAGGGTTAAGTGACTTGCCCAGGCTCACACAGCTAAGTATTTAAGGCTGGATTTGAGCTCAGGTTTTCCTGACTCCAGACCTGGGCCTCTATCCACTGTACCATCTAGCTCCCTCAATACAAAATATAAGGAAAGTAGATACAAAGTCATTTCAGCAGTAGGGAAGAACATTAAAAACTGGGGGATTGGGAATAGCTTTATGTAGGAGATGGCACCAGGATTATGCATTTAAAGGAAGCTAGGTATTTGGAACAAACACCCATCTCAAATGTTATGCTTCACATAATGTTAGATTTCCTCCAGCCAGCAGCTAGAACTCCAAACCTTCCTTCAAAATGCCTTCAGGGTATTGTTTGAATCAGTCTTTTCCTCCTTTCTAAATGAGTTTCACAACTCAAATGGCTTTCTTTTTAAGTACTAATATTTTTTACTTCTAACAGCTTTTAAAATGATCCTAATGGCAATAAATAGCCACCTAATCTCTTTGCTCAGAAAAGCTTTTCCACCAGGGATGTGAACCACAAAATGTCAGTTGGAAAAAAGAAGGCAAAATTAGTTTAGGACATTTTTTTTCTTTCTACAACCATCTCTTCTCACCCAGGGGATGTGCTCATAGTCAAGGATCATCTGCTGTAGTAAGTGTTAATGCTAAAAATGGAAAGTTTGAAAAAATCTTCATTGCTCACAATAAATGCTACTAATGTGTTGACTATTCATGATCAGAATAGTCAAGCTTAGCTCTAGGTCATATTCACAGAAGGTGATGGAAATATTCAAAGGATATACTGGCTGTGTGCATGTCTATAGTCCCTCCTGCTAAAGAGGTTGCAACTGGTAGATAGCTTGAGTTTAGGAGTTCTGAGCTACAGCAAGAACATGTAGTCAAGATCTATCATTTTACAGATAAAGAAACTGAGGACCATAGAATTTACCCCTGACTTGCCTAAGGACACACCGTGGCTGAGTGACCCAAAGTCCTCTGGCTCCTAAATGTAGGTTCTCTCCATAGTATAACACAACTTCTCACTCACAGATCCGAGTGATATTTTAATATGAATTACAATTATACCGGACCATACTGCCTCCATTATCTCCATTTAACAGTAAGAAGATTGAGATACAGAAAGGTTGTTATTTGCTCATAGTCATAGAATTCATTAATGAGCCCCAGAGGAAGGAAGGAAATAAGCATTTATTAAGAACTTACTATATACCAGGAACTATGCTAAGCTCTAGGGATATATACATATACACATAAATGCATGCATGCATACATACATACATATATACACACATACATGTATATATACATATATGTATATACACACATACAAGTATATACACATACATACAGAAATAAAAACAACCCCTGCCACCAATTAACTTGCCTTCCAAATGAGAAAGATAGCATACAAAAGAATGATAAAAAAGGGGGTGGAGGAGAATCAAGGTTCCCAGAACAAGGACATGGTTTTGAAATCTTGAAACCAAGAAGAGGTTAAAGAGGGAAATGAAGACAAGTCTGGTCTCTTCTACAAAATGTAAGCCTCAGGAAGAAAAGATGATGGGCCCTTTGTAGGGGGATATTCTAGGTTGAAGAAGTCACAGGGATGATTGGACATTCCAGAATAAGGAGGCCCAGGATGAGAAAGTAGCAGAGACATGTATTCGATGTTGGAAGTCAGGATTTCCTACCTTAAAGACACAATTTGAACTCTTAAAGTCTTCCTGACTTTAAGTCCAATACTCTATCTACAGCACCAAAGTGCTACTGTATCAATTTACACTATGAGGGCATATTCTCAAAGACATGGTAGAGTCCACTAGAAATCAACCCAGTGTCATCAAAAAGTGGAATTGGGTCATGTCTTGACTCTACTTGTGCATGAAACTGTACCACCAAGTCACCATAAACCAGTTGGTAGCAGCACAGTACTGTAATTGTTAAGGAAACCATGAAGCTTAACGTTCAGGGGGTTCAACAAGTGAGTTTTTTTAAATAGATGAGTAGATTTTTCCCACCAAAGGGCTCTATGTGGTCTACCATAGCACTTCTTGGCTAATTGCCTACATAGATCACCCTGAAATCCTGGCAGCTCTAGTGGTAGTTGTGACCATAGATGAAGCACAGCTAAATTCAATTAATCAATCAATAAACACCTCTTGAGTACCTACTATGTTCAAGGCATTATGCTAAGTACTTTGGTTGTTTTTAGTTATGTCTAATTCTTTGTGACTCCATTTGAGGTTTTCTTGGCAAAGATACTAGAGTCTTTTGCCATTTCCTTCTTCAGCTTCTTTTAAAGAGGAGGAAGTGTTATGGTAATTAAGGTGGGACTTTTTTTTTACTGTTTTCTCTTTTGGAATGCTGAGGTAATCAAGTACCTTTGAGGAGTTTTGCCTTTCAAATATAATGGCTAGCAAAGTGGACTTTTTGTTGTCCTTGTTTTGGAGTGTTTCTCAGGAATCTTTGATTGAATGGGGAGTCTTTGATGACCTGCTTATGTCACAAGATGGCTTAAGTTACATGGCTTTGAGTGGCATGGTTGTGATGCCCTTTGACCCTGAAGAAGTGTATATAAACTCAGAGGTTAGTGTTTTGCCTTTGGGGCACACTCATTGAAAGAGTGTTGGTGATAAGGCTCTGGGTAGCCATTGAAGCAGCACTCCCCACCAAGCTTTGAAAACCCAGATGTTGGTGCTTCTCTCTGGTAACTATGTATTGCTATGGATAGCCTGATTTGTATTTATTCACTCTGTTTATATAATATATGCTTATAATTTCTGTCTATATTCTCTCTGAAATTCAGGATACTGGCTTTTCCCCCTGAATTAAATGAATGATATATGTATGTTTAATTAAAGTAAGATTGTTAACCCCTTAAAGTTGCTTTCCTTAGAAAAGCAGATCAAAGGACCTGTGCGGGCAGCCCTTCTGTGTGCTGGTGTTATTGGCCTTACACAGCCACAGTAGTGGCAAGTTGCATTGTTGTTACAGGAAATTAGGCATCAGGGTTAAGTAGCTTGCCCAGGATCACATAGTTAGTAAGTGTCTGAGTGCACATTCACACCCAGGTCTTCCTGAGTCCAGGCCTGGTGCTTTATCTACTGCACTACCTACCTGCTCTGTTCTAAGTACTAGAGATACAAAAAAAAGTCAAACATAGTCCCTATCCTTAAGGAGCTTACATTTTAAAGAGATGAGTAGCATATACATAAACTAGCACATGCAAACTGAATAGAGGATGGTAGTAAAATTTCATGTTAATTTAAAAAAAGAGTAGATGGAAGACAATTTTAAAGAAAAAGTCAGAAGTGACTGGGGATGGGGAGTCTGTGAAATGAGGAGGTTTCATAGTATTTATAGCTATAAGGGGCTTTATATATTATCTAGTAAAAAATGATAGATCTAGTGCTGGGGGTGAGGGTGGGGTGGCCTTCAAAGGCCATATAGCCCAAATCCCTCATTTTACAGATCAGGGATCTAAGGTCCACAGAAGGTATGTGATGTGCCCAAGGTCGCACACCAACCAAAAATATGAATAATTTTACCTTTAAGGAACCTGAGGGCCAGAGAGAGAACATAATTTGCTCGAGGTCATAAATTTACCCTGAAGATCACCTAATGCAATCTCCTTGTTTTGCAAGAAAAACTGAGGCCCAGAGCCATCATTTACAAGGTAAGACTTCTGCCAACTCACGTAGCAAGAATGAAATAAATGAATTTCTAACTATTGATGCTACCTGATTCCCATTATTTCCTATCATTCTGGAAAAGCAGGGGTTGGTTCACCATAGTTTTAAGTACTGTGCCTCAGACATTGCTTGGGACTTGAGAGGTTAGTACTACTATATCACCCTTTTGTAAATGAAAAAAACTAAGAGACTAAGAGAGATTAAATAACTAGCCCAAAGTAATGTAGATAATAAGTGTCTGAGGCTGGATTTGAACTCTGATCTTCCTGATTTCAAGTCAATTGAAATTGATTTTCAGTTCAAGAATAATTCCTATTCGGTGTGATTCTTAATGTTTGGATGCATTGGGAGTACCTCTAATATGTTAAAGTCAGAAAGCCATAGGCCACACAAGAGGTCTTGGGAAAACACCCATTGTTTCTATGCCCTCAAACTGCTAGGGACATTCTTTATTCATTATTTTAATTTGTCCAGGCTCCCGGGCCAAAGAGTCATGCTAGAAAGAGGAATGGACTATGATACGGTTACTTCCCATTTTAAAAAAATGAAGGAGCATGCCTTTAGAAGCACAACTGCAAGCCACTAAGCAAAATAAGGAAGTGGGCAGCTAGGTGACACAGCAGATAGAATGCCAAGCTTGGAGTCAGGAAGACTCATCTTCCTAAGTTCAAATCCGGCCTCAGACACTTACTAGCTGTGTGACCCTGGGCAAATCACTTAACTCTGTTTGTCTTAGTTTCTTCATCGGTAAAATAGCTGGAGAAGAAAATGGCAAACCACTCCAGTATCTTTGCCAAGAAAACTCTAAATGGGGTCATGCAGAGTTAGACATGACTAAAACAATTGAAAAAACAAAAATACGAGCTTTTCACACTCTCTCTTGAAAGCCAATAAATGTTCCAGGGAATTTAGTGAAGCAAATTGACTCAGGCCAGTTGATGCTACTCCAGAACCTTGGCATTGATATTTTCTGTCTCATGGACTTATTATTTTGCCCTTGACCTTGAATTCCTCTCTACATTGTAGACACAGTCTGCTTATCTAATATTTTGAGCAGTTGTTATGAGGGTCAAATATTCCCTTGACTCTAGTTTCTAGGCTTTGGTTTTTCGAACAATGTCCTGAATTTAACATGACATATGAGACAAGCTTCTTGCTCTAGTTCCCTGGACTCTCATAGGGTCTAGAAATTGAAGAGAATTCTGAGTAAAATACTTTCATTTTATAGATGAGGACATTGAGGCCCAGTGAGTTTATATAATTTTCCCATTACCTAACAGATAGCAAAATCAGGATTTCAATCTGGGCCCTCTGGACCAAATCCTGTGCTCTTTTCTCTATATTACATTATCTTACCACATCTTTTTTTTTTTTTTCCTAAAGAAAGATATTATGAGCAGAGAAGCCTGAGTCTAGGCTACATTGGGAAGGATTAAGGGTCAGTTCCAGTGATGGGTCTCCCATGGCCATCCTCTTAGCGTGTTCTTTCAAAGAGCCAACAGTCATGCTGAAAGATAAATAGCTACTCTAGGCCACAGGCAAAACCTTCTACATTGCAACAGGTGAGACAAGATATTATTAGATGACTATCATGGTATCCTCTAATATTCATTTGGAATATTGAGTATGCAATGATTTGTCTAGTGTAGGTCCTTAATAAATGTTGGATTTGATTGGATAAGACTATAAAGTGAATCGTGAAGACATTTTTGCATTTATTGCTATAAAATAACTTGGACCTGTAAGGATTTAAACAAGAACATTTTTGCTCTGGTAAAAAGCAATTATTCTGGGGGGGCGGAGCCAAGATGGCGACTGGAAAGCAGTAACTGGCGTGAGCTCCCCACCAAGTCCCTCCAAAAACCTATGAAAAAATGGCTCTGAACCAGTTCTAGAAATACAGAACCCACAAAGGGGCAGAGGGAAGCAGGACTCCAGCCCAGGTCTGCCTGGATGGTCTCGGGGTAAGGTCTGTCCCGAACAGAACTC
>CM053622.1:110589708-110625116 GCA_028646595.1 Phalanger gymnotis
GGAAGGGTTATACACAATGATACTCAAGTGGCCTATGTTGAATTGTTTGACTTCTTAGGGAGGGAGGGTGGGTGGGAAGGGAAGAAGGGAGAGAATTTGGAACTCAAAGTTTTAAAAACAGATGTTCAAAAAGAAAAAAAAAAACGTTTTTGCATGCAACTAGAAAATAAGATACACAGGCAATGGGGCATAGAAATTTATCTTGCCCTACAAGAAAGGAAGGGAAAAGGGGATGGGAGGGGAGTGGGGTGACAGATGGGAGGGCTGACTGGGGAACAGAGCAACCAGAATATATGCCATCTTGGAGTGGGAGGGAGAGTAGAAATGGGGAGAAAATTTGTAATTCAAACTCTTGTGAAAATCAATGCTGAAAACTAAATATATTAAATAAAAAAATAAAAGTTATCAATTGAAGACTGAAATAAATGAATTTGAATATGTCAGGAAATCGAACATGAAATACAAACTCTGAGACTATAACTAAAGCAAAGCTTTGTATCTGAAAACATCATAATTTTTTTCTCTTCTCTACAATATAGTTACACAATGTAACTTCTTGCTGTATTAATCGACATTTGTATTGTGCATTTAAGGTTGCAAAGCATTTTATATTATTTCTTTTAAATCTTGCAACAGTCCTGTGAAATAGGAACCAT
Source organism: Phalanger gymnotis (assembly GCA_028646595.1). Classification (NCBI taxonomy): domain Eukaryota; kingdom Metazoa; phylum Chordata; class Mammalia; order Diprotodontia; family Phalangeridae; genus Phalanger; species Phalanger gymnotis. Next base: position 110,590,365 of record CM053622.1, read on the forward strand.
ATATATTACAATCCCTGTTTCATAGATGAGGACATTTGGGCTCAGAAAAATTAAGAGACTTGCCCATAGTCACAGAACTAGTTAGTCCCAGAGATGGAATTCAAACTCAAATTTTTATCCTCAAGACTAACATGTTATCCCACTTTGTACAAATTTTTAGATAGCTAGTAAGTCTCATATTACTTTCTTGATTTTCTCATCTTCATTATAAATAACCCAAGTTCCTCTGACATATCCCTAGGGATCCTATTCCCCAAGCTTTCAACCAGTACTGTCTCTTTCTTCTGGGCCCTATTCTTTATGTATCATCAAAATTCCTGAAATAAAACTGGACATTGTACTCTAATATGGCAGAGACAAATGCAAAGTAAAGTAGGAAATTGATCTTCAAGGAGTTCTCAGGTTTTTTTTAATCTTTTGTTTGTGAACTCAAAGTACAATTGAAATAGGAAGGCATTTGGGTCTAATTGTAAATTTAGAATCTACAAGTTTGAGGCAAGAAAAATTCAGTATATTTTAAATAATAATATTACTGGAAATAAATGCTTTTCAAAATAATCCTTGAATAGGATACACTTTAGTTGCTTTGAAAACAGCTTTCATTTATACAGGAAAAGAAAGAAGCAATTCCTTTCAGGACAAAATGATTTCACATTTGTCATGAGCAATGTACTAGGCTTTTCACTGGAAAAGAACAGAAACTACAATTCTTTGCCTGCTCTCAAGAAGATTACAATCAGGTCTATTATATTCTTCAAAACATATGAAGAATAGGACCGATAAAATTTAACAAAACTTAAACTTTTTGACAACTAAAAGAAACCAAAATTACTAACCTGATGAAAAATAACTTTATATGACCAAAACATGTAAAAATCAACATTTTGGGAAACTGTTTGGGATACTCATATTCATTCTTACTTCAAATGAAACAAATTTCATATTTTATGTGGATGTACTTTCTGGGTAAAAAAAAAAACAAACCAGAGATGCTTACACAATATTTCTAGCTCCCTTTTATCACATGAACCAAAAAAGATGTAAATTCTTAAAGTAGAAAAACAAACATGAGAAATGAAACAAGGCCATGACATGAAAGAGAGATTTCTCAATTTGGAGTTAGGAAGAACTGAGTTCAAATCCTACTCAGATACTTAGTGTGAAACTGATAGATTTATTTAATATCTTTGTCCCTTCAAAAAATTCCAAGGACTTATCTGCTAAGTCAAAGATAGATTGACTATAGGCAGGAATTCCCCTCCTGGGAATTCTTCAAGCATTTAACTTTGGACAGAAAGCTAGATTTGGAGATTGAGAGCCTGGGTTCAAATCCTGGTTCTGTCTCTTCTTATTTACATGAAAGTCTCTTAATCTCTCAGAAGCTCAGTTTCTTCATCTGGAAAATGGAGAGATTAAAATAGATGGCTTCTGAGGTCCCTTTCCAGAACCAAATTTATTTTGTTTAAGCCAGGACAGAAGCACAAGGGGTGCTCATGAGCCCAGTATCACTATTGATCTACCCAGGAACTGTGACATGTTTAATTTTAGAACTATACCAGCTCTCCCCTCTCTACGCAAACACAGTGGCTCTCTGTGGCCTACCACATTGATTCTGGACCTAGTTTGGACATAAGATTGCTTGAATCCAGTGTAGTCCAGATTGTACTCCAGAAATTGAGTCAGCTTCAGCCTCCTGAGCACTGGGGACCACAGGTTTGTGCCATCCCATCAAGTCAGCTCTAATTTCACATTCCTGTGATTCTACCTACTTTTTCTGACTGTCTGCCAGAACATCCCAGAAGACTGTTCTTTCTAGTAAGCACTTTGCCTGAGAAACACTCAGGAAACACCTTTGCCTACAGCTTATCTTATGCTTATCTATGTATATATTGCATATTTTATATTAGAAGGAATGCATTTGGGGAAACAGGACCAAGATGGTAGAGAAAGCAACTCACCTGAGCTATCCCCCAAACCCCTCTGAACACTTTTAAATAATGCCACAAAATAATTCCTGAAGTGGCAGAATCTACAAAAGAATGGGGAGAAATAATTTTCCAGCCAAAGACAACTTAGGAAGTCATCAGGACAAGTCTGTCACACCTGGGTGAAAGTGAAACACAAGGCACTATAGTGCAGACCAGGCCCCAGGAAATCAGTGTTATGCCTTGAATCAACAATGGAAGTGGCAGCTTACAGAGCTATCAGCCTATACAGATGGCAAGTGGATCAAACAACTGGTCAGAAGGAGATTACAGTTGTCTCTCTGCTGGTACCAGGGGCAGTACTCTGTTGTTTTGCCCATACTCGGATCTGCTTCACAGTCCTGGCTGGTAGCCTCAGGATGAGGAGGAGCACTAGCACACCAGTGCTTGTGGCTACAGTGTAAAAGGGACTCTCATCACAGTTCCAGGGCAGAAAAGAATGTTTGTAATCAGTTACAGACAAAAACACAGGGAAGGAGAGTAGTAAACACACCTGTCCTTAGATCATACAACCTTGGCAGAACTGAAAACTTACAGCTCCCTAGATGTATCTCTGAAAACAGCTGCACAGCCCCTGAAGCTTGTGACAGTGTGTCCTCCACCCTAGAAGCAGAGCCTGACTTTAACAAGGAGTTAAAAGTCAAGAAATAGACTGAAAAAATGAGCAAACAGTAAAAAGTTCTGACCATAGAAAGTTACTATGGTGACAAGGAAGATCAAAACATACACTCAGAAGAAGACAACAAAGTCAAAGCTCCAATATCCAAAACCTCTAAGAAAAAATATGAATTGATCTCATGCCATAGAAGAGCTCAAAAAGGATTTTGAAAATCAAGTAAATGAAGTGGAAGAAAAATTGGGAAGAGAAATGAGAGTCACACAAGAAAATCATGAAAAAAATGTCAACAGCTTGGTAAAGGTGATGCAAAAATATACTGAAGGAAATAACACCTTGAAAAGCAGACTAAGCCAAATGGTAAAAGAGGTACAAAAAGTCAATGAGGAGAAGAATGTCCTGAAAATCAGAATTGATTGAATGGGAAAAACAGGCATGAAAATTCACAGAAGAAAAGAATTTCTTAAAAAGTAGAATTGGTCAAATGGAAAAGGAGGCACAGAAGCTCACCGAAGAAAATAATTCCTTAAAAATAAGAATTGAAGACTTCTGAGAGCCAAGATGGTGGAATAAGCAGTAAGTTGCTCTCTCCCTCACTTATTGACCTGAAAAACCCAGAAAACACCACCTGAGGAAAAATCCTGGGGCAGTGGAGGCTGCAGCAAGATGGGATACAGCAGTCTTTTAGCTTGGGAGGCTAAGGAGATTAAGGGGAACGTTCACTCTTGCTATGGCTGAAGGGGACCAGTACAGGGTTGGAGGTATCCCAGAAAGCCAGCAGCAAGCCCCACTTCAGCAGGCCAGTGGGAGATCCTGAGCCTCAGGATGGTGTAGCAGGCAACACCAGGACCTCCATGTGCCTTGGCACAGCCAGGAGAACTGGAAGATGCCAGCACAGAGAACCACCATATGCTCTAGAGGACAAGCATCCACCAGCAGCTGAACCTACATGTGTTCTAACATAGCCCTGGGTGAGGAGGCAACCTCCAGGGGCCAGACTACCCTCACCACCACCCCCTCACCATGTGAGCTTTAGTATAACCTTGGGGAAATGCAGAAAATCCTCTGGCCTTGGCACGCACCATCCACCAGCTACAGCTCAGCACCAGGTAAGATATCAGACACCTATAGCCACCAGCTGCCAGCACCTGAGGCCCCAGCACACAAAGCCAATAACCAGGCCCCAGCCCCCTGTATAAGTATCATGGGACAGTGGTCCCTGTGCCCCAGTAACGGAGATCAACTTTAAATGTCCAGAGAAAGGGAAACATGATGAGTAAAAAGAAACAAAGAAAAATAATGGGCATAGAGAATTATTATTGGGCCAGGAAAGACCAAAACATGAATTCAGGAGAGTACAATGTTGTCAATATACCCACAACTGAAACCTCAAAAGAGAATATGAACTTGTCTCAAGCCAAAAAAGCTTTCTTGGGAGAGCTCAAGATGGATTTTAAAAGTCAAATGAGAAGGGTAGAAGAAAAAATGAACAATTCCTTTAAAAACACAATTGACAAAATGGAAAAAAAAATGTACACTGAAGAAAAATTAGAGTTGAACAAATGGAATCTAATGACTTTATGAAAAATCAAGGAACAATGAAAAAAAAAACCAAAAGAATGAAAAAATAAAAGATAACATGAAACATCTCATTGGAAAAACAACTGACCTGGAAAATAGATCCAGGAGCAACAATGTCAGAATCATTGCACTACCTGAAAGCCATGGTTAAAAAAAGACCCTAGACATCATCTTTCAAGAAATTATCAAGGAAAACTGCCCTGATATTCTAGAACCTGAGGGTAAAATAGAAATTGAAAGAATCCTCTGATCACCTTCTGAAAGAGATCCCAAAATGAAAACTGCCAGGAAGACTGCAGCCAAATTCCAGAATTTTCATGTCCAACAGGAAATATTGCAAACAGCCAGAAAGAAACAATTCAAGAATTGTGGAGCCATAGTCAGGATAACACAAGATTAGCAACTTCTAGGGCATGGAATATTCTGGAGGACAAAGGAGTCAAAATGTTTACATTCCTACATGGGAAGATAACACTTGTAACTCATAAAAACTTTCTCATTATTGAGGTAGTTAGGAGTGTGTATATATAGACAGAGGGCACAGGTATAAGTTGAATATGAAGGAATGATGTCTTAAAAAATAAAATTAAGAAGGGCAGCTAGGTGGTGCAGTGAGTAGAGTACCGGCCCTAGAGTCAGGAGGACCTGAGTTCAAATCTGGCCTAAGACATTTGACACATGTACTAGCTGTGTGACCCTGGGCAAGTCACTTAACTCCAATTGCCCTGCCAAAAAAACAACAACAAAAAAAGAAAGTTTGAAAAATAAAATAAAATTAAGGGCTGAGAAAGGAATGCTCTGGGAGAAAGGGAAAGGGAGAGGGTAGAATGGGGTAAATTATCTCACATAAAAGAGGCAAGACAAAGCTTTTACAGTAGAGGGGAAGATAGGGGACGTGGGCAGAGTGAGTGAACCTTACTCTTGTTAGAATTGGCTCGAAGAAGGAATAATAACATATACACTCAATTGGGTATAGAAATCTATCTAGGTATCTAGACGTTGGTCATCCCTCATTCTTGCTTTTTGACCAACCGATATTTTTCCTATTCTAATGACATTTTCATACCACCTCTCTTGCTCAATACGAATGTTAAAAAGATGGGTCATTGTTTTAAGGGAAACTATGCTGCTGTTAAAAGAACTGAGCAATTTTCTATAGATCCTTAAGATTTACCAAGTTCTTTATGTCCAATATTTCATTGGATCTTCATAGCAAAGTTGCATAGTTGATTCTCTTGATATCATTCAACATGTTTTAAAATTGAAGAACCTGAAGCTGGGAAGTAGAGTGACTTATCTGTGATCACACAGAAAAAGTCATCTCTGTTAAATTAACTGAGAATGTTCAACTTGGAAAACAGATATGTATGTGGAACATGATAGTTATCTGTGAATATGTGGCAAAGGGCTGTCATGTAGAAGAGGGGTTGGATTTGTATTGTTCATTCCCAGAGGCAATAGATGGAAGCTGCAGAGAAGGAAAAACATTTTGGTAATTAATAATACAATTTTAATTATTTTCAAACCAACTTTAATAATTAAATCTGTTCAAAAGTGGAATGAGTCATTTTAAGATGAAGTAGGTTTCCCATCACTGGAGGTATGGAAGATCATAGAGTGTTGCCACTTGTCATGTGGACACATTTCAATAATGTTGTAGAAAGGACTAACTTTCAGGAATGTGTTTAAATATGTGGCCTCTGAGCTCCCTTTCAACTCTAAAATTCCATGATGGAATGACTACCCCAACCCGAGAGAGAGAGACGGAGAGGGAGAGAAAGAGAGAGAAAGAGAGAAACCTTTGGTTGAAAAGGAAAAGAGGACAAGTAATGAAATTGAAGTTTTAGACTTCTTTAAGTTATTCATCTTATTGCAAATTTGTGTAATGAAAAAATTGTCTAACTACTGTTAGTTGTTTTTTAATCACTCCCTGCCAAAGTTTTATTTTTTTAAAGATTGTATTTTCTGAGTCAAACATTTGAACTCATAGATAAATACTTGAAGGTTAATGTTGGAACCTTATAGTTAGACAATAACAACCAAAAATGAAACTAATTATATCTTTACAAACAGGAAGTGACTAATTACCAATATGGAAGCTATTCTTGAGTCAGATGATTTTATACAGCTGGGCAGCCAACTCATTAAAAATATAATTTTTAAAATAGAAGAAATAAAAAAATTAGAAAAAATGGCAGGAAATAATTTCAATATTCCTATTCCATAATCTAGTTAAAGAAGCTATTCATTCTGGAAAATGAAGAACTGGATAACAACATATACTAAAGCCATTTGCTAAAGAAGTTTAGCCTATGTAAATCAACTTTTATAACTCAAAGAACAAAAGATTCTAGAAACTGCTACCAAACACTAAATCTATTTGTCAAAAGAAGAAATATGGTAGCCAAGGGATTTAGAATATAAACTCATTTATAAGCTCCTATAGGAGTAACTATTTGCAGGATCATTAAAAACAAGATATCACAAAATAATAATAAGAACTGGAAATAAAAATAAATTTAGAGAATTTTGACTATATACCCAAACCAAGGAATGTTTTACTGTAGGCATTTAAAGATGAAAGTAGAAGACAGGCAACACACTGACCAAAAAGAAAAACAATCTGTAACCATTTTTTAAAATAATAAGCATTTCACCATTAAGAGCAGAGGAGCCACCACATTTGTACTCTAACATTACCATATAGGGTATTCTAAAAAGGGAAGTGAAAATGTCACTGAAGAAAACAAAATTGGGAAGAGAAGTTAAACTAGACCAACTATACATAAAGGGTATCCAATGCTAGAAGTGCCATATTTTTATGGTATTGAGGAACTGTTTCCAAATTATCTGAATAAAGGAATGCTACCAAGTACTTAGGAAAATTATCACAGTCTAATTATTATACAAATAAGGTAATTAAAAATTGTCAATAAATATTAACCCACATACCTGCACTCCCATGCTCTCCAAGTTTTTTAATGATAATGACCTATACATGCACTGAGAGCATTTTTTTCCCAAGTGATTTAATAGCTCATATCTTTACAGAGATGCAATTTATTGGAAGGTTAGATGTGATAGGATCCCAGTAGGACTTTCGTTTGACGTTTATTAAAAAGGATTTGACTTTTTAAAGTGTTTTTTAAAGGTGCCATTCCAACAATGAGTTTCCAATCTATGTATCAATCATACGACCATCCTTTAAAAATATAACAATGAAGTACATTATTTGATGTCTGAATGATTATTAACCTCAGTGAAGTATAAAACACAGAGACATATGCTGACCAAAAGAGTTTTCTATTAGTTCAAGAATGTCAGGCATAAATTTCAAATGGAAGACTGATGTGAGGACCTTCTGATATCTGTTTGGAGATGACATTCAGTTGATTACACCAAATGTCCAAAACACTGTAGATGTTTCTAAATGATATGCATAATGATTCAAGAGAATTTGCTCAAATAATCTATATTGGAAAGAAAAAAAGTGATTAAAGAATGCCTACTGTCCAGACTATAATATATGCCTTCATAGATAATCCATAGAGTTTTTTCTAGCACATGTATTTTGGCAAGATACAGAAAACGGACAATAAGTTGGACCCAGAATTCAACAGGAGGAGAGTAGAGGACTATTGTCTTTAAGAAAGTGTGAAGTTATTTTGAGTAAGCATTTTTTTTCTTGAGAAAAAAGGCACATCATTTTAACACCATTATTTTTCTGTGGGAGTCTGATGTGTAGTAGACTAAAGGCTGGACTTTGATTCAGGAACATTTTCTCAAGGGTTGCCCCTGACATATACTGCTTGTGTGACCATTGGTAAGTCCCTTAACCTCGCAGTGCCCCAAGTAGATGGCTAAGATTATATGTCACAGATGAGTTGCTGATGTATATTAGTAAAAAGAGGGTTTTTTTAAAAATTATTCATTCATTCATTCATTTCTGTATGTATGTATGTATGTATGTATTTTTTTGTTTACAACACTGAATTCCACAAGTTTTTGAGTTCCAAATTTTATCCCCTTCCCTCTCCTCTCCTTTCCTTCCCCCATGATAGCATGCAATCTGATAAAGGTTCTACATAAGCCTTCACACTAAACTTATTTTCCTAATAATCAAGTTGTAAAGAAGAATTATAACCTATGAAATGAACCATGAGAAAGATGAAACAAAACTCAAAACAAAAATAAAAGAGAGAGCAAATAGTTTGCTTCAATCTGCATTGAAACTCCATAATTCTTTCTCTGGATGCGGATAGCCTTTTCTATCATGAGTCTTTTGGAGCTGTCTTAAAACCTTGTAGTGTTGAGAAGAGCCAAGTCTATCAAAGTTAATCATCACAGAAGCAATGTGTCTCTCATTGTGTACAGTGTCCTCCTGGTTCTGCTCCCTTCACTCATCATCAGATGATACGAGTCTCTCTAAGTTCTTATGAAGTCCATCTGCTCCTCATTTCTTAGTAAAAAAGAGTTTTGACCCTGAGAGCTCCCCATACCAATGAAATGATAGGTCTGGACCAACTACGATGCTTTTAATGATATTGAATAGTAATAAGTCATTGAATATCATGGTCTCTGAAGAACTGAAACTGAGGATTACCAAGTGGGCAATCAAGATGTGCATAGCAGATATGAGTACAACACAACATGTTACAATTGAGAAGTTGTTCAGGAAAGGTGATATAATGAAGAAATGGGCAACCAGTAAAGAAAGTAAGCTGGTTATATGGAAAGAATATGGAAAAATTAATTTATACCACAGTAAGAAACGTAAAGGGGGAAATCTTCTGTAGCACTTATTCTAGGAAAATATGGACAGTAGTTGCACAGAAAAAAGACATGGGTAGACTGTGCTCTGCAGCAATGAAAGGAATGTCTACATCAAAGCAATCACAGACCCACAATGTGTGGAGGTAATATGGAAATGTGCTTATTATGTTGCCAAAGGCATTGGAATGTTTGTTTGACATCATCCAAGGTCATTCATTATAAGTAGGTAGGTATGTTGCAAGGGAATTTAAATGGGAGATAGATCCTTGGATAGCACTGAATTCATTATTCATAAGTTGGAGATAGTAAAAATAAAATAAATCCTTTGCAGATTAGTTAATGGCTTACCAAACAAAGATATGGTATGTTGATGGTTTCTTTTGTAGCCAAGCTTTCTTAGTGTCCCTTCTCGTTTGTTTATATTAGTCAAAGGGACAACTTTAAGCTATTCTCAGTAGCTTAAACTAACTTAGCCATTATTATATGATCATATCCCATCTCTGGCTGTTTCGGCCTAGGCATGGACAGCCAGGATACACTGATTTCAGCTGCTTTCAAAGAATTCTGCTAAGACCATCTGCATACTTAGTTTTACCCTCAAAAGCTCCTGCAATAGATGTCTTCTACATTTTTGTTCTTTTGACCATTTTTTTTTCTATATACCTAGTCCCAATAAATAAAATTACATTAATCACAACCTGAATACTCATGGTCTGGCTATACTTAACAACAATATTTTTCTTAGTCATTTCTTTTATTTATAGCTAACCTAGGTATTGCAGCCAAAAAATCCTGAATGAAGTGATAAGGGAGAATTATGAAGATAGTATTACCAAGACTGGTAGAGATCTAGATTGGTGATAAAAATTAAACCAGGAATAATATTAATAATTCATTTTTAGTATGTTAAGTTTTGCAAAACCCTTTCCTCATAATGACCTATCATGTAGGTCACCCTTCTTTATTAACTGAGGGAGCTGAGGCTCAGGAAGGTTAAGTGATTTGCCCAGGGTCAAATAGTGAGTATGTGTCAAAGCAACAATTTAAATCTAAGTCTCCTGATTCTCACCTCATTGCTTTTTTTTCCTGCAAGTCGGCTTATTCTACTTGACTCTAGAATTTGCAGCAGTGGTTAGAAGTTGAAGATAGAGAATTCCCATGTACCAAAATTGTGCAGAAGTCAGACCAGGAGGGAGGCTTTGCAGAATTGATCACTTCGTATAGAAAAAAAAAAAGTAATTTTGACAAGGAGCTAAAAGGAGGATTGCCTGAAGAAAGTGATGTAGGTATACAGGGAACTCACTAAGCATCTTAATTTTTTAAAAATGTACACAGAAAATGGAAGCAAAAGCAGGTAATGGAGGATAGATATAAACATATGGCCTAATTCTGTGAGAAGAGCATGAGGAATGCTAAAGTTCACAATGATCCAAGGCTTTTTTTTTTCTTATTTCTCCAGATGCTAATGGACTCCCTCTCATGCTTGAATTCACTTTATATGAACTAAGTATATATTTATATACATATTGTCTTCTTCCTTAGAATACTCAAATAATTCCACTCTTGGCTTTGTATCCCTAATGCAGCTCAAATGCTTTTTGAGTGATGGACTGACTGACTGAAGGTTGGTAAGGAAAGCAAAGTATGACAAAGGGAGGCAGCAATATTGGGAAAGGGGAAGATCAAATAGGGACAGGACTACTGCTTTGGTGTGGATGGAATGATGATAACTAAACCAAGGACAATTATTCCACTCTTATTTTGCTTCCCTTTTCCTTACCAAGGATCTTTGAACTGCAAAGTACAGAATGAAAACTACTATGAGGGAGGTGGTGCCCAAGTAGGGAAATAATCATAAAAAACCCTGGTAGCCTTCAAAAGTTCATCACCTGAATACCTTAGTTTACTGAAAAAAAAGAGGAAGATGTGATTTTTAGCACCACCAATGACATTTGATAAAAATCATGGTAAATAAGAGAGATACTACAGAATTGGAGATGGGCAAATGCCAAATTTTCAAAAATACATGCACATTATAGGCCAAAAGTTTTAAAGTGTATAGCATTGGTCAAATAAAGGCAATAGGCATTCACAAAGTTTCAGAAAACCTTAATGAAAAATATGTCTCAGCAGGCTAATAACATTTCATTTTTGAACAAGATTATAGAATGCAAGTTCTTTGAGGGCAGGGACCAGTTCATTTCTGTTCTTTGTATCCTCAATCCTTAGCATAGTATCTGAAAAATAACAGATACAATATTGATTGATTGATTGATCAAGAGAATAATATATATGTATATATATACATATGTATATATATCTATATATCTATATCTATCTATATACATACAATTTAACTACATTTTAACAAAGCATTTTTTAAAGCCTATCATGTTGTGCTTCTGGAAAAATGTGATCTGTACAGTCATAAACCAGGTCAATTTTTAAGTGGTTCACTAGCTAGATGCGAAAAAATAGACACTAATGGTTTGATGCCATCTTGGATCTAGCCTTCCAGAAGAGTGTCCTAGAGACCTGAAAATTATCTGGAGGCTTAATGTAAGCTTAATTTAATGAATGTCACTAGAAGTAAAAAAAAAAAGATAATGTTAGATTGAATTAAAAGTGGGTGAATGTTGAAGATTAAGGAGGTGATAATCACATTGTCCTCTCCAAAAGTCATATCAGATTTAAAGTTTTGTGCTCAATTCTGACTGCCACATATGAAGAAGTTAGATAAACTTATGAGTGTCCACAGAAGAGCAAGTAAAATAATGACCATGTATTCATGCAATATAAGTACTGGGTTGCTTTGCCTAGAGAAGACTTGAGAAGAGAAATCTGAGTGATTTCAATTATCTCCCTGAGAGAGGTAGTGTCTTTTGACTTTCTTTGTATCCCTGGAATTTGTCACAGTGACTCATACATAGTAGATGTTTAATAAATGCTTATTGTTTTATTATTGATTTTATTTATAGACAAAGAATGTCTTTCACAGAATTCTACTTGCCTCATGATGGTGCTCCCAAAACTCTCACCACAAGTAGCAGGCTCGGTACCCAGAAGTGGTTGAATTCTACTCCCTCAGTGTTCAATGGGTAACCCTGAAAGTCACTGGTATTTTCTAGTACTGGCTCTCATTAGCTGCCTATTGATTATCAGCCAGAATGAATTATCTTGTAGAAAGACTATTTGCTAAACATATATAGTAAGACCAGTTGTTACAGAAAAATTCTTTCAAACTAGGAGTACACTCTCCCCTTACACACGTAAGGTCTCTGGTGACAGAAATTTAGAAAGTACATATGGCTTAAATGTAAACTCCCAGTTCCTAATTACTGAATTCATTTCTCCATGCATGGAATCTTCTTGAAATTCTCCTTAGATGTAGTTCTCTGGGCCACAAAGGTCATGATCCTCATAGAATCCTGAAGCTGACATTCCTCAGTATGTCCAGCTTGCCTTTAGGATATTTCTCAGCTTTCACTGAAGAAGCTATCATAAGTCAATGCTTTTCTGGATACACTGATACTGGCTCTGAAGGACACCACAAGTGGGATAATTGCAACCTCAAATCTTCTGGCCTTTCACGATTAACATAGTTGTTATCTTATTTGTGGAGAAGAGGAAACTAACTACTCCTCTCTCCTCGCCACAAAGGAAGTTATCTCTCAGGGTTTCATAACCTCTAGATTATATTATTAGGATTCATTGCTATTAGAATACATAATTCCAGGCTGGCTGAATATGTTATTTATAAGCGCAGAGGTGTATGTGTGAGTTTTTCAGTTCATTACAGGATATTTCTTCCATGGTGTTTTCTATTTTATTCAATGACTCAAAGCTTATCTTAGCCTTTAAAATGGATTAAGGAATTCTTTACATTAACTTGACTTTGGATTGATAGATTCAATGGAGATGTCTGAGTTTTTATCAAATGGAGTTGGGGTAAAAAAGCCCACCCTTATAATTCTCTGGAAATTACCCTGGTTTCCTGAAGGCTTCACAAGCAAAAAGAACTAAACAACAAAACAAAACAAAAAAAATAAGTTCCAGCATTTTCTGCAAAGCTGATAAAGTTTTAAATATGGCTTCCAAATGGACTTGTTGTTCAATGAACAAAACAGTTAAGACAGAATGCTTCATCATGGCATTGGTTCTAGGGTAATGGATTTAACGATCATAGTACCTCTCAAAAGTCATATGATAAGTCACACAACTGTAATCTGTACTAATTGATAAAATTATAGATCACCGATATAGGCAAAGCATTCATCCTTCTTTGAAGATCATTTAGTGTCTAGAATTCTTCTGAAAGGCCATTTTGGATATTGGATAAAGAGATGACCAGAGAGTCAGGAAGGCCTGGATTTAAGTCTTGCCTCAGCTATATTCTACCTGTGTGACCCTAGACAAGTCAATACACCCCTTAGTTCCCCAGGCAGCCATTAAATTAGAGGAGTAATGGTAAATATTTATCAACCAGCTCTCTGAGGGGAAAATGTGTGCATGACATACATATTAGCTAGATCTCTATTTCATATTTTTGCCATCACTTTCTTAAATTGAGACAATCAACAAAGTGATTTTGAATTTCAAGCTTTGATTTGTAGCATTTGCCAATTTCCAGGGTATAAATGGTCACGATGAATATTTGAGTGTGATATATATTTGACATGGTATAAATATTCACAATGAAAAATTTACTATTGGCTTTCATAAACTATAAGGGCTGGTTTCAACACACCACTGCTATTATTTACATAGCAGTTGCCAATTTGTATTAGGAGAAAGTGTTTCCTCATAGAAGATCTCTCTATACCTTTGAAATAACAGGTTGAAGACAATATGTTCCCAAAACACTTGGATTATGTCTCAATCATCACCACAACTTTTGGAAAGAAAAATATATTCAAACAACCTTTTTTTTATACTCTACAATGTGAAATAATCAATTTAATTTCTTTTCACTGAACCAAATAGTTGTTGATGAAATTTCCCAAATCAACCAATTCTTTTGTCACTCAGGTACAGAACCAGAGAGACAAATGCTATTGCTTCTAAATTGGGAGGTATTGTATTTAATCACCTCCGTTTAAGTAAACCTTTTATAGGAAGCTAGCTAACAGCTGCTGATAGTGTATAATTTTCTGAACAAAGGTGAAACTTAACTCTCTCTCTCTCCCATTCAGATGGCATATCACTTTTTGTCAGGCTGAGTATTGTTAAACCTCGGTAAACCTGTTTATTACACCCACAGCTGATTCATGGAAAATCTTAAACTCAGACTTTTTTTTCTTGAAGCTTTGTATCTCCAAGGCTGTTTAGCTCCTGTTGTCGAGTTTCATCAATTGTTTTTGGTTATCACAGGATGATAGTTGTGTCAAGCAAATCCAATAGTCCTCTTTACTTGAGAACCTCCTTTGGAGCTATTTACATCTTAAAAACTGATTTTTTTCCCAACAGGTTGGATATTCTATATGTCAATATCAACTTTCTCTCCTCCCTAAAGGGAAGAGAAATGGGGGTAGTTTTTTTCCCCCGTCAAGCTTGTTCCCATGTGTTGATGAAACCAAACACTGAACATGTATAAGAGAAATTCTGGCAAATCCAGGCAATGCAGAAGACAATAAGAAAATGAACAAAGTTCTGGAGATCCCCTCCATTACTACAGAACCCCAACTCCTATCCCTTAATAACATTTGACAGCAGCTATGCCTTAAAGCATTAGAGCTATTCCATTTATACTTGCTTCCCCACTTACCACCTGTAGCCCCTTCCATTCTTACATAAAAACTGAATGAGACATAATCAGAGCCAAAAAAAACCAGAAAGTAGAAGTGGGAGTAACAAGTGTACAAGAGTAGTAAGCAGCCTGGATCAGATTATGAAATGGATGGTTGTTCTTTAGTGATCCAACTTCTTTTTTTCCATTCTTCTCTGCTGTCTTCACCCTCCCGACTCATTTTCCCTTCCCCATCCCACTGGGTAAAGAGTGTGTGTTACATATGACATTTTAAGAGCCAGAACCTAGAACTAGAGAACCCAATCACAATCCCATCAGTTCATAGTAGAGTTGAGAGGGGATAGATATGGAAATAAATACTGTAGACAATGGAAGTAAAAAGACACCTCATCACTAGCTATTCATTGCTCTGGAATTGACAGTCTCTTCTGCCACTTACAGAAGAAAATCAACCAATAACCTAATTTGCACTACATTAGGGGCCAATGAGTCCCCCTCCCTTGACATTTCTATTTTCAAAGAGGGTTCCTGGAGATGGATTGCATAACCCAAAGTAATGAATCATGGAATTTTAGTCACAAATAGAGGAGATAGTTTTTGGGTGTGGGTGCTTCCAGGAACCCCTCAAATCATGCTTATGACTGACTCCCAATTATGCCTCTGGGTAAGGCTGACCTTGAGGAATCAATCCATTTAATCAAAAACGTCTGTAATCAGAATCTTACAGAGACCTCTCTCCTAGATGGTGTATACAATGTGGCCATTTTCAAGAAAGCAAATGAGCCTATAAGGAATCAAACATGGTGGGGTATCTTAAACTGGCAAGGAAATCACAGTTTTTTAGGCTCATTAAAAATATAATTTGCTTCTAGATTTTTAGTTTAAGGTAGCTATCACCACTTCTCCCACTTCCCCCCCGTACCCACAAAGAGTTTTCCAATAGGTGAGAACAAAAGGGAGAGGAGAAAGTGAAGATGGTTTGTGGTTCTGTACCAATGGAGAAAAGACTCAGTTGATAAGATATCAATATCATTCACATAAATAAATAATCATTTCCCCAGGGGTGCTATTTAGCTACAAGGATAGAACCAGTTTCTAAAAAATTAAAGCTGCTTATGATTGGAGAGGCACAACAAAAGAATCATGTCTTCCAACTACATTTCCTAAAGGTCCTAGCCAACACTCAGGCAAAGGAAATTTAAAAGAGTGAGAAGATGAATGAAATCCTTTTCAATATCATGAAGTAGGATATTTGCTTCTTAATGGAAATCTATATTGAGGCACAGGGAAGACAATGCCTTTGGATTTTTAGTGATTTTAAAAAGACAAGCAGGTGTTCAGTTCTATGTTTACATTTCACATAGTAGCATAAGTTCCATTTAACTCACTGTTAAGTCAAAGAAGGTATGGCCAACCAGAGCAAGAATTAGGAAAAATTAAAGAGATCTCATGCCTCAGGGCTATTCAAAGGTGACATTTTTACCTATCCTAGTTTCATAAGTGGGAAGTACTGAGATGAATCAAGTCAAAAGAAGAACTTTTCTTTAGAATGAGTAATTGATGCAATTAAATTTATTGGTGAAGGAGGGCTCATTGACATAAGGGTTAAGAGTCAGCAACAAGTCGAAGCAAGGAATGATGTTTCATCAAATGTGTCTGAAATTTGGCTTACTTTGGGAAAAGCTGATATGCTCCCTATAGCACCTTGATTTGGGAATCTGTAGGGCCAAGGCCAAGACTGGGCCAAGACAAATTTGCAAAGTTAAGCAATTCCCTACATACCCTCCCTGTGCCTCTCAATCCTCATATTCAGCAACATTCTTTATTCCTAGTCCCTCAGGTACCCACTATTCTTAGTATCAGAAGATTTAAAGCTGAAAGGGACCTTACAAATCATCCCCCTTATGTGTAATCTTTCTTCCTCTTCCTTTCCTTGGAACAGCATCAGGTAGTAAACCATACACAGTCTGTGCTCTCAAGGAATTCACAGACTAATGGGAGAGACAACTTACAAACATCTCTGTGTAAATAGGATATAGATGGCACAATTCGGAGATGATCTGAGGGGGAAGACACCAAGATTAAGGAGGACTGAGAAAGGCTTTTTTACAGAGTCTGGAACTTTGATGAGACTAGAAAAAAAGCCAGGAGATAAAGATGATGAAGAAGAGACTTCCAGACATGGGAGAAAGCCAGTGAAAATCCCAGAGTTGGGAAATGGATTGTCATGAATGAAAAACAACTGAGAGGTCAATTTTCCTGGATGGAAGAGTACATGTAGGGGATTAAGGTATGGATCTTTTTTGTTTTTATTTATATCCCAGCAAAGTTCCTGGAACGTAGAATGCACTCAATCAGTGATTTATGTATTATTTATCTACCTATCTAGCATCTATCTATCTTCATCATCATAATGACCATAACTAAAAAAATGGTTAAATGATTAAGTTTATCTTCCTAAAGCACAGATGTAATTATGCCATCCTCCTATTTAATAAACTCCAGCAGCTCCCTAGCATCTCCAAGATGAAAAAAAGTACAGTTTGGCATTTAAAGTCCTTTATAACCTGTACCCTGTTTTTCCAGTCTTGTTAGCACCTTATACTAACTCTCCCCACCCCCACTCTCATATCATCTACTCTGTGAGACAGTGACACTGATATCTTTGTTCTTCCTCACACAGGACACTCCATCTGGGCATTTTCACTGGCTATCTCTCATGCTTGGAATGTTCTCCTTCCTTATTTCCACCTCTGTTTCCCTGCTTTTCTTCCCAGCTAAAATCTCATCTTCTACAGGAAGCATTTTCTGATCCTCGATTCAAGTGCCTTGCCTCTGTGTTGTCTCTCCCCTTTTAAAATGTGAGTTCCTTTGGAGCAGGGACTGTCTTTTGGCTTTCTTTGTATCACTAGGGCTTAGCACAGTCCCTGACATGTAGTAAGCCATTAATAAATGTTTGTTGACTGATATCTCTCCAGTGGCTTACCTTCTATCAAGAGAGACAACATGTGACTGCCTATGCAGACCACTATTTGAGGCAGGGTCCCAGGCATGCCCCACTTCACTCCCAATACAGCTCTCCAGGCTTCTTTTCTTCCTCATTAACTATATTCTTATCTTTGTGAAACTTTTAATTGATATCAGTAAAACTCTAATATTTTTATAAAAAGAAAAAACATAAGCTCCTTGAAGGCAAGAAGTATTTTTCTTGCTTGTATTTTTATCCCCAATACTCAGCATTGTTCCTGGCACATAGTATGTTCTTAGCACTTAATAAATTATCTATACAGAAAATAAATAAAAAGTATTAATGGAAGGAGAACACTAGTAGTTGAAGGCACCAGGAAAGGCCTTTGTGGAGAAAATGATACTTGAATTGAATCTTGCAGGAAATGAGAGATTCTGTAAGGGAGAGGTGAGCAGGGAGTGAATTGAAAAACAAGAAGGATGACCAGATTAAAGACACTGAGATGGTAGATGGGAGTGCCATGTAAAGAACAGAGAAAAGGTTAGTTTTGCTGTACTGTAAATTACTAGTAGGGAAGTAGTGTATAGAGAGGTCAGAAAGATAGGCTTACCCTCAGACAAAAGAAACGTGGCTCATCTCCAGTTCCACATTTGAATCCTTTTCACCTTAGCAATATACCCTGCCAAAGTTTGTATTTAGTTGGCATTGCTTTTGCAAATTTAGAGTCACTCCTCTGCCACAATGAGGAATCAAAGTAGGATTCAAAGGAGGAAAATAAAGTCGTTTGGGGGAAAATATGGAGCTCAGCACTGAAGCAGATATTATTCAAAGGACACCCTGGAAACATAGACTCTATGTCCAATCAATGGAATAACTGCCTTGAAGATAGAGTTTAATGAAGTTTTAAAAAACAATTAATTTAATAATCTAGGAAAATTTCAAATAATGTTATTCCCTAGTTTTGAATGTAGAAGAAATTATTTCACAGGAGTGGATCAGAAGAGGTTATTTTCCTACTTGGGTGTGATTCCCATACTGAATTTTTAGAGAGTCATATAAATGAATGAATATAGGGTATGGATACCACTAAGGCTCTCGCTAGGAAAAGAAAAGAAGTAATTTGAGAAGACTACTTTAAGAAAAGTGGTTGGGTTTGTTGCTGTTTGTCAGACAACAAAAATAACAAACAGCAATATTTATATATGTACATATATACATATACATATATTTATGTAGATATTTAAATCTATATCTTAACAGTGCTTTAAAAACCTACAGAAAATAGAAAAATTCAAATATTTAGATGGTTGTCTATACTACATAACATTAAAGTGACTGAAGATTTCATTTCTCATTTTTTTAATCTAAATGTTTGGCATAGACATCTCCTTTAGAAATCATCTGGTTGTTGCTTGCCACCAGAATAGAAAATTTTAGTTCATGTTCTTACAGAAAATTTTGATGTATAACCAGATAAAAAAGAGAGATAAAAAGCAAAAATACAAGCAGGCAGTGTACAAATGTCAAAGCATATTTAATGTTCAGTATTTGAATGTTTTTATATCTGTAACTAAAGTGAAGCCCAGACTGGTAGGAGGAAAGAAATCTCTAAAGAATGATCTGCTTGCTCTTTGGGAACAGCATCCCAGGAGTGGCCCTAAAGGGAGAAAAGAAAATGGAAGTTGATTCTTAGCCTAGGCCCTACATCCCCAGGGTTCACATGTTTTGAGCTGCCTATTCATTCGCCACTGGAGAATCAATTTTACAAAGAAGTCACTGGGAAATTGTGCATGTGTACACAGACCAGGGGAAGGCACCTGTAGCCTTGAGGCCACATGTGGCCCTCTAGGTCCTCAAGTTAGGCCTTTTGACTGACCCCAAAGAACTGTGAGGTTTGGATTTAGTCAAAAGGGCCACACTTGAGGACCTGGGGGGCCACAAGTGACCTTGGAGCCACAGGTTCCACACCCCTGACCAAGAGAAGTAAACACACATACACACATGTTGACCATACCTATGATTCAACTGATAGAGGGAATTTCCATTGAGGAACTCCCTCCATTGCTGCAAAATGCTGCTTGCAATGCAACATATAGTCTTAGAGTTATCTCTTGGCACTGAGAGGTTGGCTGATTTGCCCAAGACCACTCAGACAGTATGTCAGAGGCAATGCTTGAACCAAGGTTTTCCTGACTGTGAGGCCAGTTCTCTATTATGCCACACTACTTTTTTAATTAGGAATGTAATCTACATTTATTTACACAAATGAGTGGTCAGCAAAATACTAACAGCGAGTTGTGCATGAGAAGTGACACAGACGATATTATTGAGAACACATTCAAAGAGTAAAAAAGAGATTGACTGGTCATACACCAAAAAAGAAATACCATTAACAACAGCCTGAGTGATTGATACAGAGCCTATGGAAAGAAATGGAGGGGGATAATTCAAGGTGAAAAGATGTTGAGTAGTAGAAATTTGCATTGGTAGATGTCTAGACCAATGAAAATGTGTCAATCAAATTATCAAACTCTATATAGATAGAGATATGTACCTGGTTCATAATCTTCCTCTCCACTCATGCTGATATCTTGGTTTTCATGTTGACAACATCTCTGATAGCTTAACCATACAATTCTTCAACCTATTTATCTCCAATGACCTCAGTCTCTCCTCTACTTCACCCATACACTGGTATAGCCACACATTAGACCTCACCATCTCTTAAGATTATATTCCTTTCAAGACCCAGAACTCTGAAATTCTACTCTCTTGCTACATCCTACCCTTCTACCTCTCCTACTCTTTCATACTAAACATACCCTCCTCTTATCAAAATCTTTAGTCCCTTGGCCGTCGCCATTTTCTTAGTTACTCTACTCCTTTCTGGCTTCACTTCATTCCACACTTTATCCTTACTCTATAATTTCCCATTTTAGAGTTTTTTTCCTTGTTAGCTACTATTTCTAATCCCCTTACTTTACCCTTTACTCCTATCCTGAACTTTTGCCACCCCTGATTTGTAAATCTCAGTTCCTAAATAACCTGTCTTATTTCATTTCCATTGCTTCCAGAAGAGTGAATGTCATTCCAACCAAACTGGACTTCTCTCAATTACACATGACACTCGATCACCTATCTCCATGTCTTTTAACTGGCTGCCCATGTCCCTGGAACATACTCCTCCTTTATGTCTGTGTAATAAAGGCTCTCTCTTTCTTTAAGATACAGATCAAGAATTATCTTATCATGAAAATATTTCCTGATCCCATCAGTTGTTAATGCCCTACTTCTCCATGACTTTGTAAATATTTGTATTTATGTAAATATTTGTATTTGTGTGCATGTATTTATTGTAAATATTATTTTATAGCATGTTCATGCTATATATGAACTTATTTCATGCATTTAGATGTAAGCTCATTACAAATAAGGATTGTTTGATTTTTTTGTACATGTATTTCTAGCACACAGCACTTTGATACATTGTAGGTGCTTAATAAATACTCATTGATCAATAGGTCTATTGGCTACATCAGTCCAACAATCGATAGACATTTATTAAATGTCAGCTGTGTGCCAGGTACTGCTCTAAGTGTTGAGGATGTAAAGGAAGACAAAAACAGTTCTTGCTTTCAAGGGAGATGTGAAGACAATTGTGTACAAAGAACACACACATATTTATTACGTATGATAAATTAGCGATGGTAAAAAGAAGGTAGGTAGCATTAAAGAAAATCTTCCCATAGAAGATGGGGTTTTAGCTGGGACTTGGAGGAAAGAAGGAAGGGAAGCCAAGGCAAAAATGAGGATGGAAAAAATTCCAGGTATCGCGACAGCCTGAGAAAATGCCCAGAGTTGGGAGATGGAGTGTCTTAGGTGAGGAACAGAAAGTAGGCCAGTCACTGGAGACACAGAGTTTGTGATTGTAAGATGCAATAGTAAGCATGCAGATTATGAAAGCTTTTAAAGCCAAAAAAGAGGATGCTACTTGATCCTCGATGTGATAGGGTATCACTGGAGTTTACTGAATAGGGTGGTCAGACCTCTGTAGAAGATTTGATAGCTAAATAAGGATGGATTGAAGTGGGGAAAGTTGAGGCAGGGAGACCACCCAGAAGGATACTGAAATAGTTCAGGCATGAGGTGATGAGGACCTGCACCAGGGCCCTAAATTTATATATCCCATATATAGAATTGTGCCTTATGGTTAACTTGGCAAAATACTATATAAATAATTTAGCATAGTGGAATGAGCACTAGTGTTGAAGTCAGAAGAGATCTGAGATGAAATCTCACCTGTAACTTACTGACTATGTTATATTATCAGAGCTCGTCACAAATTTCTTAACATTTGTAGTATTGACCTCACAGAAGTATCAAAAGAGGTAGTATACACAAAGTTCTTTGCATAGTTTAAAGCACTATAGAGATGTTAGCTGAGTGGCACAGTGGATAATTCATGGGTCCTACAGTCAGAAAGACCTGAATTCAAATCTTACCTCATATTCTTCCTAGCTCTGTCAACCCAAGCAAGTTACTTAACAACTATCTGTCTCAGTTGGCTCACATGTAAAATGGAGGCAATTAATAATAGTTCCTACCTCCTAGGGTTGTTGTGATGATTCAGTGAGATCATATTTATAAAACACTTTGCAAACCTTCGTGTTATATAATTGTGATTATTATTAATTACATCTCACATATGTACATACAGGTTGTGAGTGATTATTTTACCATCCTCGTAATTATTAAGAAAATGCCACACTTTGTGGCATAAGATCATCCTTGGACATAACATCCACTTGTGTCTCTCTTGAGGTCCTGCATTAAAAAAATCAGTACACAGGCAAAAAGAACCTTACTTCAAGGCTTTTTTTTTAAAAAAAAAATCACCTGTAATGTCTTTTTTAAACTGATTTATATTTTAGACTGCATTTGCCACTAAAGTATTTATGATTAAACTACTTAGTAAACATCTCCAACAGGGCAACTGAGATCCACCCCTGAAGTGATAAACCTGGTGAGCCTACTAAGCCGGTAGAAGAAGGTACAGCATGACAAGACACATACTGTCTATTTTAAGAAGATTATGAATAAGGATGAACAACTCAATTGAGTGAGATAGTTCCAGAACATTTTACTATTGTGTACTAATAATAGCTAGCATTTATAGTGTTTTAAGGTTTGCAAAGTGCTTTATAAATACTGTCTCATTTTATCCTCAAAACAACCCTGAGAAGTAGGTGCTATTTTGAATCTCCATTTTACGAATGAGAGAACTAAGGCAAACAGAGATGAAATGACTTGCCCAGGGTCACACAACCAGTAAGCGTCTAAGCCCACATTTAAACTCTGGTTTTCCTGACTCCAGATCCAGTGCTCTATCTACTTCTGATAAATATCTGCATAATCTAGGGTTTCAAAATGTTTTCTCAATAGGCTAAAAATTATTATTTGCTTTTTTAAAACAAGTGTCAATTTGTCATCCTCACATAGAAAGGTAGGCTGGATCCAGACTCTGAAGGGCTTCCAGTGCCAACGAGAGGAGGGTGTATTTTATACAACAAGCAATAGGGAGCCACAAGAGCTTCTTGATCACATTGTAAGAAAAGTCCAATGTACTTTAGGGAGATTGACAGCTGGATGAAGGAGAGATTGAAGAGGACACTGGAGACAGCTCCTGCAGATTATCTCAGCTTGTTTGGATCGGTACATTTGATTAAAAAGGGGAGAGAAGGACCTCAGCAAAATGTTCAGCAATGTGTGGGTCCAGTCTTCTAACTCATACAATAATAACCATGAAACAACAAAACAACAGATTACGGAAATATATGTGTGTGTATATGTAATAGATATCATACATGTTCAATATATAACATATATTTTACATATATATGTACACATTTATTGGACTATCATTGTAGTGGAAAAAATGATAAATTCCAGAACCCTTATCACATAACTTCAAAGAGTTATCAGCTGAAAAAAGGTTGATTTCAATGAGATGGAGAGGAAGCAAATATGCTGTGGTCACTCTTTATTGGTAAAGAAACTCCTTCCATTTGCTGTGTTTAATTTAGGAGAAAAGGGGAAAACATGAATGCTGCTAAGGGTCCCAAATTCCCATTCTTTCTCTGTTTGCTTTTTCAGAATGTTTCTGCCTGTGTGCTCTGTGTACTAATGCTAACAGTATAATAAAGGCTTCCAGGATAGAGGTATCTTTTCCTATTTGTATTCCACACAGGAGACAGAATAGACTTTTTAGAAGCTTGTGTGAATAAGTACCTGAATTTACTGATGTGTATTCCTAGCATTTCACTGAACCAAAAGCCTCCCTGTGCTGTTGTCCCCTTGGATCACACAGGTTAGGCCGACCACTGGAAACAGAAATACCCAAAGAAGACCTGTTGATCATTCAGTAAGTCATGTTCCCTGAACCAATGCCTCATCAAAAATGTAAGTCATTACTGTGCTGCGGGACTGCTGCCTTTCCAGTGCAAAAGAGGTCTTGACGACTTATGATCACCAAGGAGTACAAAGTAGCCTGTGGAGAAAGGAAGAATATGGAGCCTGGGTTCTGGGGTCAAATCCTATCATAGTAACAAAGCTCCCATAAATCATTACATAAAGAGAATCCAGTACTGGGAAATGCTTTCCTTGTTTAGTTGAAAGTAGATCACATTAATATATGTGTTATATTTTCAAAGTTGATGAAAAATAACTTATGTTTAACTATCCTTTTTTTTTAAATGTTAAAGCCCAGACACATATATTATTGACTACTAACTTAATGAGCATGATAGCCCAGTGATGTAGGAAGAAGTCTTAGTAGCTTAATTTTAGGTATAAGAGAACTAACACTCAGTTTAATTGAATACAGTGAAGTGGAAAGATCCTTGGATAATGAGTCAGTAACTCAAGGTTCTTATTTCAGCAATGCCACAAACTGGTTTTGTGACCTCCAAGCATCGCTATACCATCCTAGGTCTCCATTTCATCATCTGTGAAATGAGGAGGTTGAAATAGATATGATAAAATGTCCAATGGAGAACAACCAGGATGGCTAAAGGCCTCAAATTTATGCCATATGAAAATCAGCCGATGGAATTAGGGATGTTTCACTTGGAGAAGACTCAGCTGGAGGGTTTGTAATAGCTGCCTTCAAAACTTACAGACATTTCTTGGGAAAGAAGAGATTAACTTGTTCTGCTTGGCCCCCGAGGGCATAACAAGGAAGGGTGGGTTGTAAAATTGGATTTGTTTTAATAGCTCCTCACAATTAGAACTATCCAAAAGAGCATTGGGTTGCAGTGGGTCACATTGGGGAAATCTGAGTTCCTCCTCATTGCAAGTCTTCAAGCAGAGGCCAAATGATCAATCATAAATTTGGTATTCTATAGAACAAATTATTTGGAGGGGATAGGCCATCTCTGCTGTTTCTAAAATCCAGTGATTCTTTGATCTCTTTCAGTTCTAAAATTCTGTAATCCTATGATTCATTTAAGGTCATGCAGGTAGTTCTTGGCTGAACAGAGATCAGAACCTTCTGACTCAGAGCCTAGTAGATATTTCCTCCAGTGGCAAAGTATGTGATGATCCTTGATTTGCAACCCCTTTGAAAGCATATGAAAGGAAATTTGCTATAAAAATACCTATAACTCCATGTTCATCAAAGGAAAGATTTGCTGCTAAACTACAACCTGTATCTACATGGCAATGTCAGGATGCAATACCACTGAGTCATACATATGATGCCGTATAATCTCCTGACATGACTAATATGCCTTTCTCTAATTCTTACATGAAGCTACAGTAGGGTTTTGGCTGTTCAGCCCATTGATATTTGGATTTATCATTTTAATACTTCCATAACATTCTTGTTTAACCAGTTCTATTTTGTTGGTTTGCATTTATAGAAATGGTTTCCAATAAGTAAGCTCTGAAGTAGTTCTCTGGTTTGTTACCTGAAGATCTTCAGGAAGGGGGATGGAGTTCAAAATATAATGACATCTGTCTGATCGCAATGCAAGTAAAATTGGTGGAGTTAACTAAATCTCCATATGCTAGGTACTATTCTTAGCACATGCAAACTAATTTTGTAGAATATTAACATCTGGTAACCTTTAAGCCTTCAACATACTTGTTAGAACTTTGTTGCTTCACTAACACTAATCTCTTGCCCTAGGCTTCTTCATAGATTTAGATTTAGGGATTATTGAATTAGACCTGGAAAACACCTTAGAGGGCATCAGGTTCAACCTCCTCATTTTGTAGATGAGGGAGCTGAGGCCTAGAGAGATGAATTGACTTATCTAAGGTGATACAATTGAATGTGGAGAAGGCAGAATTCAAATGTCTTAACCTCAAATCCATTACTCATTCTATCACAGCTATCACATATATCTATCACATATATCAAATTTAACAGAACCATAAGGGACTTCTATGTGGATACTTCACAAATGAAGTTAGATGCAAGATTCTTTCCGTAATTAGTAATTCTCTGCAAATTTTAAGATCTAGGATATAGTCTCTGCTTTGTCTTTACCTTCCTATGACTGGTGACATGGTCACCTGACACCTATTACATTTCTATAAACTCTCAAGAAAACATGGAACAATCAGAAACACCAAAATGGCTTAAGAAACAAATGAAACCCATGAAAGAACAAATTAGGAATGAATGGAGGTTATATTTTTGAGCTTTCTTTTAAGAATCTCAAAATTAAGTTAGCAGATAAGAAAAATAAATTCATGAAGTATATGAAAATTTGCCTTTCTATGAAAGGTGACAATGGAAAAGTCAATTAATCTATATGGACTGCAATAGGTTCATTAACAATATCTGGGGAATAAATAGACTAGACAAATTCTTTGTACTCTTCCACTTTTAACCCTAAAAATGCTATCTCTCAATTAAATTTTCATCTTTTCTCAATAGTGGTGTTCCTCAAGTACAATCTATGACCCTTTTAGGTAGCTAAGGCTATATGTTTTGTCGCTGGCAGGCAGAATTCAATTCAAAAACATTTTTTAAGCTTCTGCACTAATACTATACTGATACTGTACTGGAGGTTGAGATACAGTATCTGCTCTAAAGGAGGTTTTTGAACTACTATATCTATTTTTCCCATGACCTGAACAAGAAACAAAATAAATGGACAAAAGATAAATTTTATTACAATTCCTCAATTCTATATCCAATCTTATTATTCTAATATTTAAATACTTTTTTCATATTTATTTTATGTCTGTCAAGGTATTTGCAAATTGAATATTATGTTCCTATCTGTAAATTGTTGTATTTCTTTTTCAAGAGTACTTCAGATATCACTTTTATTGAAAGTACATCTTTTTCCTTTGATAAATAAGTTCATGATTTTAGGGTATGCCATTTTTACTCTTTTGATTTTCAAGTTTATGACTGTATTCTGTTCTGTATTTTCTCATTGTTACAGAATAATCTTGTGGCCATTAAGGTTCTTTTCCTTCATATTCAAAAGTGTTTCTCCTAACTGCTTACAAAATGTTCAATTTGTCAATTGGTTTAAATTTAATGACTACAATCTTGGAGTTTGAAACACATATTGTTGGTTTCTTATTTTGTTTTGATTTGTTTTCCCTGAAAACAATATATGGATTCTCTTTATTGATGCCTTATTGCCTGCTTTCAGACATTCTAGACAGTTTTCTTACATTATTTCCTAGTTGCTAATGATGAGTTTATGGTTTGTCATGGTGTTCTGGGAGAACTACAATTGTTAAGTTATATCTAAGAATGTTGTCTTCAGAGTCAATTGTTTTAGCTTGCATGGAATTCATGAGCTCTTTGAATGTTGCCTTTTGCTTCTTTTCTGTCAGATTTTCTTCCATTTCAGTATTTTTGTCTTTCAAATGAGCCCATCTCCTTTTACTACATATATATATATATATATATATATATATATATATACATATATATGCATATTATATGTATTCCATCGTCCATTTTATTCTTATTTGCTAAATAAAATTTAAAATTCTGCATTGAGTTCTAAAATCTGATATTGATTCCTAATTTATTTTTTGGGTTTCATTTGTCTTTTGAACAATTTTAAAATTTCTTATTGTTTCATGTTCTTTTGATAGTTTGCAGAATTCTGTACTTTGCTAAGCATATATTACTTCACTTTATTAGTATTATAGTATTTAAGAGAGTTTTTATTAGCTTTATGGATTTACTCATCCTCATTTCTGATTTTAGGACTCTTTAATGATTTATCTGCTTGTGCTCTAGGATTTTTTTTAGGCTTTAAATCTTGAAATATTTTGTGTTTCATCCCTTTTTATATTCCTTTGTCATTTACTCTATGTACCATATCGCTTTGCTGATGAATAGATCTTCCATGATTAGCTTGAAAATATTGAGAACATGAGCCTGAGTCTCTTCCTGAGTACTCTCTGCAGTAATAACATGCTAATAATTTCTCTTGGGGGGAGGAGTGGATGGAGGGAGAATTAGAGACTTAAAGTATCTTGGAAAAATTATTAATTTCCTGTCTTACTGGTCATAAAGACCTATTGACCTTTTGACTTTTCAGACCTCACTCCTTATCACTACAAACCAGGAACAATTAGTCTATGATTTTTATCGCCCTGATATATCATCCAAACATTGCTTTCCAAGGTGCAGTCATTGTTTTAAAAAGATTTTCACTTTATTGTGAACACATGAGTCCTGTACAATGCTGGGTTAATATGGCCTTGGAAGAAAGACAAATTTATCACATTTCCATGCTCCTATAGGAAGATCAAGTCATTTTTCTGAAATGTATTTTCTCATCTGTGTATCTATTGTTTCCACCAATGAAATGTAAGTGCCTTGTGGGTAGAAATTGCTTTACTTTTTCTTTATATGGCCAGGCCCTTAGCACAGTTGCCTGTATGTAAAATGAATAAATGTTCTGTTGCTATTCTTGAGTTTAATTAACCTCCACCCCCAATTTGAGAAAACAATACTTTGGTGGGGTAGGATGTGCAGATGGATATATTTTCTGCGAATATCACTGAACCAAAAATGTGAAGAATAAAGATGAAGAAAGTAATTAAAACAATAACATGACACGAATTCATTTTTGTGTGTTGTCCCGACTTTGGTCAATCATATTTTCTTAGAATGAATAATCAAAGAGAGAAGTCCTGGCCAGCCCAGGGTTTGCTCTAACTCTGATGCTATAAAGAAACAGCAACACTGAGGAAGTGAAACAGAATTACCCTTGTGTGCCATAAAGAAAACCCTATTGAGATCTTCACATTTCTACTCAAAGCGTATTGCCCATCTGCCTTTTTGATCTGAACAGATGCTGTCTTTCATCTGAACAGTTGAGTATAATGCAGAGTGATTTTTCAAAAGCAATAAATCCCAACCTTGCAAGTATTTGTCCACTAATAGTGGGCCAATTAGACTATCATTGCATTATTATCAATCTTGACTTTTACTTAAGCATGCATATGCTGTGTTGCTTGGTCTGGTATTAATATCAGAGAAATTTGGTTGACTATTTCTTTGTCTCTTCTCAGGCAGCATTGGAAATGCATTTTAAAATACTCACATTATGATGTTAGCAGATAAGCTATGATAGTGCTGGTGGAATTGATCATGCGGCCATAGATGTAGAGCCAGAAGGGACCTCAGAGTTCACCTAGACTAAACCCCTCATTTGATAGATGAGGAAACTGAGGCCCAGGAAGTTTAAGTGAGTTAGGTTTACAGAATCAAAGATCTGGGAGGGACCTCAGGGGTCACATAATCTAATACTCTAATTTTACCTGTAATGGCAGGGTTTGGCAAATGAACAGACCCCTTCGGCTTGTTCTGCTGATGTAACCTTCACAAGGAGAATGCTGGGGAGTTTATTTTGAAAAAATCTTGCTGATGAGTAAAAGAAGGGCCTTGTAGAAAGTGTGGCACATGCATAGCCATTATGTGACTGATTCCAATTGGCTAACCACATGGTTGGGAGAAGCTGCTTTTTATTGGCAGAAGCCCAAAATTGATTCATAGCCAGAACTGTCAGTGTCTTCAGAAGGGTATGAGTCATCTTCAGCATCTCTTTTTTCTTCATTTGCATCTAAGGGAGCTTCATGACACTTTCATTCATGACTGGGGAAGAATCATGTGGTAATGGGGCAGGTCTTATAGGCTTCTTCCCCTCTGAGACCATGTGGTACTCAAGAAAGAGATCTAGGTCCTTGGTCCTTTTGTTTTTTCCGTTCTGTATAAAAACAGTAGAGTCTCCAACCTTGGAAAGTGAGTCATAGAAATCCACAGTCTGAACCCAAGTCAGACTTTGCAGTCAGTCCCAAAATGATATCCTGAAGAACAAGAAGTAATCTTTGGGAGCAGCCTTCAGAGCCCTAGTCCATTAGAATAGAGGGTCATGTCATGTATGAACATGATCTCGAAGGGAATGATGAAATATGGTAACTCCTAAGGTAGTGTAAGGAAGAGTATTCCCTTGAGATATCTGAGGAAATATTTGTAATTTGTTCTTTGAAGTAAATATATCTTTATAAAAGGTAATTGATGCTAAGCATTTAAAAGGAACTTGAGATCTAGTCATGGAGCCCCTGACAACATCAGGAATAAGAAAAGTGTGGGCTCACCAATGGCCAAGAAAAGAGACACTGCCAACAGGGTGAGATCAGAGTATACACTTTATATACAGCTGAGGAAACAGACCAAGGGAAGTTAAATGACTTACCCAAAGTCATACAAATTATAAAGTGTTAGAATCAGGATTTGATGAACTGGGATCCCCTGGATTCCTTGCTCACCACTGTAATGACACTTCTTTTCCAAATGTCTTAACATCTTAATTGCTAAATCTGGCATCCTTAAGAGGAGTCACAGATGAGCAGAGCAGCTCTGTTATGTATTTAACCTCACTTCCCCCACCAAAAAAGGCTCAATATAATAGAAATTTGCGGTTTCATCTGTAATCGTCTCCTTCCATTCCACAAAATAAAGGGAAATGTTTATTTTAGTTGGTGTTTAAATCCAGAATAAATATAAACAAATAAAAAGATAGCTGAATGAAGATGAGGGAAAAATATAATGAAGAATGCTCATCCTTCATCTTGTTTGACCTTCCTGTAGCATTTGACATTGGTGACAATCCCCCTTTTGATAATATGCTGATCCCTTGGCTTTTGCACCAGTTCTCTCTTCTTATTGGTCCCACTTCTCTGATGGCTATTTTTCATTCTTCGTCCCCTTCTTCCCAAAAGATTCTGTCCTCATCCTTCATCTCCTTTCTCTTCCTCAGCAATTTCATCTCCTCTCATGCTGGAATCATCTGTACAAATCACTACCAGATCTGTAGATCTACTCCTTGCCTCTGCCCTAGGCTCCAATTCTTCATTTTCAAATGCCTGTTATACATCTCTGCATGGAAATCCTGACAGTATCTTAAATTCACTATATTTAAAAAAATCTTTCCCACCCCCAACACTACCTTATTCCAAGCCTACCTTTTATTACAATTTTCTTATTTCTATTGATGACAACATTGTCTACTATTCATTCAGGTTCAAAACCAGAGAAACATCTCTCTCCCTCTCTCTCTCTCTCTCTCTCTCTCTCTCTCTCTCTCTCTCTCTTTCTCTCTCGCTCTTTCGCATCTTAGCTCCTACTATGAATTACCAAGCCCTGCTGATTCTGCCATTACAGCAGGGATCTTTAATGTCTCTTGTGTCAATGTCCCCTCCGACAGCCTTTGGGTCCTGTCTCAGAAAAACTATTTAAATGCAAAAAACAATACATAGATTTGCGAAGGAAATAAATTATATTGTACTACAGAGACCACGATATTGGAGGGGGGGGGGAGTTCATGGGACCCCAGTTAAGTATTCCTGCTCAAAGTCCTTTTGTCTTTCCTATCCTTCGTTAGACTTTCATCACGTCTTACCTGGTCTATTGGATTAACTTCTCAACTTGTCTATCTACATTCCAATCTTTCTCCCTTTCCAATTCATCACCTATATTTTTGCCAGCATAATATAAAACATAGTCCTGAGAATGTCACTCCTCTTCTCAAAACCTTAAGTTGACTCTTGCTCCTAAAATAAAATACAAACTCAACTTGGAAGAACCCCTGCAACCTGGTTCCAATCTACATGTCCAACTATACTGCGCAATGCCCCCTTTGCATCGCAGCCACTGGACTATTAGCTATATCCCTATCTCATCCTTCAAATCTTCTGCTATCTCCACTAACCAGGCTCTATGCCTGAAATACACTTCCTCCTAATCTCTCATGTTGAATTCCTCCATTTCTTTCATGATTCTATTCAGGTGGTTATATCTTACATGAAACCGTCACTCTTCTCACCCTCTCCCTCCCTGAAATTGATTTCTCCTCTCTCTTTTCAAATGTTCTACTAGCAATTTCTATGAATTTTCCTTTGTTCCCATCAAATTCTCCCTTGTTTTATAGTTGTTTTTATCAGGTTGTAACCCTCCCCTAATGGACTGTAAGCTCAGTGACGGTGGGGACAATACCATTCTTCACCTGTGTTTGTATATCTAGCATACCACCATATGGATTATGAAATCCTGAATTGAATTGAATCAAATAGTGTGAATCAATGCTATCACAGAGAGAAAAAGAGAAGGGAAGAGGATACAGTACAAAACAGAAAAATTCTGATAGGGCATAGGCAAAAAAGAGCCACTAAAAAAGATTCAGAAGGAATCTCAGGTGAAAGACCAACACAGGATAATGTTGCTGAAGCCAAGGGAGTTATTCCGTCATTTCAGTTGTATTTGAAACAACGGATCCCATCTGGTGTTTTCTTGGCAAAGATACCAGAATGGTTTGCTACTTCCTTCTCCAGCCCATTTTACAGATGAGGAAACTAAGGCAAACAAGGTTAAGTGACCTAACCAGGCTTACACAGCTAGTAACTGTCTGAGGCCAGATTTAAATCCAGGAAGATGAGACTTCCTGACTGCAAGCCTGGCACTCTACCTGCTGCATCACTCAGCTGTCCCAGAAACCAAGGGAGAAAACAGTTCAAAGAGGCATGGAGTGGTCAAAATGTCAAGTCATGGAGAGACGGAATCACAGCATGTTAGAATCAGAAAAGATATCAGAGGCTGAGTATCCCAAAAGGCACCTAAAGAAAAATTCATTTAATGACATCACCCCAAAGTGGTTCTTCATTTGAAATCCTCAAGTGGGGAGAGAGTTACTACCTATGGAGGCATACAATTCCCCTTTTGGATAGCTTTCACTGACAGTTCAAAGGAATAAAAACTGTCCAGATGTTCCTTGGACATAACAAATAGAAGATAATTGCATACCCAGTTTATGTTTTTTGTTTTAGACATCTCATTGCTATGAATATGGCCCAAGAAATTTAAAGACAGAAAGAATATATACAAAAATCTCAATAACAGGATGTTGTGATACCAAAAACTAGAAAAAACAGGTGTCTAACGATTGGAGAATGGCTAGAAAATCACAATGATGAGAGTGTGATAGAATACTAAGACCAAAAGCTGGAAACTGTGCCTGTGATTGTACTCACTCACTGAGTTCCCAGAGAGGAACATCCTTTATCAAAACAGGTCAGTATCTTTCATTTAAAATATCATACAAGTGCTGCCTTATCCATAAGAATATGAGCTCCCTGAGAACAGGGAATGTCTTGCTTTTCTGATTATATCCCCAGCACTCAACATCATGCCTCACATATTATAAGTGGTTAATAAATACTTTTTTATTCATCCATGAATTCATTATCTTGAAATTCTTAGCTTATAATTGCCTAGAGTACTAAGGTATTGTAACCTGCCCAATGTCAAAAAGCCAGTATATGTCAGAGGCTGGACTTGACAGGCCTTTGTTGCTCAAAGGCACATTCTATATCCATTATATCACACTGCCTTTCTACAATGCCATCAGAAACAACAGAGATGAGGAATTCAGAAAATCACAGGAAGGTGAATATGAACTGATGTAGATTGTAGTAAGCAGAACCAGGAAAACAATACATTCATTGATGAGAATGTAATTGAAAAATGCAACAAATTGAAATTGAATGCTATGGAATCAGTGACTGTTTGGTCTCAGAGAAGAGATAAGAAAATGTGTCTCCCTCCTTTCAGCGGAGAGGACTATAGGTATGTAATGTTGCATATACTGTCAGACACAGCCGATAATTTGATTGATTTTGATAGCTTGTTTTAATTTTTTTAATGAGAAAACTCAGTGGCTGTAGAATATTTTGAAATTAATGCGATAGATAAACCGAAGACAACAACATTTTTTAAAAAAAATTTTATCACTGGTTGCCTTTGAGAAAGCAACTTCTGAGTTGTATGAAGGGCAAAAGCTAAATTACAAGGTCTGGGGATTAATAAGAGGCTTAGCAATTAGAGGCAGCTGATATAGATGATGTTTTTTTGGAGTTTGGGGGATGGGAAGAAGAGAGAGGCATATACAGAGAGACAGAAACAGAGACAGAGGGAGACAAAGATATAGAGACAGGGAGAGATACAAAATCCTCCAGGCACTTCAAGAAGAGGTTCGTTTTATGATTATGGAGATATTTAGATCACGATGTATGTTGAACTAGAAAAGGCACTCGTTATTTTGGCGACATTTAATGTACAAAAATGGAAAGATAAATTTGGAGAGATTTTCCTTGACCTGGAAATTCTGGAACTTGGCGACAATATTCCTAGGAGATTTCTTTTAGGGATCTATTTGAAGAGGTGATCTGTGGATACTTTCAATTTCTATTTTGCACTGTGGCTCTAGAATATCAAGGCAGTTCTCTTTGATAATTTCTTGAAAGATGATGTCTAGGCTCTTTTTTTGATCATGGCTTTCAGGTAGTCCAATCATTTTTAAATTCTCTCTCCTGGATCTATTTTCCAGGTCAGTGGTTTTTCCAATGAGATATTTCAGATTGTCTTCCATTTTTTCATTTCTTTGGTTCTGTTTGATAATATCTTGATTTCTCATCAAGTCACTAGCTTCCACTTGCTCCAATCTAATTTTTAAGGTAGTATTTTCTTCAGTGGTCTTTT
>CM053622.1:110625616-110756719 GCA_028646595.1 Phalanger gymnotis
TAGTTCTGTAGCTGCCCCACCTCCGCTGCCCCAGGGGCAGTAGCCAAACCGCAAACTCAAACTCAGTCCCGCAGCTTTTCCCACTAACCTTCTCTGTTGTTTTTGCTGTTTGTGGGTTGAGAGGCCTGGTAAATGCCACAGCTCACTGATTCAGGGCGCTAGGGCACACTCCGCCCGGCTCCCGGTCTGGTCGGTCCGTGCTGCCCATGCTGGACTCTGCTCAGCTCAGCTCTGCTTCCCTCAGCTCCCAGCTCCGTTCCCCTCAGCTCCCAGCTCCGTGAGGGATAGACCTTACCCAGGGACCATCCAGTCTGTCCTGGGCTGGAGCCCTGCTTCCCTCCACCACTTTGTGGGTTCTGCAGTTCTAGAATTGGTTCAGAGCCATTTTTATAGGTTTTTGGAGGGACTTGGTGGGGAGCTCATGGTAGTCCCTGCTTTCCAGCGGCCATCTTGGCTCCATCCCCAAATTTGGAGAGATTTTAAGGTGAAAAAGAGAAAGATGATTTCTGAAGTGCAATCCTAGGTGAGATGAGAAGAGAAAGAATCAAAAGAGCAAGAAGGTTGAAACTCAGAAACATAAGTAAAGGTATACTGGGGTGGTGATGGAGACAGAGAAGATTTTTGTTTGGATAGTCAGAAAACTGAAGGAACTGTCCTTGAGATGGCATCATCCTTTTCAGAAAAAAAAGAGAAAGCAAAGTTAACTTCCAATAGTGAGGGGGCTAAAAGCAAAGATGGAGGAAAGATGAAAAAAGTGTATAAGAATAACTTAAAATAATCCAATAGGCAACTAACAAGGGATAAACTTTTGTTTGTTTTGTTGTCAGGTAACCAGGACCCCAGCTAAGGTTAGATAGCTTGAATTTGTAGCAGACACAGTCTGCCTGATTTTGTGACAATCTCCAGCAATGTTTGGCATCCCGGGGGCAAGAACAGAAAAAGGGGAAAGTGTATAATTTAGCTAGGTCCTGAAATAACCATAGGTGAAAGAAAAATTCTATTTTTCTTTATATATTCTTCAAATTTATGACATTCCATAAACTGGAAAAAAAATAAAAGAGGGTTTAGGGTTTGATATATTGAGACCCTCAAATGAGCATTCTAAGTCACCAGGTATTGAAATACTTAGGATGATGTGCTGGGTTGGCTTTTTGTTTTTGTTCGTTATTGTCTTTTGTTTGTTTTTGAAACTAACACAGTCTCATTCTTGTGTAGTGTGTAAAGATCCAAACATTTGGTCTGAAGATAGGCTGGATGTTAAGACAAATGATGTTGTCATTCCCACCACATCAGAGGTTATTAACCTTTTTTTGTTTTCTGGACCCCTTTTGCAGTCTGGTGAGGCCTCTGTCTGGTCCTTTTTTTTTAGAATTTTTTTTAAATGCACAAAAGAAAATAAAGATGATTACAAAGGAAGCCAGTTATATTGAAATATTATTTTTCAGTTTATGTATTTCAGGTTCTTAACCTGGATATATGTAACAAATAACCTGTTTGTTAAAAGCATGGTTATTGACAATTATTGTCTATTTTGTGATTATTGCCTTGCTAATACAGGATACCGAATAAAGACTATAGATTTAGAGCTAGGAGGGACCATAGAGGTCATCTAGTCCTATTCTCTCTCTCTTTTTTCTTTTAGGAAAGAAAATGTTGGTCCAGAGAACTCAAGTAACATGTCCAAGGTCACACAATAATATAAAAGTATTATATCTACAAAGGATCTATGATTTCATCAGTGTAGGGGCCCCCAGTTCATTGTTCCCCTAAGGAAATTACTATACTGATACAGAACTTAACCTGTCTATGATGGTAGATAAATTCTAGTA
This sequence comes from Phalanger gymnotis, assembly GCA_028646595.1. Classification (NCBI taxonomy): domain Eukaryota; kingdom Metazoa; phylum Chordata; class Mammalia; order Diprotodontia; family Phalangeridae; genus Phalanger; species Phalanger gymnotis. Next base: position 110,627,446 of record CM053622.1, read on the forward strand.
ATTTGCCTGCATCATAGATTTTAAGTGGCTTGTATGGGGTTCCACATCTATTAAGTATCAGAGAGAGGATTTGAATCAAGTTCTAGTCTCAGAGCACAACATTCTTTCTATTATACCTTGCTGCCTCCCAGATTCTCTAGATGCACTTGTTAATTCAGTATTTTGGATCATTTGGACATAATACATGTTATTGATTTCTAAAAGACACTACTCTGAATTCGAAATGACCATGATTTCTTTTAGTTTTAAATAAATAAGGAAAGGGAAACAGAGAGTCTTAGATTATGAGGGAATAGATTTGAAAGAATTCAGAGAATGAATAGGTAGAATCCAATGACCTAAAATTCTTCTAATGAGGAAATTGGATTAAGAGGAATGGAACGCTGTCAAGAACAAAATTTTGATGACACAAGTACAATGGGTTCCAAAGAGGAAAAAGGGATGACACTGTGTAATGTGCAATAGTAACTTATCAAACTACAAAGATTTTAATAAACACATGAGAGAAGATCTAAGAAAGGACAAGTAACAAAGAAGTATCATGGTCCTATAAAAATGATGTCACTAGTGCTAGAATGAGCTGAGCCTGGAAATTAGTACAAGGATATGTAATGGGAATTTAAATTTGAAGATGTCCCACTCATTAATAGGCCCATGTGGCCTGCTTACATCACAGGAAGCCTAAGTCACATGTGGTGGGAGGAGCTTGCTGAATGAGAGGAACTGGAAGGGTGGAGCAGGAAATTCTCCCACCAGTTACAGTTGAAGGAGAAAGCAGACATGCCTTACCTGTGCTGTAAGTATGTGTTGGTGGCAAGGCCCCAGCAGGAGGTGGGGAAGTTATGGAATGGAGTTGTTCTCTGCTGTGATAATGCTGCTATGATAGGTTGGACTTATTGGTTTTAGGATCTGGTTCTCTGGTGTCTGAATAAATAAATACCTTCTATATGGAAAGTCTCATATTTTGCGATACAGAACTACATAGGCCTATTGACAATTATCATCTATATTGTGATTATTGCCTTGTTAATATGGGATACCACATAAAGATTATAGAAGGGACCATAGAGGTCATCTAGTCCTATTCTCTCTCTTTTTTCTTTTAGGAAAGAAAATGGAGGTCCAGAGAACTCAAGTGACTTGTCCAAGGTCACACAAATATGATAGAGATTTAAGCCTGATTCTCTGACCCCAGATGCAGCACCTTTTTTTAAAATACACCTCACCCTCTCTATGGACTTTGGGGCTATACTAGAGGCAAGAGGAAGACCAGAGAAGGTATAGTGGCACTTCTCAGTTTTGAAGGAATTCATGCTATAGGATACACAGAATTATTTACCTCATTTCTGTTTTTTTTTCCTCTCTCAAGGAAAAGAGTTTGGACAATGGAAAGACTAGAACAATAGCAACAACAAAGAGTAAACATGTAATTAAAACCCAAGATAAGTGAGGGAATTCTTAAGGCAATAAGTGAGTTTAATTCACCAGACCCACAGGAAGTAACATAAAGTATCTTAAGGCAGATATGAACACGGTTTGTCAGTGAACATGGAAAGATGTTGTAGAAAAGGGTGAAGTCTTCGAATTCTGACTGTTTGATTTCTGAAAGAATTCTAGGATGATGTATTATCATTTAGCTGGGAATGCTGTAGTGATTACTAAGTAACAGTATGGCTTCATCAAGAAGAGAACATATATAGTTATACCTTCCACATTGCAAGAGTTAGGGGCATGGTGCCCCTGCACTCTGGAAAATCCTTGTAAAATTTTTTGGCCCTCCCTTCATACCAGAGAAGAACTCTGAATTATTATGGTATTAAAATATGTTGACATTATATAATCCTACGCATATATTTTATGTATTCCTGAGTTTCTAAACTTTTTTCTGTCATCTTCTGGCCTTCATGTGTCATCTGCAGCTTCTGCAAAACTCCCCCCAAATTCCCATTTAATTTCTTATGCCAACCCTCAATATATTGAAACCATGACAGAGAAAGTCATAAGGTAGAAGGAATAACTACATACTACATTCGCTTAAATGCAACAATCATTTGTTAAGCACTTACCGTGTCCTAGGTCAGTCAGTCAATAAACATTTACTAAGCACCTACTCTGTGCCAGGTGCTGTGCTAAGTGCACAAATAAATATGAAAGACAGTTCTTGCCCTCAAGGAGTTCATAATCTAATGGGAAAAGATTACATATAAAAGTTGAAAGGGGGCACCTGATATCTGCCAAGGTGGCATGATGAAGATCAGAGGAGCCCGACTGGGTGGGAAATGAGATGGATGCCTTACACATCTGCCTTAAATAGATGAACTCTATACTGTCCACTTTCCACCCTCTCCAATTGTTGCAGGACCAAGGGTGTGAGTTTCAGCATTAATATGATGAAATACTAGAGGGCACAGTAAAGTCCAGGAGTACAAGCAGGGGGGAAATTATGATGTGGTTAACTAATTGCCTAACAGATGAAATGTTTATGGAACAGGGTGACCAAGATGTTAAAGAGTTGTCTAGGGAACATGCCATGACTAGAGGTGTAATGGACCCTGTTCACACTAGATTGCCAGAGCTGCTGGTTAAATTTTCATTAGCATTTACATCTCAGAAATCAGCAAATGATATATATCAGGGCTCGATTTATTATTTTGTTAATTTTCTAGACAAGAAAGTGATAGAGGAAATGTTAATAATGGAGTTTAAATTTAAAAGTACGTAGTGCATATATCTTTTTTCTGTCTCCTAGAGAGCAGGATGTCAAACATTTACTAACATGCCAGTATATGACTCTTGGTTAAAAGGAACTGGGAATGTTTAACCTGGTGAAGAAAATCTTTGTGGGTTACAGGGTGGAGGCTTGAGAAAGAGACGATAACTAGGTTCAAATATGTGAAGAGCTATCATGTGAAGGAGGGGTTAATTTCTACTTGGCTCCAGAGAGCAGAAATAGAACAAAGGATAGAAAATACTGAAAAGTAGATTTGGTTTTGATACAGGAAATTTTCCTAGCAGTTGTCCAAGGTAGAGCGGGATGTCTGAGGAGGTGGTGCCTCACTGAAGGTCTTCAGGTGGAGTCTGGATGACAGCCTGGTGGGGTGTTGGTAAAAGAAATTCCTGTTGAGGTATAGGTTTGACTAGAGACCACCACCCTGAAAAATAGCAGTCTAGGAAAAAAGAGAGCTGAACTAGGAGTTAGGAGGGCTTAAGATTTAAATCTCATTGTGACTTTGTGTGACTTGTTTGACCATGGACATGTTTCTTTACCTTTCTAAGACTCAGTCTCCCCATCTTTAAAACTGACATAGTAATAACTGTAGTATTTACTTCATGGAGTTTTAGGAATCAAATACAATAATGAACATAACGCACTTTAAAAATCTGAAAACTTCATATAATTATCAATTAGTATTTTTATTACCTCTTCAAATATTGAAGTTCTGCAACTCTTTGAAATTTGAATTTTCAAAACAAAAAAGGAAATAATTTTAATGCAAGTTTTCTTTAAACAGAGCACTTAAATAGGCGATCAAAATTTAATTAACTTACAAAAAGTAATGCAAACTTTTTTGTTAAAGAAGTTGTTCTCATAATAGTAACACTTTACATGTCATAAGCCAATTGAATTTGTAAATGTAATTAATTTACTCTTATTTTCCTCATTTTTAAACATTTTAGCACATGATATATATAAAACTTGAAAGGAGTTATTTATATTACCTTAAGCAAGTCACTTAGCCTATGCGGGTCCCGGTTTCCTAATTAGTGAAGGAGTTGGACTAAGTAATCCCTAAAGAGCCTTTTTTATCTAAAATATGATGGTGCCTATGTTTTAAATTTATTTAAAATATTTGAATTAAGATTATTAAGCTTTCATTCTAAATAATCATCTCAATCTTATCTTTCTACTACTACCTTCATTAATACTTTGGATAGCCATTGAACATTAAGAGAAATGCAGAAAAATATATACATTTCCTTTGGCAAAATGAATTAATTTATCTAAAACATACCGGTTTCTAGCAAACAAAACAAGACAAAAAAAAATCTAAGCGTATCTGTTCTGAAACATCAGTTTCCATTTTTTTATTAGGCACTCAGAGGTCTTTTGTTGGGAACATCTTAGAGACTAAAATGTATTTTCTTCTTGAACCATTCAAAAATGTGTCTAGTTTCCACAGGTATTTTTTAGCTGCTTTTCTTGAGTATCCAATTTAAAGGCTTATATTTCTCAATTTGTCTATTGCCCTTAAGTTTAATTCTAAATATATCTACTGATCAGGAAGAAATATAGACTAGTAACTTAAAATTATAAGTACTCCACTACCCAAGCATACAGAATCTTGTTTCTGTTGAGCCCCCACTGGCTTTAACTGAGTATGTCAAGAGCATGTGCCAAGCAAAAGTTCCATTAGTCTTGCCTTTGATGGACAGAGAGCTCTAACGCAGAGGGATCCTGAGAACAGATCAAATGGCTACAGGTTGGCTTGGACTGCTATGTTGTGTTCAGCCTTCTTAAGGTATTTTAGGAAAGTGTGCTTCTCTATTTGCACCAAAATTTGAAGACTCAAAAATTAGATTGATTTCAGGGGCCTTGCACAAATTATAGCTTGAACCAAATAACATTTTATGGAATTGAATATGTTGCTGAATGACATAAAAAGCTTACCTTGCACAAGGATTGATTTTCTGTTATGGTCTCTTCTGCTATTTTATTCACTACATTTTAAAACTTCCTATAATAGAAAACCCCCTTCATATGATGTAAGAGAACTTGGGTTCTAAGTCCAGACCTGCTACTTATTACCTTATTTTAGGGAGACAGTGTGGTAGAGTGGTTCTGGAGACAGAAAACCAGGTTCAGATCATATCTTTGACATATACACGTTTAACCCTGAGCAAGGACACTAATTTCTTTAGACCTCAGTTTTCCCAACTTTGAAAGGAGGGAGCTGCACTAGGTACTCTCAGAGGTGCCTTCCCCACTCTAGATATGTGTGGGATTGTACCTCTGCAGACTTGGAAAGGTCACTTAACCCATTACTTGAGGGCTCAGTTTTCTCATTTGTGAAAAAGTCAAGGTTTGACCTGATGACCTCTGAGATCCCTTTCGGTTTTAACATCCTATGATAGAACTGATGGAACTGCGATAGAATCTTACGATAGAACCGATGTCAATTTGGTGACTTGAGAATAGTAGGACTTCCAAGTAAGGCATACTCAGATTGGTTTTGCCCATTGATTTCTGTCGATAGAGACTTTTTAGTGCATGAGAGAGGCAATGTGATGAAATGAGTAGAAAACTAGACTTACCCTGAAGACCTGAGTTTGTATTATCCTTTAGACACTAGCTGTGTAACACTGTACAAGGAACTAAATCTTTCGTCCTCAGTTTCTTCATCAATCAAATGGAGATAGTAAATAACATAAGGCCATGAAGATCAAATAAAATAACGCATCTAATGATGATGTTACTTGGAGGTATTTATTTCCTATAAATTAGATAAAAGAATTGGAAGTTTCAAATTTTGCAGTATAAATTAATATAAAGACATGGGGTATAGACCATGGAGCTCTAAGTGTAACACAGGTATGATTTATAATCATTAGAACTCATTCATTAGAACGTAAACTCCTTGAGAGAAGCAAATTTTGCCTGTCATTGTATCTACAACTTTATGAAAGTTTCTAGCATGTAGTAAATGCCTAATAAGTGCTGAGTGACTAAGTGACTAAACTAAAAATATCCTCCTACTCACAGAAAATGTATTGTTCTTGTAACTTAAAATACTCCTAGCTCACTCTTTCCTTCTAAACTACCCTTCGTGAGACTCTTCCTGAAATCATGGCTTCCTTCTTGACCTTATTCCTATCATGTCTTTTCTCAATAATTGGTGAATATGTTTGAGCTAGAGGTACTTGAGACCTCATCAAATCACTGTCTACCTCAGGCTTTAGAAAATAAGGCAATGAAAACAGGCTTTGCAGTGGTTGAAGAAAACAGCGATAGGGTCACATTGGATAAGGATATAAGACAATAGGAGGTTGAGAAAGAGGCATGAGAATGAAGAGGATTGGAACTTATAAATGATAAAGAATGTGGTTTTTTTAACTATAACAATTTAATTTCCAGAATTGTTTCATGGAACAAGCAGTTAAATAGATATATCTATACTCCTGTCAGTGGTGATTACTGAATCAAGCCCTCTCTAGTTTTAATCCCATTTTAGCTCTAAACCCTTGGGTTAAATTCCTTAACCTTTCTGTGTCTAAATTTTTTCATTAGTAAAATGAAGCTAATAATTTCTACCTCAATAGAATACTGTGTGGAATAAAAGTGCCCTGGAACTACTTTGTCTAATGATGGCTTGGCAGCATCTCGCCTAGCAGTTAATAACAATAAAGTCTGTCTGCCTGCTCCATTCATTTATACTTTACAGAATTTGAGAGTTGGAAAGAACCTCAGAGACTATCTGCTCTAACCTGTGACTGTACCATATGTCCAGCAAGTAGGTATCCTATGTGAACACCTCCAATGAGGCTGAATCTACCATCTCCTAAAATAACCTCATTCACTTTTGGAAAGGTTTGGAAATAGTTTCCTTACAATCAAGACAAACTCCATCACATAAATTTACACTCATTGTTCCTACCTACATCCCCTGGGGCAAAGGAATGGGATCATGGAATCACAGAGTTAGAATGGACTTTAGAAACCATTGGACCCCCATTTTTAAAATGAGGAAACTGAGGGACAGAGATATCAAGTCACTTGCCCAGGGCCACAACACCAGAAACTTTTTTTGGCATGTCTTTTCACAATCTGGATCATTCTCCTCTGGGCATAAATGAATCTATTAATATTATTCACATCATATGACTCGGCACTAAATTTAATATTCCTTTTGTCAGTTGATAAGTAAAGACTATGGAGTATCTTATTCTGAACTTTGATGTAAATACTTCAAAAATTCTACAATTCTACATGCATAGCCAATAGTGAGCATAATTCCTTGCCTACCTTAGTAGTTTCTTGAGTTTCTCTGGCCAAAGAATTGATAATATTTGGTAACTGATTGGATTTGAGCGGTAAAGGGAAATGATTGAGTCAAAGATAAAATAAAAGTTTCAATTTGAATGAGTTGAAAAATGTGGCCCTATCAGAGACAGAAACTGTAAAATCAGAAAGAGAAACAACTATACTTTTTCACTAGCTATCCTGTAAACCTGGAATGCTCTCCTCTTCACCTCTAGTTGCTAGCTTCTCTCCATTAAAATCTCAGCTCAAATTCCACCTCTTGCAGGAGGCTTTCCCTCTGACATTACTTTCTATCTACTCGGCCTATATCTTTTACGGACATAATTGTTTGCATTTGTTCAGAACCCTTTCTCTCTTTAGAAGGTAAGCCCCTTGAGGGCAGACACTATTTTTGCCTTTCTTCACATCCTCAATACTGATCACAATGCTTGGCATATCTTAAGCGCTTAATAGATGCTTGTTGACTAGCTGACTAAAAACACCTTGTACATGATAAGCATATTGTTTAATTGAATTAACAAGAAGACATAGAGGATAAATGTAGTCTTTCATTTAGGTCCAAAAAATCAACTACGTAAGTACACCATTGAGATAAGTGCCTAGAAAATGCTTCAGAGGGGACTAACGTCACACATTTGGGGAGCTGTAAGGTCAAAATTCATCAAAAGTATGCTTTAACTGACATTAAAGAATATATGATCTCTGGCTACATTGTTAGAAGTATGTATGGGAGAGGAGAAGAGGAAAAAGTAATGAAGATACTGTGTGGTGCAATAGACAGAATGCTGGACAAGGCTTGAGTTCAAATTCATCCCCAGACATTTACTAGTCTTGAAATCCTTGTAAGTCTCTTAACCTCTGTCTACTTTGTTTCCTTCATCTGTAAGATGGGTATAATAAGAACACTTACTTCCCAAGGTTGTTGTGGGGATCAAATGAGATAGTATTTGTAAAAGTATAGGACCTGGGAGGTTCTTAATAAATATTTATTTTCATCCTTCCTTCTAATGAACTACGTCTTAACAGAGCCAAGCACAGCATTCTACACAATAATTGTTTTTAAACTGAATTGAATTGTGGAGGTTGGTACTGCCACTTACTGTATTTACTAGATATCACTACCTACTGGATAAGGATCATGCCATCATCCAAAATCAGTAATAGACCAACTTAATGTCTTTTTCAGTTGATATTAAATTTATAAACATGTTCAATTCCACGCCCACTTTAGTCTTTTACCTAACAATGACACGGTTTGATCTTTTGTTATTATGATGCTTTCTGGATTAATATCAGTAGAGTTCTTTGTGATCTGTGAACACAGGTCATTGGTAGAAAGGTACCAATACTTCGGATATTACAACCACATCAAAAACAACTGTGCATGTGTGTGTGTATCTTTGAAGGGAAAAATTTATTTTAGCTTTTTGCAAATTAAATTCTCTGAAAGACAATCTCAAAAAGAAAATCAGCTGATTGGAACAAAAACCATCAGAGAGCTAAACTCCTAGGATGGAAATATCTCAAGTAGATGGCACACCCTGTAGTGGTTGGGTAATATCACTAAATTGTTGCTTACTTCAAGGTTCCACCGTGTTACTGCACAAGCCAGAAGCAAAGTCAATCAAGTTAATGAATTTTTTCACTTAGAATTATTTTTCCTTCTAATCGAAGAAACAAACTCTGTGATGTCACATTTTACTCACATGGCCAAGACCACCCATTTTGCCTTAACAACGGAAGATCTTTACAAGGAGACAAATACAACATTCGACTTGTGTTTGCCTTCAATTTGTGCAAGTTGGGGCTCAGATGAATAAACCAAAACTGACTTCCTTTTTTTCCCCTAGTGGGAGTTCACCAGTTTGAAGACAGCATTTAGAAAAAGCAGGCATCTGGGAACAGATATCTAAGGGGGGGGATTCCCCCTGTCATTGGCATGAAAGTATTAGCATAATTCCTCAAGTGCAGACTATCTAAGATACCTTGAGTTATTTATTAATATTTAAAGAGGTTATTTGGCATGAAGCATGGAGTATAATTCTTAAAAGGAGCTGACAGCAGAATACATTTGTTAAGTAGAAAGACATGCCTAAACTTTGCCAAAAGAAATACTGAGCTTAACAAGCACTCTTGGTGTGGAGGTCTGATTTTTTTCTGTGTGTGTGTGTATGTGTGTGTGTGCACATGCATGCATGTGCTCCTGTTCATATGTTTTAAGTTAAAGGTTTAACTTATTAAAACATAATTTCTCTTTCTCTCCAGTATGTCTTGGTCAAACTTTTAGAATGTACTAATGTTCTTTGTAAATGTTTTCAATATAGGGAACTCCTTGTATGGAAATACCCTCCACCAATGAAGATCAACAATCCTTTTAGAGAGTGTCCTGAGGCCTTGAAACATTAAGGACTTGCCCATAGTTGTATGCTAACGTTTTGCAGAGGCAAGATTTGAATACAGGTCTTCCTGATTCCAGGGCAAGCTCCTCTATTCTCTGTACCAAATTTTCTCCTTATAATGCGAAGAGAAAAGGAGACTCAGAATTCTTAACCTTTACCTTTCCAGGAATTGGGGTTGGGGCAGATTGAGGATAGGAGTGTCTTCTTCTAGTCCATTTTGGTAAATTTAATAGGAGACCACCCTCACTGTTACTATCTGACTTGTTTATATTTAGTTCATTTTCACAAATTTAATGAGGTGATAAATAAATGTCCTTTACAAAGCAGTGGGAGGAGAGACTGTCAGTGCTAGAGTTAGAAGTTCTTTGTTAATTCATAGTCCAGGTATGATACAAGCAAGCAGAATACAAATTTGTCTGTCAGTAATCAGAAATTTGGCCTAAGGTTACAACTCAGTTAAGTGAAGGCAGTTAAGGCTTCTTTCTGGCAGTTTCATTCAGAAGAATGAAGAGGTAATGTTATACATAGGTACCCCTCAGTCTGGGTTGACCACTGACTACCAGCTATTAACTTAATATTTCAATATTGTTTTCCATATACTATATAATTTTGAAGGATATGGCATGGCAGGTAAAACGAACTCACTGCAGGAAATGTTATATGTCAAAAAGTACTGAGGCGTAATGTTAATTTTTTTGATTTGCTGATAGAATCTGAATTGGTCTACCATCATCTTCACTACCCATAAAAAGTAAAAGTCTTTTCTACTTGTATGAATTCCTTATCCTTGGAAAAGCAGAGTCTATCCTTAATAACTAGAAATTTGCTCTTTATTTTGGAATCAGGAATGAGAGAATCCCTTATGGTAAGACAGTTTATTTAAGGCCTTTCTGAGTTACCATTTTCTGGAAATAGAAAGCACTATGAAGAAACTCATCCCAGTAAGTCACATTCAATAGACAATGCTATCATAGACAATGCTCTCATGTAAACTAGAAGCAAAGAAAAAAATCTTTTTTAAAAAAAAAAAAGTTTGATGACTATATGCTATTTCCTCTTAACCATAAAGCAAATTTGCAATGGAAACAACAGCAGCATTTTGATGATAGAACTAACCGTCTGTTGGTAGAGCAAAAATCCAATCTTCATTGGTGGAGGATGCTAGAAAACATTTCAGGTCTGATTTCATTTGGGTCATAATCTAATATTTTTAAAGCTGATAAACTGAATGAATGGTAGCATGAATACAGCAGAGGTGGAGCAGGTTTGAACAGCTGGCAGTCTACTTAGGATTTACATGTCTATACAAAGGCATGCAGCTTCTCCAAAATATAGCATTGCCATCGAATCAAGCAATTAGATTAGAAACAATTATAGTGATTGTTTCTCTCTCTCTCTCCCTCTCTCCTCTTGATAAAACATAGTTTTCAATTAGCTTCATAAAAAGTTTAAGTATGGTTTTGAAGATCTTTGGCAGAAAGAAGGAAGGAAGGAAAAGGAAGAAAGAGAAAGGAAGAAAGAAAGGAGAAAAGGAAGGAAGGAAGGAAGGAAGGAAGGAAGGAAGGAAGGAAGGAAGGAAGGAAGGAAGGAAGGAAGGAAGGAAGGAAGGAAGGAAGGAAAGAGAAAGAAAGAAAGGAAGGAAGGAAGAAGAAAAGAAGGAAGGACAGAAAGAACAGAGAGAGAGAGAGAGAGAGAGAGAGAGAGAGAGAGAGAGAGAGAGAGAGAGAATTTCGTTGCTTTCCTAAAGGTGAAATGAGTGTATTACTAAGGTTGTCAGCATGATAACAATAAAGGGTGTGGGAGGACTTTCTTTGGCGTCACTAAAATTAACGTGGGCAGATTGCCTTTAATCATCACCTAAACTAACAAAAGAAAGGGCAAAGGATTTCTGAGTGACAAGAGGAAGGCGCTCTTTTCCTGAACGAGGATTATCATGTAGTTCCTCAAGAAAATCCCGGGTGAAGGTAAAGGAAATACAGTTTAGTGTAACATCCCTTAATCATTTACAGATGTTTACTAAAAATCATACTTGTATCTGTTCTGGAGGGAGGGAGGGAGAGAGAGAGAGAGAGAGAGAGAGAGAGAGAGAGAGAGAGAACATAAATGGAAAGGCAGGGATTGTATCCCTCTGTTATCAATTAAATCATCAAAACAAAATTATCATTCAAATTACAATGTATCATTTCACTTTTAGAACGTATGGGGGAAAACAATCTATGAGGCAGAAATCTGTAAGCCATCAGAGCAACAAAGCAGCATTAAAGGGTAATGGGCAGTTTGTTCATGCATGTTTTAATCTAGTTAAAAAATGGAAACCATGTTCACGTGGTCAAAATCACACTTGCGTCAAAGGAGGCTTTGAGGTTCAATCCAGGGAGACAGTCAAACGATTTTGTAAAACCCCAAAATATTTTCAAGAAGGGAAAATGCTCCCTGGGGACCTTAATACGGTGGCATTAGTGGAATTTTAATGTGGGAAAGTATCTGTGCAGCAAGACAAGCTTGTTAAAGGAGTAGAATATCAAATGTTTGACTTCTCAATGTGTTCTCTCTCCAATGATTATGTAATTGAGAACTGGTTTTTTTTTTCTTTTCTATTAATACTTGGATTCTATTGTTTCCTATCATGCATATAAACTCATTTTGTATTAAGTTCTAAGTTATTGTGTATCACCATGTTAAAGTAATTATCTTTCTCTACAAAAGAGATTTATTATCTTCAGGAATCTGACCATACACACATCTTAAATAAATTAATGAACTGACAAACAAAGAGTCTCCCATCATTCTAAAGAGCTGACAATGTTTAAAATGCAGTTGTATTTCAGTGGCAGGGTTTTTAAAGAGATGGGCACTCTTCTGAAGAGTGAGAGAACCTGCTTTTGTGGGAGGAGGGGGCAAGAAAGTGACTCTCATACTACCATAGCTGGGTTAAGAGAAAAACAAAAGCTCAATGTCACTGCTCGGTTTCCCCAGAGTTGTTTCTTTCATGGTAATAACAGAAAATATCCTCTTCCAAAAATGTTATGCTGGATTTTCTACAAAAGTAATTCACTAGTCATATTCAAAAGCTCTATCTAAAACATTATAGGTTAATTCTGTTTTGTTCTTTTGGGAGTTTGAGAACAGGTATGTGGATTTTATTAGAGATGAAAAAAACTATTATTTATGGAAGCATTAAAGAGGAGGGTGGGGATTGAATTAAACAGCAGATAACCTACAGGCAAAAAGGGAGATGGTTAGTTCTTTTTCCATACTAGTAAGGGATAGGTTACCTTCCCCTTTAAAACACGTTGTTGTTAAAATGGGAATTTAAAGTTATAATCTGGTTCAGTTCTTCACACTATAAACTTCTCTCTTGGTCTGTAAAAAAGAAAAAAATGATATTTCATAATCCATTGCTGCTTGTGAAGCTATTGTCTTTCAGTTTTCTTCAACAGTAAAATTTCTGCCTTTTTTAAGGAAAAAAAATCTTTACGTGTGCTAGAAATTTAAATTAGAATACTGAGAAAGAGAAGAGGCTTGAAAACTGCAGATTCAAAAATTATATTGACCAATTGTATTTGCAATAAATTCAAAAACACCTCTCATGGCATGAGCTGTTTTTTGTTTACATGTTTGTTGGTTGGTTTGTTTCTACTTTCAAGAAGCCCTCCTAATGCTGTCCTCTTTTCATCCTGATGTTGACTGGCCAAGGAAAAGGATGCAAGTTCCAACAAAGGCTATTTTCTTGGTCAGTTTCAGACCAGTAAAATGAACAAGTTAAATAAGTGTTCCACAGATTCCAGACTGTATATATACAACTTAGATGGCTAAAAGTCCCAGTGGTACAAAAGTTCGATGTTCCTTTCTGGAAATGACAAATTGTAAGAAGTAAAAAGAAAAAAAAACTTGAAACAAGTGTGTTCTCCTTGCTTTTATATCTGAGCTATTCCCAAAAATTTATTGCTCAGATATGACAATTATTTTTTTTCTCAAAGGCAGAATTTTAACCTTGATTCAGAGAAAATTTCTAATGGAAGTATCATTGAAAACAGTAATTCTTTCAGCAGACTAAAGGCTTTAGCGTTTTGTGGGTGTTTGATGAAACTGTAATAATTTTTTTTAAAGAAATATATCAAAGATGATTTTTGCAGATTTAAAAATAGATTTCAAAATGCATATATTTAATTACAGTTACATCATCATTTAAAAAACTATCTTTTCAGTTATTAGTGCACCCAAGATGCCAAAGTCCACTTACTAACATTCTTCCCCCCACCCCCCAGTTGCCCAGCTGTTAGTAGCAATCTTAAATGGACTTCCAATAGGCTGCTGAGGTGCTTCTGTTTTGCTGTCAATGGATTTGTCTTATATTTGTTAGGTTTAATTCATATTAAAATTGAATCCTTGAGCATTCAATAGTTGAGTAGTAGAAAATACTCTATGAAAGAAGTAGAAGAAATGTATGTGTTCACTCTCATTTTCTGAATTGTATGGAAAAATATTAGGCTCCCCTCCCCATATCTGTTATATGATATACACAATGGGAAAACCAAACCTAATGTCATATAACTGAAATATTTTCTGTCCTTAAAACCTAAGAAAACATTGATTTCAAAAGATTGAGTCAGAAACTAAGTTAAAGTGAATTTGTCTGTCTTAAAAGTACTATAGAAAAATATAAAAATGTCCCTACCATGACAGCACAGAGTCTGAGTCCTATGTATTAAGACGCAGTACTAATAACAGAGCTATCCTTATAGCTGAGGTAAAGTCCATGAAAAAGGAATATTCACCTTAATTATTGAATCTCACATATTATAATAGTTACCATTTTATTCCAATTGATCTCTGCCTGAGGCATTTTTATAGCATTCCAGTTATTGTTAGTAGGCAAAGTTCAACTGTGTGAAGAAGCAATCTTTCATTTAATTTTTTTGTGATTATAATGATGAAAATGATAATACCTATACTAATAGAAATAAGAATGAGAAATACAATAATAATAGTAGTAGTAGTTGATAATTACACAGGCCACTATAGTTTGCAAAGTGCTTTACATACAAATACTTGGGCCACTTTTAGTTTCCACTTGGTGTCACATAGAAAGCACTTTTTGACCTCATTTTCTACATACAGTACTGCTATAGGTTTCAGCAAGGCAAAGAACTTGGAAAGGAAAAAAACTGTACCTAAAGAGATTAGCATGATGGCTCCTCTTTGGTACAGTTGTGAGCAACTCAGGAGATAATGGGACATTGGAACTGACAAATTCAAAATAGCTCTTTCGGTATTAGAAAAAATATATCTCCCTACCTAATAACAATAATTTTAACAGTATATAGATTTATTGATTTTAGGAATAGTGATCACATAAAATTTTGTGTAGTTCACGAGCCTTCTGGGGAATTACCATGAATTTTTCCCCCAGAGAAGTGCCCTATTATTTCTTCAGAAATGAAATATTCTGAAATGGGAAAATTTTATCTATCTCTCTATCTACCTATCTATATGTATATGTATGTGCATACACATTTTTGTGTGCATTTATACACACTTGCATATATTGTATGTATATACTTACATGCGTGTAAACACATATGTGTATACATACATGCATTGCATGTGTGTATATATGTGTGTGGATATGTACACACATTTTTTAAAATTCTCTTAGCTAACTTGTTCAGAATAAGTGGATCAAACATACTCAGGTTTTATTTTATCAACCTTTCATGTCATTTGGTATTATTTCATAGGCCTTGGAGTTCATTTTTATATTTCTCTATAGCTGAAATAATTTTAAATTGAATTAGATTTAATTTTGAACTTCTGTTATAAATATATCATTTTCCTCCCTGACTCAACTAAAATATGATGTTCTGAAATTATTTGTACAGGCTATTTAAATTATTTGTTTTATTTTTTTCTGTCTTTGTGAGGAATGATTTGGGGACCATAAAATTTTGTGTAACTCAACCCATATTCAACTTTAGTACAGTAGCTTGTCTATTCACTCTTCCGCCCCTCCATGCCTTTTTTTTAAACCATTATGGCTCATACTTCATAAAAGCCTTTGGGATCCTTGAATAAAAGGTGCCAAATAGATACCACAAATTATATAATTAAAGCTGGCTCTGTCTGGCTGAGGCAAGGGAATAGATGCATACCCAACTTTTGGATGGGTAAACTGAGTTATACTCTTAAATTACCTACTTAGATTGTCATAGCAGATCACCTTTTTTGACTCTAACTACTAGAAAATGCTTTTTCTATACTTATGTTTTTTCTTCAACTCTAACTTCATTTAAATGCCTAGTAGAAAATTGAGAATAATTTTTTGAGTTTTCAAAAGGTCACCATGCATGCAAAAATATTCTCCTAAATGTTCATTCAACTATTCTGTAACCTATCATGTTTCCAAATTTAAACTCCACATAAACAACCAATTTTAAAGGACCTGTCATTAGGAAGACGTTTTCCTTTGTAAATGTTTAAATTGAGTCAATTATACTTATTTTGATTCCCAGAAGTAGTAGGGATCATTCAAAGAAAACATGCCTTCCATAGGGGAAAAAAGGAGGAAGAAAAAGTATGTTTCTTTAAGATATAGAAGAAACTTTTTGGGCAGTCCTCACCCGTCTAAAAGAATGTAGGTGTGGAAAATTAAAGACTATTTCACCTGGAAGATTAGAGAAACTAAATCCATAAATTGTAAAAGCAAATTATATAATGTATTTTTTTCTACAGTGAGAAGGTGTATGCAAGTTTGACAGTAATATAAACTATTCTTAACCAGATATCCATGCTAATTTAGACTCACTTTCTAATGAGTGGCAAAGAGTTTTAGAATTATGATGCACACATTTATTCCAGCTACATTTGCATTAGTTCAATATACTTTTTATTTCATAATGAGAAAAATAAACAAGTGTATCTTTCTTGGGAAAAAAAGAAAAAGCAATCACTACTTTGACAATTTACTATTAGATATAATTTAGTTATAAATTATTTGTTTCTAAGCCCATGGCTAGGAAAGCTTAGAAGCCAATTGTATTTGGATATAAATTTATCTAGCCTGCTTAGAAAGTAAAATCATTACTAAAATGGAAAAGTCTGAGTGGAATTCTGTCCTTTTGTACAGTGCGTGCAAGTGTTCTGTATTTTTCTTCTAATCTTTCCACAGGTCATCAATCATATATTTTCCCTGGTATGCTGCCATAGGAGTGAGCACAATGTGCAGCTGTGGATCTCCCAATAGGAAGGTTTCATACCTGCACATTTTAATAAGTCATCCAAATACAGTCAGAAGGAAACCAAAACTTTCTTTTCTTTACCCCCACTTGTGAGTGTAGCTGACTTCAGAGAGTTTTAGCAAAGCATATTTTGTATTAAAATTGGACCTCTGTATATTAAAATATGATGATTTCAAATGAATATGGGTTTTTGTAAGAACCAACAATGTTATTTTCAGAGGATAGGCATTCATCTAGCCTTTAAATCTCTTGTCTTCTTACCCTCTCGATTTGGTGTGATTTCGTTTCTTAACATTGTAACTTAAATGGATTGCTATTTCTGTTTTCTCTCACTCACATAATATTTAGCTTTTGCAACTATAAATAACAAAATCATAATGTGTAACCATAAATTGGTTCCTTCAAACATCATTCTCAAGTAAATGGATACAAGTTTTCCTTATTTTGTAGCTGATTTTTTTTAAATGGAGGGATTTATGTGGAGTATACAAACAAAATGTGTCATATGGCAGGACCAGACTCAAAAGCAACCAGTTTCTAATTAATTTCTCACACCACTATGCTCCACTGTTGCTGAAAGATGTGCTGAACCCTGAGCTGAGTCTGTCATTTTCTACCAAAAATATGATCGTATATTCATACTGTGCCTCCAAGAGGCCTATGGCGAAGAGAAGCAATTCTCCTATACAGTATTGTGCATAACTTTTTGTTTTTTTTTTAAAGAAAAATATTAGTGTTTTTATTTCAGTGGTATGGATGTGGATTTCTCAAAGATTACTCAAGGTTTTGTTCTGTGTAAATCGCAATGGCTATCTGCAAGACAGAGATTACTATCTACATAGAAATGGACGGGTATGACACTTATGGCCCAGAATCCAAAGCTCTGGGTTTAAGAAAACCTTAGATTATTGACTTCTAACATCAAAATTTGGTATTCAGTTGTTCTTTATTTTACAGTAAGTTCATTTTTGGAATTAGAGGATTTTAGACTACATATGGCCTAATCTTGCCATTTTACACCTTTGGAAACTGAGGACCAAAGAAATTCAGGGAGTTAGTGGCAAAGCTGAGAACAGAACTCAGTCATTACTTGATGAATATTCACATTCACACATTTTTTAAAATCGTGAGACAAAGAAAGCATAGTTGACAGAGAAAGAGAGCCTGAGAAAAATGTGTGGGAGAGAAAGAACTCTAACGTGGGAACGATTAAGTAAGCCTCATAGACATAGTGATACCATTTTTTTGTGTGTACCAAGATGCAGAAGATGACATTGTCATCTCACCATCAGCAGGTCAGCATGTACCTTAGCCTGTATTTCAGTAGTGGTGACAGATTTGTTGTCGATCCATCAGCTGCCTCCTGCCCTGCCTTCTGTGATTGGTCTGTAGTCAATAGCCATAGAATAGAACAGAACAAACTAGAATGAACCCCACATTCTTAGCCTCATACATTACACTTCCAAAGGAAAGGTGGGTGTTTGACCTGAAGTGTCCAATAGCAATGCCATTTCTGCATATGGACCAAAGGAGAAAAATTTAAAACTGTAAAATTCCTTACACATGTACACACACTTGCAGATGTCATCATTGTTACTAGCCTCATCACTATCAGCAACCTGAAGCAGCAAAAAAATCTTTTAAGAAAGCACAAAACTAATAAGAGAAGTATAACAGGGTTCAAGTGACAAGTAATTTGAGAGCCAAATAGAGTACAGATTGAATTGATATGCCTTCTTTGAAAACAATGAGTTTAGATCCTAAGGATTTAATTCTATTCCTAAGAGTTTGCTTGTATTTTTTGGTATTTAGTAACATATCCTTCAAAAGGATCCTTTAAAGGCTTTGTTTGATCCATTGATTACATAATTGATAGTGTTATGTGCAGATTTCTAACTTCTGTCAGAAAATTGTCTTTCACAAAATATGCACATATTATATAGTGTTCCTATATCTCAAACACTAAAAATTTTATTAAACAGTTGACACATGCAAATATTTTTAAATGATGAGTTAAATGATGTATTTGTGTGGATCTGCTAAGTAATTTTTGCCCTAATACTAATAGTGAATTTCATATGAGTGCACATAAATGTAAGGAAACCCTATGTAACCATGTATAAGAGGCAGATTGTAATGTGAACAGAGAGCTGACCTAAAGGTCAGCTAGACCAGGGGGTCCAGTCCTGGATTTCAAATATACTGCCTTTGTCACCCTGGGCAGCAGCTTAACCTCTCAGCTCCTCCAAGCAACTCTCTAAAACTGGAGATTTCAGAGAAGGTACCACCCTACATAGGGAGAATAAGTTCCTCACCAAAAGCTTCTGACCTGGTGAAATGATGGGTTTAGGTAATCTAACTAATCAATAAATATATGCATGTATGCATGAATAAGTGAGTGTATGAATGAATGAATGAACGAATACGCAGGTCAATAGGTAAATAGAAGATAGATAAATGGATAGATAAAAGCTAAGAATTGGTACAGGAGGAAGAAATACTGAAAAATCCTAAGGGGGGGGGGGAAGGTAAGATTGCATTTTATTGAAGGAATAATAAATGCAAGGAGTAATTTTTCCTTTTCCTTCAGGATTCCTTGATAATGGTAACTGCATAGACTAAGGTGGTATGAAATCAACAGGCAATATGAGATGATAGGTAATGATAAAAGTTTTCTCCATCTTTAGGGTTTTTTTTGTTTTATTCTTATAAATCTAGTGAAAGGAGAAATATTTTATGTGACGTACTGAACATATGCAGCAATAAAGTTTGAGAAATATTTAGTTTTAATGATGGTTGTTTCCTCTATCTGAAAATAAAACTTACATTTTGATTAATTCTATGCCAATATCACTATGATTAGCAGTTAAACTAAATGAAATATAACAAAATTTCCTACATTGTTGCACAACAGAAAAATTATAAGATTTAGGGTTCAGCATGTAAATATCATGTATTTAGTCTACCACATTAATTATCCCAATTATTTCTGTTTTTGAAAACTCTCAATTGTCACAGCATAAGGAAAATCTTGGGAGTTTGCAAAATCCTTATTACTGTATTAGCAAAATACTAGGGACAACAAAAACCTTTTTCCTACATTTGGTGCAAGATGATAAAGATGAAAATAATATAATAGCAAAAGACAAAAGAGAAAGCAAAATTGTTGAACTGTTTATTTCTCTTTTTTAATTTCCTCATCAAAAAGAATTATCTTCAGATTCAAAATGACAGGTAAAACAAGGTATAGAGAGAACTGAGGCCCAGGATAGATGAGGAGATAGTAGGAGAGTACCCTACGAACTTAATGAGTTCTAATCTCTAGGCCCAGAGAGATTACATTATGTAGTGCTGAAAGAACTTGCACATGTGATTGTGAAACCACTATTGTTAGTATTTAAGACATCATGGAGAACTGGAGAGATGCCAGAAGAATGAAGACGGACAAATGCTTTCTTGGTTTTTTAAAAGTGGGAAAATGTGAATTGCAGAAATTGTAGATTAGAAAGTTTGATGTCTATTCCCACAAAAATTCCAGAATGGACCGCTGAAGCTATTATTTGTGACCACTTAGAAGTGAAAGTGGTGATCACTAGGAGCTAGCAGGGGTTTGTTAAGAATAAGTTATGCCAACTTAACATTGTTGCCTATTTTAGTAACATTATTAGAATGACAGAGAATGGAACTAGTTTATGAATAGGGCATATTTTAACATAAACAAAGTGATGAAGAATTGATAATATTTTTGTCAACCAGATGGAGAAATACATACTAAATGATGCTAGATCAAAGTGGAGTTGTAAATGGTTTGAGAACTGCACTCCACATTAACAGATTTTTGTCAATAAGATCTCTGTCAGTAGAATTCATGGCTCTCTCCTCTTCAACATTTTTATAATCTCATTAAATG
The DNA here is from genome assembly GCA_028646595.1 of Phalanger gymnotis. Classification (NCBI taxonomy): domain Eukaryota; kingdom Metazoa; phylum Chordata; class Mammalia; order Diprotodontia; family Phalangeridae; genus Phalanger; species Phalanger gymnotis. Next base: position 110,648,032 of record CM053622.1, read on the forward strand.
AAGATATGCTTTCCAAACTTGCAGATGACATAAAGATGAGATATATAGCTAATGCCTTGAATGATATAATTGACATAAAGATAACATACTGAAATTATAGGAAAACAAACAAAAAGTTACAAGAATAAATGTAAAGCCATGCATATTTGTTTAAGAAGTAAAATCAAAGTAAAGGATGGTGAGTTTTAGATAGGCCAAGAATGTACTGTGAAAAAGACTAAAATAATATTCAGCTACATTAAAAGAGGCATGGCTTATGCATCAAGTACTCTGAACTGATCCAACTACATATAAAGATTTGTATCCATTTTTGAGAGACATTGATAAATAAGATAGCATCTAGAGGAGATAGGCAGTCTTTATGTCATATGAGTAACAAATGAGAAAACTCGGGATGTTTTGACTAGAAAAGAGAAGACTCAGGGGAGCGTGATAACTGTTTTCAAATATTTGAAAGCTTGGCTGTCATGTGAAAGGAGAAAATTTATTCTGCTTAGTTCAAGAGGACAGAACTAGCATCAATACTTAGCCATTAAAAGAATAGATTTGTATTACAGGGAAAGACTTTCTTACAATAAAGTTTATCTTACAATGGACCAGACTGGCTGGCAAAATAATGATCTACCTATCACTGAAATTGTTCAAGCAGCATTAGTTTAAATTTAATGATCTCCAAGCTCCCTTATAAGCCCAAGATTCTATGATTCTGTTTCTACCTACCACCTAATTATGATTTTTTCCCCCTTAGACCTCAGGAAGCACATTTTTTACACCTCTCTGATGCACTTATTATGTATTTTTTACATTATAATTATCTGTGTAAGTCTTGCACCATGTACAAATCTGTAAACCCCTTAAGGACAGAGACAGAGTCTTATCTAAACTTGGTATCTTTGCTCCAAAGCCTAGGACATTGCTGAGTACACAATATTGTGTAAATATGCAAATGATCTATGATTTCCTCAGCTTGGGAGCTTTGGACTTGGAACCTCCCTCCACCCAAACAGGTCACCAGACATCTATATTTAGAAGATAAAACCTAAGCAGTGGCCTGAGGCTAATAGAGGTTAAGGACTCATCCAAGACCACACAACCCTAGTAAGTGTCAGAGGCTAGATGAACTGCTTCCTAACTTCAGGCCAAGAACTTACTTCATCACACCTCTCACAAAGAAGTAAGTTCTTATTATCCTCTCACAAAGTTGTAAATTCTTAATACACTTTTGCTGAACTGAATGGAATTCTTAGATACCAAAACAAAGTGAATTGAGCTAATGCCCAAATACTTGGAATTTTGTTTTACTGAATGGGATGGTTTCCATAGCCATGAAAGCAACAAATATATTCACAGGTCATTTTACAAAATAACTGGGAAACAGCTTTATTTTAACTTTCATCTCCAGCACAGCTACAGGATTCAAGTAGTTATTAATGAGCACTATGCATTTTGCCATTTTATCCAATTAGTTGCTGCAACCAAAGAAAGTTATTCAATAAATTATGTACTTGGCTAGTCCCTCCATCTTTCTCTCTTTACTGACTTAGTCAAATAGTTGGTGGAAGGCTCCAAACATGGCTATTGTTTGCTCATTCTCAGAGTCTTTTGTGATTAGATTTATGATCCAGGGAGCAAAGCCTCCAACCAAAAGAAGCCCTCCTATATCTAGTGCTCCCTGACAGGGAGGAACTGATTGAGAATGTGAAGAGGGCATGGGGCGAGGCATGTCTAATACTAGCACCCATAAGCTACTCAAATTCAAGGTACAATAGCAAGAGATGACTTCACAGATCACATTACTACAGAGTATTTGGATTCAAAATTAATGGAGTTCATGTAGATTATTTATTGAATATAGCCTAGTTGGAAGCTTTATGAAAATCCATAATCCAGCAAAAAGGAAAGTGTCAAAATTCTAGAAGAAATATGACTAAAATGCCATTGCCAAATAATAACTCTCTTATGAAAGAGTGGATTATAAAATTATGAGAAAGCAATCAATTTTCCAGTTAGCAATATTGAAGGTCTTTGAAATCAGCAAAAAAAATTAAGAAGTTTTATTTTCTGTTCAGAATTGTGAGTTTGACTAACTTATGCCTGGTTCCTAAAACCCTGTGGAAGATTTTTTTTTTCTTTTTAAGATATGCACATTTAAAAAAAAGTTAGGGAGCAGGCATTTACATATTCATTTTTCAATTTTCAAAGCTTTAAAAAATGTAATTGTGGTGAATCATTCAATGCTCAGACAGCAGGGTACATTTTTTTAAATTTTCCCATCTCAAAAATGTCAGGATTGGGTTAAATGACTTCTAAAATCCCTTCTTAGACTTGTTGTTCAGTCATTTCAGTTGTATCTAACTCTTTGTAACTCCATTTAGTGTTTTCTTGTCCATGGTATTAGGGTGGTTTGCCATTTCCTTCTCCAGCTCATCTTAAACAAGAACACTGAGGCAAACAGGATTAAGTGACTTGCCCAGAGTCACCTAGCTAGTAACTGTCTGAGGTCAGATTTTGACTCAGGTCTTCCTGATTTCAGGCCAGTTATCTATCCACTGTGCCACCTGGCTGCCCCCAGATCAAATGACTATGAAGCGGAACACCAAATTTCAAACTTGACTCTACCATTTACTTCTTTGAAATTGGCTAAGTCATCTTACTTCTCTGGGACTCTGTTTACTCATCTGTAAAACGAGGGAGCTGGATTAGATGGCCTCTGAAGTCCCTTCCAGGTCTGTATCTATATGACCTTACAATCCTATGATGAAGCAGCCACTGATAGAATGTCACTGTACTAAGACAAGGTAGAAGAAAATGGTCCCAGGTGGCCTCATGTTGAGGGAATTAAGGGTTTGTAGGTCTAGCGACAAGGATTTGTTATTTTGTATATCTGATTTAACCCAATAATGATCTGTGTGAAAAGATGCATCATATGTAACGGATCTTCCCTTTCCCCAACTTTAATATTAGTAGTAGCTCTCATCACTGTAAAATTTAGAAAACACTTTTAATAATCCTCACTTATACCTCACAAAAGCATATGAGGTAGGTACTATAGGCATTATACATCCTTATTTTATAGATGGGGAACATGAGGTTCAATGAGGTTAAGTGACTTGATCACAATTAATTTCATTGAAGTTTAATTCAAGTATTTGAATCCAGGTCTTCCTGACTTGCAGTCCTACTGGCTATCCACTCTCCTCTATTGTCCCTTTCACTAAAAAAAAATTATATAACATCTACCTGTATCTTCTTCATGACCACTTCATGATGTCAATTAAAAAGAAAATGTGTTGCAAGCACCATACAACCAACTTACATATGAACTTTCAGAGAACAACTTATTGTCAAGTTGGACAATGCTTACATTTTTTAAATATCATTTTGATGATTTAGGAAAGAGGATATATGTTAATGGAGTTCCCAGAGAGCTGCTAGATCAAAAATTAAATTGTTACCATTAAGAACAACAGAAAAACAATGCAAGCACACCCAAAGATTTAGAAACTATAACAGAAAATAATAAAGTAAATTAAATGAGCATTGGCCTATTGTATTGACAGTTGAAAATATAATATTGATAGTAAAACTAAAAGATACTCAAGCATTATGGTAGAACTTTGAGCATTAGTGCAAATCAGGGCTGCTTAAGACTCATAAATGAAGTATAATGGAACTTCAGGGGGAAAAAGGGCACAGTCCCTATGGTCTTGTTCAAACAAACTGAGAAAAGTAGGCTTTTTTGGTGGAAAATAGAAGGGCAATTTTTTTTTTTTTGCCAGCCAGCCCAATAATAGGAAGGAACTGTCACTTGCTTCCCCACTCAAATTTTTTTTTAAGCATACCAACCAAAGGATTAGTTGAATAGAAGTGTTCATCACAATTTTTCTCTTTTTGAGGGGGATCAATAATGTGATTTTCTTTGATCTGAGAGTATACTTTCCCTCTCTGTGTGTCTCTGTCTCTCTCTGTCTCTCAGCAAATGATCTGTAATTTATACTCTTGGGGAGTTAGCAACCTAAGCCTCTGAGAAATTCAGTGACTTGTTCAGGGCCACATAGCCCACATGTCAGAGGTAGGGTTTCAACTCAAGTTCCCCTGACTATGAGACTAACTGTCATGCTGCTGCAATGTCATTCAATATAAAATGACAACCAAGCATTAAAAAAATGTCTATTCTATGCAGAATCCTGTGCTAGATGCTAGGGTAATATTGGTTTAGCAGAAGATGGGTTCAATTCAGGTATCAAATGGTTACTAACTCTGTGGTCATAGGTGAGTCACTTAATTTCATAGGACCTCAGTTTATCCAATTGTAAAATAGGGCTAATAATATTTATAGCACCAAGTTCCCATGGTTGTTCTGAGAAAAAGCACTCTACAATATAAAAGCTCAATAGAAATGTGTGTTGTTATTAATATTATCATTATCATCATTATTATTATTACAGTCTGTGCCCTTGAGGAGTTTATAGCCTAGTAGAGAAATAGGCCACAGACACTGATAACTTTAGCATAGTATTACATGACAGGCATATTAGAGAGTTACCAAACAAAATTCCTGGAGAAGCCTGAGGTAAAAGATCATCACCAATTAGAGGGTATAGTGGGGAAGAGCAGGGTGATGGGGCAGGAGATGTAGGGGCAGGGAAGGCTTCTCATAAAAAGTGGCCTTTTAATCTTTGTCTCTTGTCTGAGTTCGAGAGATCAAAATATGTTGGACTGAGCAGTTCGAATGTTTTTCCGTTGTGATATAGTAAATGGATTACTTCTTGGCCCATCTCCCCCACCATATGAAGTTACCCCAAATTTAATGAATGAATTAAAATAATGAAAAAAATAAAGCATTTATGAAGTTCCTATTACATACAGAGCAATGTGCTAAGCATCAAGCATACAAACAGTAAAATGAATCAAATGCTCTCCAGGAGAACATATTTTAAAAGGGAGAGGCGACAAATGTAGGAGGTTTTAGTAGCTTTTAGATAGAAAGGTTGACTTGTCCTTAGGGTACAGTGGCAAAGTGGATGGTAATACATCTTCTTTAATGTGAGTTAATAAAGATGATAAAAATCGTATCTATTCTGACAGTGCCAGGGTTGGTATTCTAAGAGATATTGCTCCTGCCTGATCTCTTGGACCTACCTGCTCGTTGTGGACAGTTGTTCAGCAGTTGGTATTGATGATAGGCCTCTTCTCCATGAGTGTTACTTCTCTGAATTATTGTTGTAGGAACCAGATTAGATGCAAGGCTGTTAATCTGGCATGGGAGAGGGGTGTTATTGAAATGCTCAAGGCTATTTGGTTATGAGTCTTGGGCTGATTCCACTGGGGTAAAAATGGAAACAGCATTTGAGGAATTGGTGCTGATGTTTTGACCCACCTAACATATATTCCCTCCTGTCTCCCCCTCTGGATGCTTTGTTACTTCACTTGGGTTGATGATAGCATTTGGTGGTAGAGATAGTAGAAAGGATGGGTCCCTTCTCCACAGGGTTTGCTTCTCTGGATAATAGCTATAGAAGTCAGACTGGAAACAGAGATGGCATTCTTGGAAATAGTCATATTCCCAAAGATCATGGGCTTACTTGCTGTATCAGTAAGGCAATAAACACATCAGTGATAATTGCGGATGTGCCTATGCAGTTCTGTATTGCAAAGTATGAGAGACTGTCCATAAAGGAGGTAAAAGAAATATAACATTTATTCAGACACCAGAGAACCATATCCCATAACCGAATATTCAGCTCCCACAGCCGGTTAGCCCACTTTATCATAACAGTAAGGAACTTAAAACTTCATATCACAGCATGGAGCCTCCCATCCCATACCCCTGCTGGGGTCTTCCCAAAGACAAACTCACAGTATAGCTAAGTCAGCCTGTTCAGTTCCAATAATCACAAGGGCTGCCATTAGCAGCCATTAGTAGCCATAACTGCGCTCTCTCGCTCTCTCTCTCTCTCTCTCTCTCCCCGCATTTCCTGTGACATAACTTCCGTTTCCTGTCAGGAAGCTGCTCCCACCACATGTGACTTAGGCTTCCTGTGATGTAAGCAGGCCACATGGCCTATTAATGAGTGGGAAAGATCTTCAAATTTAAATTGCTACTACACCTGCCCAAAATATTCTATAGGAATATATTCACTCAAAACTGTAACTAATGAGCCCCTACCAATGTATTTATTTTTAAATAATCAGCCAGTAAACATAACAAATTAAAAACAAAGACATTATGAAAAGGCAGACTAAAAATAAATGAATGAACAAATGAACTAATGAACTAATAAATAAATAAATAAATAAATAAATAAATAAATAAATAAATAAATAAATAAATAAATAAACGAATGACAAAAACGCTATATAACAGAACTTCCTCCCCAGAAACCTGGGCACACTCTGTCCAAAACACACTCTTAGTGAGGAAAGTAAAGACACTGAGAGAACATGGGCAGAGGGACACAGTTAGGAAACATGTCTCCTTGCCAATATCATTGCACTGTTCCCACAGGACTACTCCTGCTGAGCATAGCATATAGTCTCTATTAGATTGTGTTCTTAATCTCACATCTACTAGTTGTTCTTCTGGGCAAGCGATGACAGAACTCTTTGCTACCAATTTCTGCACTTCAGCTGGAATCACCTGAGATGCTATTACTCTTAAGAGGAGTGGGTTCTCTCATCTCTCTTTTTCCATATAGGGTATACATACTTAAGCTTTAGGAGAACTTTCATAAGACTAGCCATCAGGCTAGGGCAAACCCAATAGCTACTTTCTTTCTATTGAAAGAGGAATCAATTCTCAGCCATATGTGGCATTTTTCTCTTGGAGAGACTTCACCTCTAGGGGACAAGCTCTTTTGGAACACATGACAGCCAGCCAACCATGTAGAGCCTCTAGACATTTAATCTGTCTTTAAATCTACTTCCTTCCGGCTCACCAAGAGCAATGCCTCTAATACGAGCCTGTTTCTAAATTAGGGTTAGAAAGTTCCCTTTAATTTCTGTTGATTCCTGTCTCTTTCAAGACAAAATTTTATGGTCTGTCTTTCAATAAATTATCCAAGCCTCAGTGGCCCTGAGGCTCTGGGCTTTTTTTCTCCTAAGATCCCCAAATCTCTTCAATCTCCCATGAAAATTAAAGAGATGGTGAAAGTCAAGAACAACAGCAACAGCAGCAATTCAGGTCGGATTGTATTTCCAAATCCCTGAATTTATTGTGTGTATGCGGCAAGCGAGCCTCCCCGCCTACAATAAAAAAAAAAAAAATATTTAGGGATCAGGATTGGACTTCGATTTCATTGATTTAGGGAACTTTCAGATGAGGAAACTTTTATCAATTCAAGTCAGAATCTTCTCTGCAACTTAATGATAATAGCTAACTATAGCACTTACTATGTGCCAGTTACTGTTACATGTTTTATAATTCTTATCTCATTTGATCCTTACAACAACCCTGGAAGGTTGGTGCTATTATTGTTCCCATTTTACAGATGAGGAAACTGAAGCAAATACTGTGTCCAAGGTCACACAATTAGTAAGTGTCTGAGGCTGGCTTTGAACTCGTCATCCTGACTCAAGGCCTAAAGCTCCTACCCACTGTCCCATGTAGCTGCCGCTTAGAGCCTCAAAGAATTGCCTAGAGTACTGAGGGTTTAAGCAATCTGCCCGAGGTCAGAGATACGTGTCAGAAGTGGAACTTAAACCCAGGTCTTCCTGCCTCAAAGACCAGTTTTCTATCCTCTATACCAAGGCTGACTTGGGGGTGGGGAATTATAGTAACAACCGTTGTTATATCTATATCTATATCTATATCTATATCTATATCTATATCTATATCTATATCTATATCTATATCTATATCTATATACATATATAACAACTATAGTATACATATGGTACATATATACATATATGCATATGTACACACACACATATATATATACACAAATACATGTATGTGTATACCTATATAAATATATACCTACACACATATGGTAAAAAAGAGAGAGACAGACAGCTCTTAAAAAATAAGAGGACTTACTATTTTGACTCTTTTCTAGGATTTTAATTCATATCAAAATTGCCAGAGAAAAGGCTGGAATGTATTGTAGAGGGTGATAGAAAGTAATGCCACAATATTTGGACTGCAGAGAAATATGAAAGAATCCAAAAGCTATTTTCATCATCATCATCATATATTTATTCTTATTGAAAGCTAGGATAAACTACTTGTGAAACAGTTTAGATATTTTAGACATGATATCAAGAACAATTAAAATAATCAAGAAACTAAGACTGTATCAAGAAATAAGGATATAAATGTAGGGTGTACCAAAAATCTTAGTGCTAGTGCTAACTTTAATGCCTTAGAACTGCATTCAGGCTTTTGGAACACCCTGCATGTGTAACATGCCTGAGCGTCACAAGAGGGGAACATCCTAACATATAAACATGGCAATTAAAGGATAAGTAGTTAAATCGGTTATTTGGCACTTACTACATACCAGACATTATACAAAGCGCTGGGGACACAAACAAAGGCAAAAATATAGTGTTTGCCCTCAAGGAATTCCCATTTTTAAAATTGTTTATTTAGTATTTTATTTTTCCCTAATTACATGTAAAAACTATTTTTAACATTTTTTTTTAAATTTTGAGTAAGGAACTGCCATTCTAGTGAAAGAAATAATATGCAAATAATTATGTATATACAAGATATATATATAATGAAAGTGTAAAATAACTTCTGAAGAGACTGAAGGAACAGGAAAAGCCTCCTTTAGAATTTGAGCTGATTCCTGAAGGAATTATGGGAAACTTGGAGTATAAGGTAAGCAAGAAAAGTATACCAAGCGTAGGGGACAGCCAGGTCAAATGCACAGAAAGATGGAAATGGAATTTGGTATGTGAGGAATAGAAAGTAGACAAGTGTAGCTGGGTCAAATAATGTATTGAAGGTAGCAACATATAAGAAGACTGGAAAGGCAGGAAGAAAGGGACAGAAAATTTAGTTTTATCTAAATGAGGAATTATTTGCATTGAGAAATGTGAAAAATGGCAAAATTATCTTATAAAGTAATATCATAGAGCAGACATTTCTTAAGCACCAACTATACAAAGAGTGCCAAGCTATGTATTGGGAAAGGTAATGAAGATTAGGCACAAAACATCATCTTTGTTTGGCAGGAGTTTATAGTCTAGCAAGAGGACAAGACATAAAAACAAGTGGCTAGAACAGAAGATGCCACGTGCTAAATGAATTAGATTTAAAATCTTTTTTTTCTTGGTATGGTTAAGATTAAGCTTAATGAGAAATATTATAGATAACATTGTAGCTCACCCATCACAGTAAGAATTATTTCACCTTCTAGAGGTTTCTCTAATAGCTAAGATTTCAGTTTGATTTTGCACTGCAGAGGGGAACAATTTCAACCTGGTAATTTTCTGTTCTGGTGTTTTCTCATGTGTGCAAGCCACCAATTTATAGACCCTCTCAGGAGTTTGCACATTGTAATCACAGTTAGCCCAGCTCAACACCCTTTGTTAGGAACAATAAAAATTCTCCATACCTTTTCAACTTGTCACGTTTTCAGAGCATTATAGAATTCCAACATGCTTTGAAGATGAAAAAGACTGTTCACACTGGTGAAGTGTTACTATTATTATGATGATGATATAGTCTAAAGGATGCAGAAGTGTATATTGGGATGAATGTGTTCTGAGTCACAAAGTTGCAACTGAAGAGACAGCTGTTTGATTGCTCCTTGAGAGTGAGCTTCAACAAGACTGAATAAGGGTGATCTCATTTGGCTTTCTTTATAAAGCTAAACAGAGCCCAGTCAGTTAGTAGGGCAATATATCTCCGAGTGAAAAGGGTAGTGGTGTAGCTCATCTATCTCTTACGCCGACTAACATCCCCTTGCTCAAAAACTCCAGATGGGATGACTGTCATTAAGAGGCCAAACTCTCGTTAGCATTAATGACCTCATCCTGTGCAGACATTATTTAAACCAACACTTTTTACATTTTGTTTTGGATACATTAATCTCTTTCCATAGTTCTACTCTACAATACATATTTTGTTTCCTCTGAAATATCATACTTTGAAATTTAAAAAGAAAATGTTTGAAGAAATTCTATTTTATTGCAGTTGTGGGATTTATTCAAAATACCAGCTTTTCTCTATCAGTTGGGCAAGTATTTACTGAGTGCCTCCTATATGACCATAATAGGGCAAAAAGGAGTAATGGGGTCCCTGACCTCAGAGCTTTCAGTCTAGTAGAAGGGCCAAGGCAGAAATACAGCAACAAAGGTACCCATGGTCACATGCAAAGATAGATAAACCTGAAGGTGGGGGGCCAATCTTGATAATAGGGAAAAGGAATTAAGGAAACAATCTACAGTGAAGCCAGTATAGTTTTTCTCTCTGGTTGTCTTGAGAGAGCTGTAATACCCAGGCATCTCAATTCTAATGGCAGGGGAAACCCCACCCTCCCAGAGTTGCCCAACACCAAAGGGACAGAGACAGATTTAAATGTATACACCTGATAGCCAGGAAGGAAAGAGACCTGAAGACTGGGAAGCAGAGATGTGGTTGGCTGGAAGTAAGGTTAACAATAGATGCTGCCAGTTTGGGCAGCCTGTATGGACTTTCAAAGGGATCAGAAAAGCATTTTGAATCCTTGCTGCCATCACAGTAGAAAAAAGCTGATCCACCAGAAGGCATTTTTAATGAGTGAAAATCCCTGCTCCCTGCTAGGAGAGGTTGAGAAATAACTTCTAGTTTTTTGCCCAGCCTGAAAGGTTCATGGCTGGAAATGTTCTAGGTGTATATTCTATGCAAGTTGATATCAAGCTAATTTGATTTGTCCATGCAATTCTCTATGTGGTATGTCTTGACCTTAAAGGGAACACAGCAAGGAGAGAAGGAAAAGAGAGAAGGATCATTCCCAAGCAGGATGGGGACCAAGACATGATATTTTATTGGGGGGGGGGGACTGAAAAAAACAATACCAGGCACAGAAGGGAATCATAGGTATAGTGTCTAGAACAGAGTGTAGTATCATAGATACAGAGCTGAAGTTATATTTGGAAAAAAACTAAGTTCAGTTCCTATCTTAGATACAGACCAGGTGTGCAACTCTGGGCAGCTCACTTACCCTCTCTCAGTCTCACTATCCTTATCCTTAAGTTAGGAATAAATAAATGCAGCTACTGCTCACAGCTGTGTGTGTGTGTGTGTGTGTGTGTAAGAAATCAAGAGAGACAGAGAGAGAGGGAGAGAGAGAGAGAGAGAGAGAGAGAGAGAGAGAGAGAGAGAGAGAGAGAGAGAGAGAGAGAAAGGATTAAAAAAGATAATATATAAAGTGATTGGCAAACCTTAAGTAGCTATATAAATGTCAGCCACTATGGTCCATAGGCTTCACCCCAGTTGACCAAGGAGTTCATCTTTGTCTCTGTCTCTGTCTGTCTCTGTCCCTCTTTTTGTCTCTGTCTGTCTCCCTTGCTCCCTTGCTCTCTCTCTCTCTCTCTCTCTCTCTCTCTCTCTCTCTCTCTCTCTTTCTCTCTCTCTCCGTTTCTGTCTCTCTCTCTCTGTCTCTGTCTCTCACACATGCACACATACATTGCATACACACACACATACAGACTGAGAGAGAGTCAATTTAATAATCTCTAGATTAAAGAATTTATAGGATTTTAATAGAGAGGATGGAGGAGTCTATAGCTTATGTCAGATGCAGAGATAGGTAGGCACAACATGGCTCAATGAAAAGAGCACTGACTCTGGAGTCAAAGGACCTGATTTCAAGTCCATCCTGTGATGCTTACTACCTATATGACTTTGAGTAAATCACTTAATTTCCACGTGCCTCAGTTCTATCATCAGTAAAATGATGTGTTTGGACAGATGACCTCTGATGCCCTTTCCAACTCTACATCTATGACCCAATGATTCTATGTTTGGGAGAAAGCGAGTAAATGAGTTTGACTGAAGAAGGTTGGTCTTGTAGGAGAGTTCTGGAATATAGAATCAGAAAGTTACTTTGAAGTCAAGAAAACATAAGGTCCAATGATAAAGATTTTGGGCCTGTAGATAACATAGGGCTAGGCAATGGAGGATCTTGTACAAAACTGTAATAGGGTAAAATGGGGTTTTATGAAGATCCATCTCGTGATCGTATTCAGGATGAACAGGAAGGAAGATGGCCGGTTGGTTGTTGTCCTTTCTTCTTAAAAAGGGCCAAAATGACATCACTATGCTAGAGTCAAGTTTCAATGCGTCTGACTATGACCGATCAGACCAATACCAGCTCGGAATGTTCTACCACAGATTGGGCACAAATAGGCCATGTGAACATTTGGGGTGGATCTTCTAAATTTGCGCATCCAGCATTTCCTTTAAACTGTTTCAATTCTGCTTTGCTCATAGAGCACAGCACCTTCTCTGATGCAGGAAAACTGTGAAGAGCAGTTCTGTGCCAGTGTCACCTAAGTCACACAATCAATTCCAAAGTTCTTGAGAGAGACTTTGAGAGTGTCTGTATCACTTCTTCTGACCACCATGTGAATGCTCACCCTGTGTGAGTTCTCCATGTAACAGTCTTTTGGGTAAGCATATATTTTGCATTGAAACAATGTGGCCAGCTCATCAGAGTTGAGCTCTCTGAAGCAGAGTTTGAATGCTTGGCAGTTTAATTCAAGGAAGGACCTCAGTGTCTGGTACTTTATCCTGCCAGGTGATCTTCAGAATCTTCCTAAGACAATTCAAATGGAAGTGATTCAGTTTCCTAGCATGGCACTGGTAGGCGGTCCAGGTTTCACAGGCATGCAACAATGAAGTCAGCATAATGGCTCTGTAGATCTTCAGTTTGGTAGTCAGTCTAGTACCTCTTCTCTCCCATACTTTCCTTCGGAGCCTCCCAAACACTGAGCTAGCTAGCTCTGGCAATGCATGCGTTTTTGTTTTGCTTTTTTTTTGGCCTAACAATTAACACCACGAAAACACAGGTGTGCCATCAGCCACCGCCACACCATCCATACATAGAACCATCAGTTACAGTAAGTAAATGGGGAGGAAGCTATTGAAAGCATGAATGTATGAATGAGTGAATGAATTTTTCAAAGCATTTATTAAAAGCTTGCTATGTGCCAAGATAGTGACACACAGTATGGTGATGGTGGCAATATAAATTAAATATATACATGGCAATATAAATGAAAAGACATGGATGGATATGAGAAGAAGAAAAGATGAAGACAGAATTCACAAGATGACCATAGAATCGAGGTGAGTCCTAGGTTTTAAGTTAAGGAGATGAGAAAATAGTGGAGGTATTCATAGAGATAGTGGTTATGAGTGCTAATTGCTCTGAAAAGGAAGGTGAGTTTGATTTTGAATATGTTCAGTTTGAAGTGACGATGAGATATCTAAGTGTAGGTGCATGAAAGTAGGTTGCGAGGGAAGTCCATCAGTATAGATTTAGGAGTTAGCCATAGAGAGGTGATTGTTGAACCTAAGAAAGTGAATGAAATAAATGGATGGAATCAGATTATTTACTAGTATTCACTTCCCAGGGCCAAAGAGATAGTCTGAAACCACAAAGGAAAAGGTTACTTCTTTTGACATCTCCTTGGCTCCAGGACAGTCTCCAAGTGATCTTAGGAATTTATGTGGCTTGCCGGCCAAGGAAGATAAGTCAGAAATGGATTCAACCCTCCATGGTGAAATTATAGGAGTATGGCTTTTAACTGGTTCATAATGAACTATCTGAACATATATATACACATATATATGTATATATATATATATATGTATATATATATATATTATGGTATAGTAGAAAAAAACACCAATTCCTGACCCATAGTAGACAATAAATTCTTGTTAATTGTTTAATTGATTTAATATCAAGTGATCTTTGTTGAAATTCTTGTTCTTTCATTTATAATCTTCTGGGCACAGGCCAAATCATTTAATTTTTCTGGGTCTCAGTTTCCTCCAAAGTAAAATGAAGAATTTTGAATAGAATTGAGTTATTAACATTTGTGTGTATGTGTGTGTGTGTGTGTGTGTGTCCTGAACTCCTCTTGCAGTCTGGCAAAGCCTATAGACCCCTTCTCTAAATAATGTTTTTAAACACGTAAAATTAAATACCACGTATTACAAAGGAAGCCAACTATGCTGAAATGTAGTTATCAAAAAATGTTACAAAAGCAAGTTCATAGACCCCAAGTTAAGCCCCAGAACTAGATGATCTCTAAAGTCCCTTTCAACTCTAATATTTATGATATTATTATTGTATATGATCCGTGTTCAGTTTTATGTCTCTGTTAATTAGCTGAAAGTCATGCCAAAAAGTGGGGACTAGAACAAGGCAGTCATTTTTTCTTAACTTTGTGTAATCAGGACAAGCATATAGCCATTTACAAAGATGCTTACATTTAATTCAATTAAACAGCTACTTACTAAGCTCCTGCTCTGCATGCAGCACAATGTAGGTGCTGACTACAAAGAAAATGAAATGAGTGGGAGAATAAGTGGGTGGGGTAAGGCAAATCATTTGAGAAGAAAAAGCTATATTTAAGATGGTGTTATAAGATTTATCGCCATTATTATTAACAGCTGCTGATCTTTAATCCTGACCCCCCTATGTTTAGTGACAACTTTTTTGGGGGGGGCAGGGTTGTAATTGGGAGCGGCAAGGGTGTTCAGACCTGGGATTTCATAGTGTTGAAATTGGTGACTCCTCTGTAACTTAAAGTCTTAGAAGGTTGCCTTAGTCATTGAGAGGTTAAATGACTTGCCTTTGATCAACCCAACTAATATGTGACAAAAAGAGAACTTGGAAGTAGGTCTTTCAGGCTCCAAAACTGGCTATCTATCCCCTATTTCATGCTGCCTCTCGACACCTCCTACAAGTGACAACTTAACTAGTGTAACTGAAATGTGAAAGCATCATGCAAATTAGTCCAAAAATGTATCATTAAGGATTTAGCTGGAGAAATAGAAATGCTGTGTATTTGACAGTTAGCTTTTAGAGGACATTCTCTGACCATGTCTGTTGCATATAGCACCTGACATAAAAGAATTATGTATTGATTATGTAAAATTTCATCAAAGTTTCCATTGGAAGAGGGCACATTTCTTTGATTTGGCACTGAGATGCACCCCCTGACATTATTTTTTTTTTAATGAAGTCTCTCATTATCAGATCACACAGCTCTTAGAAATGTAGCCTTTCAGGTCAGTAAGCTTTTCCATGGGCGTGACCCTCTGGGTGGTACAGAAACTCTTGCAGACACTAGAATGCTACTTTAAGGAAGGCTATCATAATGGTCTGAGTTTGCCCACAAAATACCACACGCTCTGGTTCCAAGTTGAAGATGAGTTGTGAAATTGATACTGACTTTCACTGGATCCTGTACTGAGCATTTTCTTTTGTAGGGGTGTGGCCTGCATCATTATCCTGAACTTACAGAACACACATTAGGTGGTGGTTATTCACATGAAAGAAGGATTTATCAAAGGATTAGCTGCAAGACTTCCCTTAAAGAATGAGTTCCCATAATATGGTTAAAGTAATTTTAAGGCTTTGTTTCAGGTAAAACGTTTCAATGAACATTTGCCATGTAAAAGGAGGCATATGTCACTTTTCATCCTAAAGAAAAATTTGCTGATTTCTTGAAGAGATACTATATGTGACTTAAAGGCAAAATTCTGGAATCATGCCTAACCTATCTCAGAAAGTATTTACCCATCTGTTATGATTAGTCCAGAGATGAATTTAAAAAAAAAACTTGTGGTTTTGGAACTAGTCACCTACCTGTGTTGAGTGATTTTTAAAAAATACTACTTGGGCATGTGACTTGGTTAGGACTATAAATTGTTGATCAAGTTGGCTGAGGAATGTCCCATGGAGCTCCCATGTTACTGTTGAGCTTGACTTGATTTTGACAGGATAATACAAAGAGCTATCACTTGAACTCTTTGTCAATTCTTTATAGTCCTCAACTGGCTCTAGCATTTGAAAAGAAACTTGGCAGGAATAGGAAGAGTAAATTTGTTCCCATATCCCTGGAAATCCTGATGGGCCACAGTTAACTGTTCCAATGGATTTGGAGTTGGGTTGATTTTTTTCGCCATTCTATGTAAATCTCTTCAAAACTGCTCTTGGTTCCCTGTATATTGAAGAAAAATTCAAAACAACTAAGAAAAATGCTAAGCGTGAGACTCCCATAGTCCACACTTAATGATCTGGAAATTCATTGCCCACTATTCCCATTCCTAATCAAGGAGGCAAGATATGTTTGTAGAGTGGCAATAGTTTGCCTTTCAATTTGAGATTAGAGAGGATGTGGTCAAAATAAAAAGTTAAATGGGGCCAATAATGAAAAATGAGTCTGGATTATTGGATAGAATGTTTGACTCAGATTCAGAAAATCCTGGGTTGAGCTCTGTGACTCTAGGCAAGTTATTTTACCTCTCAGTGCCCCCAGAGAACTCTTTAAGTTGCAAGTTTACATTGGTAGGAGTTTAATCATCTAGAGTTCTCCACATTAGTGAAATCATAGATCCATATTTTAACGGCCCCCCCAAAGTTAGAAAAAAGCATAACTTTGTACCATTTTGATCAGCTGAGATATTTGCTTCTCCTGCTAAGCGGAACATCGAATAGACTTCTGGGTTTGATTTTAGGAAAATCTGATGTCAAATGTAGCCTTAGACACTTGCCAGCTTGGTCAATTTGTTAAACCTTTGTCTCAGTTTTTGCAGCTGTGAATTATAATGGCTGCTAGGGTTGTTGAGATGATCAAATGAGATTTTAGCAAAGCCTTTAGCAGTAGGTGCTTAATAAATGTTTACTCTCTTATGCCCTTTGTCTTCCTATTCTTTGACAAACAAAACAGTATCTCATTCTTTATTTTAATTTTATGTTTTATTATTAACTTAATATTAACAAACAAACATTGCAATATACAAGTAAAAAATTAAGGTATGGCGTGTATGTAAGTGTGTATATATGTACATACATATATGCTGATGAACTTTCTAACAGTTTATTTTAATATATATATATTAAACTGAACAAGGTAGCAACAAAATTATCCCACTTGTGCTTCTCAAGCAATCAGTCAATAAGCATTTATTTATCACCTGTTATGTACCAAACACTGTTTTAAGTTCTGGAGATACAAAAAGAAGCAAAAGACAACTCCTACCCTTGAGGAGTTTACAATCTAATAAGGGAACCAACAAATACAAATATATTCAAACAAGTTACATGCAAAATATACAGAAAATAATCAACAGAAAAGAGGCATTAAAAGTAAGAGGGTTTGGGAAAGATTTATTATAAATGACAGAATTTTAGCAGGAATAAGAAGGAAGCCAGGGAAACTAGAAGATGGGGATGAAGGAAGAGAGCATTCCAAGAATGAGTTGGTTGGTTGCAGTCCTTCATTCTCAAAGAGGACCAAGATGACATCACTATGCTAGAGTCAAGTTATGGTGTGTCCCACTATGGCTTATCAGACCAATATGAGCTCAAAATGTGCTACCACAGGTCAGGTAGAAACTGTCTATATGAATATTTGGGGTGGATTTTCTAAATTTGCATCTCTCATATTTCTTTTGAGCTACTTCGATTCTGTTTTGCCCATGGAAGACAGAGCCTTCTCTGATGAGAATACGACATGCTGAGCAGTCATGTAACAGTTTCTCCCATGTCACACAATCAATTCTAAAGTTCTTAAGAGAGACCTTGAGAGTATCCTTATATCTCTTCTTCAGACTGCTATTTGAATGCTATCTCCATGAGTGTTCTCCATAAAATAATCTTTTTGTCAGGTGTACATTTTGTATTTGAGCAGTGTGGCCAGTCCATTGGAGTTGCACTCTCTGAAACAGAGTTTAAATGCTTGGCAGTGTAGCTTTAGAAAGGACCTCAGTGTCTGGTATTTTATCCTGCCAGGTGATCTTCAGAATCTTCCTAAGACAATTCAAATGGAAGTGATTCAGTTTCGTGGCATGGCACTGGCAGACTGTCCAGGTTTCACAGGCAAACAACAATGAGGTCAGCAAATGGCTGTGGAGACCTTCAGTTTGGTAGTTAGTCTATTACCTCTTCTCTCCCACACTTTCTTTCAGGGCCTCCCAAACACTGAGCTAGCTCTGGCAATGAGTGAGTCAACCTCATGATCAACGTGTACAATTCTGGAGAGTACACTACCTAGGTAAGTGAAATTTTCCACAACATTCACAACTTCTCCGTTTGCTATAACCGATGGTTCCACATATGAATGGTGTGATGGTGGCTAATGGAGCACCTGTGTTTTCTTGTTGTTAATTATTGAGCCAAAATTAGCACCAATGGCAAAGAACTGATCCATACTTTGTTGCATCTCAGGTTCAGAGCCTGCACTGAGTGCACAGTCACCTGCAAGCAGAAAATCATGCACCAATACTTCTTCCACTTTGTTCTTGGCTTTTGGTCTTTTCAGGTAGAAGAATTTATAATCAGTGCAGTGGCTGACCTTGATACTTGTGCTTATTCTCATTAAAGGCATTTGACAACATGGCTGAAAACATCATGCTAAAAAGCATGGTAGCAAGCTCACAGCCTTGTTTCACTCCATTGGTGACTGGGAAAACATGAGAGCAGTGTCCATTATCCAGAACTCAGGCAAGAATGTTGTCATGCAATTGACGTACAATGCTGATGAACTTCTACATGCAACCAAATTTTGACATAATTCTCCATAAGCCCTCGTGATTGACCAGGTCAAAGGCCTTGGTCAGATCTACAAACATTGTGTACAAACTTCTGTTTTGCTCCTGGCATTTCTCCTTTCTGAAGGCACACCAGCTCTCAAGTAGACGACCATCTTCCAAGGGTAGAATCAGCCTATTAAGGAGAGCTCTGGCAAGAATCTTGCCAGCAACAACTAAGAGAGAGAACTCCCCTGTGATTGTCACAGGACAATCTATTTCCTTTACCTTTATAGAGATGGACAATGGAGGCATCCTTGAATTCCCGGGGGATAACCTCCTCTTGCCATATAACCTGGGAAATTTCAGTCAGCTTTTGTATGAGCAATAGACTTCCTTCCTTGTAAATCTCAGCTGGAATAGAATCAGCACCAGGTGCTTTGTCACACAAAAGGAGCCTAATGGCATTCAAAACCTCTTCTTCAATTAGAACTTCAGCTAGGAAGGGATTGACTTCAACCTGAGGTAAATGGTCAATGGCTTCAGCATTGAGTGATGATAGTCTGTTGAGAACACTATAGAATGTTCAGCCCTTCTTTCCAGGATCATGTCCTTATCCCTAATCAATGCTCCATCAGCACTGAGTAGTTGAGATGCACCACAGGTCTTTGGCCCATAAATAGCCTTCAAGACATCATAAAAGGGCTTTGGATTGTTACTATCAGGATAGAACTGAATTTCTTCTTCCTTCTTACTGGGCCAAGACTCCTTCATCTCTCTAAGCTTCGCTTGTACTCTACTGTTGGTGGAATTCAATTGCGTCTTCATAGAGATGGAGGAACTATCCTGCTGGTAAATCTTATGGATTTCTCATTTTTCATTTAGCAGCTTCTGAATGTTCCTATCATTTTCATCAAACCAGTCTTGATGTTTGTGAGTGTTCAGACCCAGCTGAGCAAATGCAATGCTATACACCAAATCTCTGAAAGCTATCCACTCCTTTTCTGTTCCATTGTTGCCAACCATGTGTTGGCTGAATTTTCCCTCCAAGTTAGCAACAAACTGTTCCTTCTCTATGAAGAGCTCCAATCTATTGAAATTAATTCTTTCAGTAGTTATTTTGATTTGAGGCTACCACTTTTTTCGAATGTGAATATTTAACTTGGAGAGGCTAAGTCTCTGATTAGTCCAGCACTCTGTACCACACATTGCCTTGTCACTCTCACATCCTGTCTGTCTCTTCTCCTTACAATCACATAGTCTATTAAATTCCAATGTTTGCTGCAAGGGTTCATCCATGAAGTTTTCTTGCATTTAGGTAAATGAAAGACAGTGTTGGTGACAAGAAGGTCATGAATGCACAAGTCTTCAGTAGCAAGTGACTAGTGCTATTGCTGTTTCCAACTGTATTCCTCCCTAGGACTTCCTGCCAAGTCTGGTATTCTGAGCTTACTCTAGCATTCGAATCACCCAGAATTATAAGTTTGTCTTCTTTTGGCACCTTGATGATAAGGATCTCTAGGTTTTCATGAATTTTTTCTTAACCCCATCAGGGTTTGTCATGGTGGGAGCATAGGCACTGATAATGGTGATGTGATGTTTTCCTGTAAGTGGCAATTGCATTGGCACGAGTCTGTCATTCAATTCTTTTGGTAGATATATAAACTTATTGACTAGATTAGTTTTGATTGCAAAATCTACACCAGTGGCCACTCCAGAAAAATGTGTATAAAGCTCCAACTTCAGTAAGCTGGTCTTCATTTTCCAGCCTTGTTTCACTCAGGGCTGCTATTTGGATGTAATACCTGCTGAGTCCTCTTGCAACAACAGTTCATTTTTCAGGTCTACTGGATTTTGTGTTGTATATAAGTGTGTACACATTCCATGTACTGATGGTGAGTGGAATTGTCTTTGCAGACTTCTCTATACATTTGTGTGTGTGTGTGTGTATGTGTGTGTGTGTGTGTTTTGACTGCAGTGTGGGATCCCAACCTGCCATGGTAATCAGGCCATTGTTGGGAAAGCAGACGATTTTTAGGGACCTTTTCTAGCCTCCTTCTCACACCAGGAAGTGAGCAGTGCAATCCTTAAAAGGTTGCTCAGACACCCGGGGGCTGCTGAATCCCCCTGCTGCTTCCAGTGAGAAGATGATCCTATGGCCTGAACCACCTGTGTGCAGGATTGTGACTATGGCTCTCAGTGTATCTGCACCTGCTGCTTCATTACTTGCCTCTCACTACAAGACTTTGAGATAGGTAAAAAATGGGAAAATGGTATGGGTGATGTCTTTTGATTTGTGTTTAAATTGGACTTAAGCGAGGCAGAGTTGCACGAAGTTGTCAATTTCACTCTCTCTTCCAGAGTCATCACAGTCCAGTGGCAGGACAGAGTCAAGATGACTTGTGATGGCTTAAGATACAGTGGATGACCTTGGTGTATTCGATGTCCAACCAAGCTCTAAGCTCTCGACAATACTTGCTTCAGCTGCCTTCATGGCCATTGGAAATTGTTCTCATCCATCCATTCCACCAGGGGAAGTCTTCACATGCTTGGAGTAGACAGCCCCATAACTCACCAATGGCTTTGAGACCCCTCAGTTACCCTCAACGTAGTTTAGCTTGTCTGCTGAAATGGTTTACCGGGTGTGGCCACTGTGCAAGTTACAGCTTCCTGGAGCCACAGGTGAGAGTTAGATGGAGTAGGTAGACTCCAAAGGTGGAAATCAGCCCTAAAAAGCATTCGGTAGCCTCATACCAGAGGTACTAGTCTTCCCTGAACACATTCTACACCCCTCCAGGCATGGGAGATAGCCATTGAAAATGCTAGTCGTTGTGGAGTATATTGTTTAGGAGAAAGAGGCCAATATCACTGGATCAAAGTGTATGTGGAGAGAGGAGTGCAATGTTTAAGAAGACTAGAAAGGTGTGTGTGTGGAGGGGGAAGGAGGTCTAGGTTATGAAAGGCTTTCAGTGCTAAATAAATTTTATATTTGACTTTGGGGAAGATAGGGAGCCACTGACATTTACTGGGGTGGAGTATGGGACATGGTTGGACCTGAGCTTTAGGAAAATCAGTTCAGTGACTGAATGGAGGATGAACTGGAGTAGGGAGAGACTTATGGAAGCCAGACCAACCAACAGGCTATTGGAATAGTCAAGGTATGAGGAGATGAGGTACTGTATGAGGGTGGTGGCAATATCAGAGAAATCTTAGCCATTCTTTCATATTTATCTTAAATCTAATCTTTCACATGTTGTGTACAGAAGCAATGTTTCATTTTTTTCTGGGAATATTTCTCATCATCTTTAAGACTTCTATGGCGCATATAATTTACTTACTTTCGTTGTAGTTTTTTGAGTATACATTTCATATTTCCAAATAAGTTATAAGGTCTTAGAGGGTAAGGAATGCCTTTTACATCTATGCATTGTCCATTATACCTAGCACAGTAACTTTGCATATAGTTGTTATTCAATAATTATTTCTTGAATTAATGAATAAATTATTGAATTGGTTTTAAGGAGCATATTTCATAGTTTTCAATTAGTTGTAATTGTACCTCAGGTAGACCTCATTTACTATAAGTTAATCTCAAAGTCTATGCTTATACCTTTTGATTTTTCAGTTCAATATTTTTGTTAGGCTAGGTTGAAGTAAATTTAAACATATTTTGGTGGCTACAAAACAATATGGGAAATATGTGACAACCTCTCTCAGCCTCAGTTTCTTGATCTGTAAAATAAGAAGTCTTGACTCAGTGCTCCCTATGGGTCCTTCCATCTCTAAATCTATGACCTAGTGACCATAATGTTACTTAAGGTAGCCTAAATGGAAAATCCATTAGAATATAGAGGAGGAAAAAGCCATTGTCATATATACATGACACATCACATATTTATAACATAAATATATGCACATATATCTTTACAGTATATGAATTGCTATGAATTGGTATTCTTATATTAGATCTATCTCCTATGATTTAAAACTCACTGTCTTAATATGAGGGGCTTCATGTATGCCAAGTCTATATATGACTAATGCATATGGTCTTTTACATGATTATGTATTTTGACTTGGATGTTAATTTCATGCTTATTTTCTTTTCTGGTTCAATCTCTTTTGATTGATTAAGTGATCAAATTAATGCTTAAAATCAAATGTTAATGCTTTGGAGTACAATATTTGGAATTTCTCATGATTATATGATGTGAAATTTAGGAAGGAACTTTAATAAACATGTTCCTTTCCCATTTCAACTCAGTCTTAAGTTTAGTGCATATGTTAATGGAAAGTAATGTATTTTTTCCCTTTGCAACAGTTTTATATTTAAAATAAGATAGAATATATGATAAAAATTTTAAAGATTTTAAAATATTTTAATATTTCAAAATCATATTACTTATGGCTAATTAAACTCAGAAAGTCAGTGCAGAACATAGAAGTAAACTTGGAATCAATGAGACCTACTAACCTAAGGTTAGTAAGCCTCCTCTCTGACACATACTGGCCATGTAACTACAGGCAAATGACCTAACCTCTCAATGCCCACAATAAATTCTTTAAGACTGCAAATAGCAGGGCAGATGTGGCTCTGCACTGGCAGAAGAAATTTTCTAAAATACAATTTCCTTATCAGAAGTTCCCTATAGCAATGAAATCACAAGTCTTATAAAATAAACTCCAAACCTAGAACCCGAACACTTGAATATGCCATAAAATATTAATAAGTAGTCTCGTTTTAAACTGTGTGCTATTTACATATAAACACAAAACAAACTTTGCCAAGACATTAATAATAATCACTTCTCAAAAGACTCAGAGTTGGGAGAGAACTTACGTAGAAAATCTGTTCAACCATTACATTTTGAAGGTGAAGAGAAAGACCAAGAGATTTTAAGGAATAAAAAGTTTGCCCATGGTTGCAAGGTAGGAAAATATCAGAACTAGAATTTGAAGTTAGAAGGCTTGAATACAAATTTAGTGCTCTTTACACAATGCCATGCTGTTTCCCATGAAGGAAAGCTTTTTATTTAGCATTACAAATGATAGTTGAAAACACGAAAAGATGGCTGTTGAGTCCCAGCCTTGATTAGGATTCTACTGAATGTCAAAACTCATGATGCTGAGTGTTAAGCATTCTGATTTTTATACATATGACTACTGATCTTTCTTTATTATACCCTTAATCTGGGTCTTCACTATAACGTAACATTAATAATTCACTTTGAAACCATCTAGTTCTACATACTTTTTAGTATGCCTGGAACTTTTTCTTCTTGGTCTTTCCTAGTCCTAAAATCTTGTCTTCAAGTTGGGGGGAGAGGGTGTAGAATACTCTTTGTTCTTTATCCATATGTTACTGATAGCAGAAAAAAGGGGAAAGAAGGAAAGGTAATGCAAGGCAAGGAAAGGACAGCATTAAGAAGAAAAAAGAAAGGAAGGTAGGGAGGAAAAAGGGAACAAAGGGAAAGGAAAGACAAGAAGGAAAGAAAAAAAGAAAGATAAAAGGAAGAAAGGAAGGAAGGAAGGAAGGAAGGAAGGAAGGAAGGAAGGAAGGAAGGAAGGAAGGAAGGAAGGAAGGAAGGAAGGAAAGGAGGGAGGGAAGGAAGGAAGGAAGAAGAAGAGGAAGATTTAAGTGCTTTAGTGTGCTGTATGCTCAATATGTGACATCAATGGGACATTAGCCAAAAAAGTAATGCAGTCTTATGCTACATTGAAAAAGACGTAGTGCCTGAAATGAAGGAGTTTTACTACACAGTACTCTGTTCTGCTTAGGACAATTTTCAGTACTGTGTTTTTTTCTGAGCATCACATTTTAGCAAGTTGTAGACAAGCCGGAGCTTGTCCAAGAGAAGATAGGGTGGTGAAAGAGCTGGAGAATACGTCGTACAAAGATCCGTGAAAGGAATTGTGGATGTGGAGGTTGAAGAAGAGAAGACTCAGAGGGGATATGATGACTGTCTTCAAATATTTTAAATACTGTCGTGTAGAAAGGAAATAGGTGTGTTCTTCTTGGTGCCAGAGAAAAGAAATAGGAGAAAGGAATAGATTTTAGAGAGAATTTGATTTTGATTTGATAGAAAGATTGCTAACAATTAGCAACAACATCTCACACATATATAGCACTTAAAGGTTTTTGCAAAGTGTTTCACTTACGTTATGCCATTTGGAAGTCTCTAATGGGCTGCTTCTGATATTGAAGTAGATAACTGAATGATCCCTTACTGAGGATATGATACAAAGTATTCTTGCTCAGGTGTGGGTTAGATTAGATAGATCTTCTGAGCTTCCTTCTAGCTCCTGGATTCTGTGTCACTGCTGGGGAATCAAGCTCCTTTTATCATTGCTTCTACAGGGCTAAACAAAAAGACTAAAAAACAATGATTGATTCCTATCCTTTGATAGCTTTTCCTTGTTCAGAATCTACTTAAAATTTCTACTTACAGCGTATTCAATCTATATAGATATAACACGACTGAATAGAGGATTGTAATCTTGAGTTATTATAGACCTACTAATTATGTGAACCTTAGGAGAAATGTTCTATATTCATGTAGTGTACCTCAAAGAGCTGAGTGTATGTGGCATTTTAAAATGTCATTTGATTTCTTTAAATGATATCTATTTGTTTTATATCACATTCACAAACGAATGAATAAATGAAGCATTTATTAAGTGCTTATTATGCACAACTCATTGTGCTAAGCACTGGAAATACAGCTCGAAAAGTAAGATAGTAACCTGATGAAAGAGGAAAATGATAAATGCTGGAGAGGATTTGGGAAAAATGGAACATTGTTACATTATTGGTAGAGTTGTGAACAAATCCAGCCATTCTGGAAAGCAATTTGGAACTATGCCCAAAGGGCTACAAAAATGTGCATAACCTTTGACCCAGCAATACCACTTCTAGAGCTGTATCCTAAAGAGATCACACAAGGGGAAAAGGGATCCATATATACAAAAATATTTATAACAGCTCTTTTTGTGGTGGCAAAGAATTGGAAATCAAGGGCATGCCCATCAATTGGGGAATGGCTAAACAAGTTGTGGTATATGAATGTAATGGAATATTACTGTGCTATAAGAAATGGAGAAGATATGGAATTCATAATAACCTGGAAAGAACTACATGGTATGATATGATGCTGAGTGAGAGGAGCAGAACCAGAACATTGTACCCAACCACAGACATTGATTCTGTGATGACTAACTTTGACAGACTTGGCTCTTCACAGCAATACAAGGTTCAAAGACAGCCCCAAAGGTCTCATGATGGAAAGAGCTATCTAAAACCAGATAAAGAACTATGGAGTATGACTGATGATTGAAGGAAACTATCTGCTCTCTCTTTTTTTTCTGTATCTTTTTTTTTTTTTAGTTTTGCTTCTTCTTTCTCATGACTCACTCCATTGATCATGGCTCTTCTTTACGACTTGACTATTGTGTAAATATGCTTAACGCGAAGGTATATGTAGAATATATGTTGGGGTCCATGCCATCTTGGGGACAAGGGGGAGGGGAGGGAGGGGAGGGAGTGGAAGAAAATTTGGAACTCAAAAACCTGTGGAACTGAGTGTTGTAAACCAAAAATAAAAAAAAATTAAATTAAAAACAGAAAGTAAGATAGTATCTGTTCTCGAGGAGCTCACAGTCTAATGGAAGTGTAAACACATATGGAAGGTCGTATGGTCTTTAGGGTACAGTTGAAAGTCTGAAGGTCCTAGAGTGAAGGTGCAAAGCAGATGTTAGTACTTCTTCATTAGTGTCATTTCCACTGATACAATCAAATCAAAATCTGTTATTGAAGCACTTAACAGGACCATAGACTTTATTTTCTGGGACTTCAATACATGTTGTATCACATATAGGAGCTGTTGCCAGGCTGCACCTTCATAGGGGTTGCTAACTGTGATGATGGCTATGGGCTGTAGGCTGCAAACATTGATATTCCTAAGGCTCTTGGGTTGAGGATCCTGGGATCTCTCTTTCAGGATCTGAGGGAAGATGGTGATCAAAGTAGTAGTAGTTGTCTGACTTGCTTGGTACATGCTATTTCCTGTCTCTTCCCCAAGGTGCCTTATTGCTTCAAGTAGGCTGGCTGGCTTGCTTTGAGGCAGTTGGTAGGGATAGCTAGCCCTTTCTCCACAGGAGTTGCTTCCCCAGATGATGACTTTGAGGAAAGCAGATTAAGTGGCTGGGGATAAGGAGAGTGCCACCACTCTCAGGGTGTCACTTGTGATCATCTGCCTGTTTTGGACAGTCGTTCAGCAGTTGTTACTAGCAGTTGTGAGGGAAGTGGGTTCCTTCTCCACAATGATTTCTCTCAAAGATGACTGCAAGGACTGACCTTCAATAAGGTCTGATGATTTAGGGGACACTGCTATTCCCAAGATTCTTTGGGTTCAGGATCTTGGGGTCTCCATTAGGGTCTGATGGAAGTGGTCGAGGTAGTATTGATAGTTTGATTTACCTAGCATTGCTGTCTTCTGTCTCTCCCTCAGGAGAAAGTACATCATTCTGGAATGTTTTTTCTTCTTCTGCTAGCCAAAGTAATTTCTATAACAAAGATTTAAGAAGAAATTGGAGGGGGGAGGGGTGAAGTGGTTCAGTAAAACTGACACATCAACTGTATCTGACAGTATATACAACATTCCACACTCAAAAGTCTCCAATCTGTGCAGTGAAGGGAAGGAAGTGAATGTTATCACCTCTTCCCTAGGAACAAGCTCAGTCATTATAATTATACAGTATTCAGTTTCATTCTACTGTTCTTTCCACTTAAATTGCTTTTGTTATCATATACTTTTTTGTCTGGGTCTGTTGACTTCAATCTGTGTTAGTTCATATAAGCATTTCTGGTTTTCTCTGATTTCTTCACATTCATTGTTTCAGGGATATTCTATTAGATTCAATCGCCACAATTTGTTTGGGCGTTACCCAACCATTTGGTACATACTTCCCTTTTATTATTTGGCTACCATAGACACGTACACACAAAATGCTACTATGAATATTTTGGGACCTTTCTTCTTTATCTTTGCTATCCCCTGGGTTATGTGCCCAGCAGTAGGATCAAGAATATGTGGTATTTCATCAGATGGGAAGAGATTCTCCTTTTAAATCATACCAGAGAATTCTATCCACAAAGAGTTCAAAAGAAATGCCCCAGCTTTCCTCTTGTTTGTCTTCCAAATAACAAAAATGTTATTGGACAAGAAACATGGCTAGGAGGTAAATACATTCCTAATATTTTTTTGTGGAGAATTCACAAAGCAAGGCTAATACTTAGGCATTGCCTCTACTCTTATAATAGAATGTTATTTTTTATGCTTATATGTATTTCAATGGTAGATTTGCTCCTAATTGTGTTGTCTTTTACTGTATTGAATTATAAAGTGAAATATCTCTTTAAATAAAGCACAGCTTCACAGAATCACAGAATCTCAGTGCTCAGAGGATTTAATACAATCTGTATCTGAACAAGAATCCCCTTCGTGATATACCAAACAGTAGTCTTCTAACCTGTGCTTGAAGACCCTTGGTAAAAAGGGAGCCCTGAGGTAGCTCATTCCTCTTTTGGATAGCTTTAGTTATGAATTAATGGTGGATTTTCCCCAAACTCTGTCCTTTTTCCTCTTTTTTCCACTATACTGCCTTGCTTGGTGATTTCATAAGCATCCATGGGTTTAATTATCAAATATATGTAAATAATTCTCAGATCTGTTTATCTAGTCCAAACCTCTCTCCAGACCCACAGTCTCACATCACCAAATGTCAATTAGACATCAATTAGATTTCTTGTAAATTTCTTAAACCAGACTTTTGCCTCTCTTTGTATCCTCAACACTTACTACACTGCCTAGGACATAGTAAATGCTTAATAAAGCACTTACTTTTGATTTATTTATTTATTCGTGCAAGTATATAGTTTGTTCTCTCCCTCTTTTTTTTACATTTGAAGCATTCTTTATTAGATTTGGAAGATTCTAGGCAAAATAATCTTACCAGATCTTGGTGGAGTCTATCCATTCCTATTCAGGAGCTTCTCACTGTTATTAATGAAGCCATCCTCTCCTCACACCATCTTCTTAATCAGCTGTTCATTTCTCCAATTTTTGTTTCTCTCTTGAAACTCTTACTTGAGGTTTCTTGGGTGACAATAATGATGAAAATAAGTCTTTTTCCTAAGGTCTTCAGATTCTTATTCAAATCATCATAATCATTAACATTTTTTTCTAGCTTCTTATTGTCAGTGTTATTTGTTCCCATATAAATCACCACAAGTGGGTGATTGTTTTTTGGTTTGATAAGTCTTGGGAGGTTCTTCATCAGACATCTGTACCATATATAACAAATCAATAAATAGCTTCCTCAGTAGCCCTCAGCTGGGAATCACCAACCATCATAACTCATTTTTCCTTCTGGCCATTTCTGACAGGAGTTCAAGATCAACATAATCAATATTCTTGGGAGGACAGGCAGGTGCTTCCTCCTCAGAAGGTCTGACTCCCTTCTCTCTGGGAAGAGCCTCATATGTCTCAGTCATATATAAGTGCTCAGTGTTTCTTTTTCCTCCATTTCTCCTTTGTGTGTCATTCTTACACATCAAGAAACACTTGAAATTTGCGCTGAAACTTCAACTTTTGTGAAATAATGAATTGGTTGTATCCTTAGTTACCTACTAGTTCTGAAAATGTGATTATGATAGCATATACTCTCATATATGAGACATAGTATGGCCCAGCATCGGGGTTCTTAACCTGTTTGCTGCCATGGACCACTTTGACAGTCTGGTGAAGTCTATGGAACCCTTTGCAGAATATCATTTTTAAATGAAGAAAATAAAATATATTAGATTACAAAGGCAAACCATTATATTAAAATAAAGCTTTTCCCCCCTCCAATCTAAGGTCATGGAACCCTTGAAATTTATTAATGGATCCCTTGGTTGGTGGACCATTGGTTAAAAATCCCTGGTCTACTGAATAGTAAGCCAATCTTAAGTTCAGAAAGATCTAGATTCAGACCTGATACATACTGGTTGTGTGACCCTAGGCAAGTCACTTAACTTCTCAATGTTCCAGGTAACTCACTACGACAGTAAGCTACCTGAAAAGTTACTGATCTGCATAAGTGCTAGGATTGTTCATACCAGGAGTTCCCCTACACTAATGAAATGAAAAGTCAGGATTAAAGAAAAAGTTCTTGACTATAATTTCTTACATAAGAATCCTCTTTCGTTAATGTGTAAGTGCATGTATGTGCGTATCTTAGGGTACCATGAGATACACTGTATATGAATCAGTTATGCAAGGTGGTTTTGAATGTTTGTTATATTATCTCTAGGACTATTCCCCTGTTTAATACTACTATAAAAGAAAGAGGAAGTTAAAGTGAGTTGTGAAGAGGTGAACTTATCCAGTGACTTCTACCAATAATCTGAAAGATAACAGCCGACATTATAGGCAAATGCAAAAAGCCAAACACATACCATGCATTGGTCACATGCTACCATTTGTAGGGACCACTGTTAAAAAATTCATGTATGTGGTACAAATGACCAAATGACTGGTGCTACCATTGACAATCTCCAAATAAATATTGACTTGGCTTCAAGATAGTGTTTTTAGTCCCATTTTTTTCCTGGTCTGTTTTGTTAATTTAACTAGTATTGCTGGTTAGTAGAGAATTGGTAGTGTCTATTTATCACTTTCCAGAAACAGTTGACTTTAGTTGGTGGGAATGCATAGAGTGCTAAACTTGGGGAGTAAGGAAGATTTAAATTTGAATCCTGCTTTGGATACTCGGTAGCTGTGTGATCCTGGACGAGTCATTTAAACTCCTGGAGACTCAGATTTTTTATTTTCTTATAAAAAATAGGGATAATAAATGCACCTATCTCTCAAGGTTGTTGTGAGGATCAAGTGAGATGACATATGCAAAGCATTTTGTAAACATTAAAGCACTATGTAAATGGTAGCTAAATAATCGAGATTGAAATTTGTCAGAGTCTGAAATTTGTTGATGCCATTTTTAAGGTACAAATTGTGCTGTGATCTTCTCAGGAGCAGACAGGTAGAATTGTCAGCTATTTTGGGTAGTATAATTTATAATTCAAAAATAATATTTATTAAGCATTTATTTTGTTCACGTCCTTCTGGGCACTGAAGAAGCAGAAAAAAAAATCACATTAAATAAGTTCTATTCTCATGGAGTTTATAATCTATGGAGGTAGGGGAGAGAGACTGACAAACACACACACACACACACACACACACACACACACACACACACACACACACAAACTATGATATGAGAGGCAGCGTTCCATGGTAGATAAAGTAGCACTGGAGTCAGAGTTAGGAAGACCTAGGTTCATATCTTACCATAGATATTTACTAGTTGTGAGACTATAGGCAAATTATTTAGCATTTTCCAGGGTAAATTTCCCCATTTCCAAGATAGGGATGACATCAGCCTTATCTACAATATAATGTTATTGTGAGGTTTAAGTGAGGTACGTATGTAAAGATGCTCATAAACCTTAAAATTAGATATGACAAATATAATTAGTATGATACAAATGATACTGAGATAAGTGCAAAAATGAGAAATTTGAGGAAAGTGTTATGAGAAATTTGAGGAGGGAGAGATACTTTCAATATGAAGGAGGGGTCAACTTTATGGAAAACTTCATGGAGTAGGAAGCAACTTAATTGGACTTCATAAGAAATAAAGACATGAACAAATGCCTTTGGGGGTAAGGACATCTATTAAAAGCATGAGAGAACCATGTGGGCAAAGCAACTAGCTGGAAAGGGACAGATAACAAAGAAGATAAAGAATTGTCCTGGTGGAGTACAATGTATACTCCTAGAAGAGAAATTTCATGAGTTAATTCTGGATAGGTAAACTGATGCCAGACTTAACCCAAGCAATAAAGCAAGCATTTATTAAGCACTTATTGTTTGTTGCTTAAAAGCATTGAGCCCCCTACTCTCAAGGAGCTTACATTCTAATGGGGAAACAACATGTACATAAATAGGCTAATGCCTATTTGCATTAATAATGCAAAATAGATGGAAGGTAACTCTGGAGGGAAAGACAGTAAGGGAAGACAAAAGGTGGCGTGTGAGCTGCATCCTGAAAGAAGGCAAGGGTTCTACGAGGTGCAAGTAAAGAGAGATCATTCTAAATATGGTGAAAGAGTCAGGGCAAAAGCATGGAGATGGCAGCAAGAGTGGCACTTGTGTATTTGTCATACACAGAGGTGAGGAATGTATAGATAGACAAGAGGGACTTGGAAAGGGAAAAGGACACTGGATTGGTGTGGTTTCTCCTAGGACACACAACCCACAACTGATGGTTCTATCTCTAGAGCTTTACTATACAAGTAGACAATATCTTCTGATCAGAACACTCAAGGACAATGCAGTAGTTAAAAATAACAGTGGCTTCTTGTTCTATGACACTCCTTAACCTAAATTATTCTTTTTCTTATTCCCAAGCTAATTCATCTATCTAGTTAAATTACTGCTAAATCTATTTATTCCAGCTTTAAATAGCCAGTTGAATACTTTACCAAATCCGTTTCATCATTCATGTCTATATCCTCCCCAGTGATGTAGATTGCAGGCTCTGAACACCCACTCATTCTATGAGATTTTTGTCTACATTTAAATGCTTCATAGAGGATCCATCAAAAGTATTAGAAGTCTTCTTCTGATCCTACAATTTCATTTCACTTTTTTATTTTTTGCAAGGCAGTTGGGGTTATATGACTTGCCCAGGGTCACCCAGCTAGTAAGTGTCAAGTGTTTGAGGCCAAATTTGAACTCAGGTCTTCCTTACTCTAGGACTGGTACTCTATCCACTTTGCCACTTAGCTGCCCCACCCAAGTCTTTCAATAATCTAGATGGATTTTTTGATGACTAACCATTTCCACTCAAAATTTGGTGCTTTAATAGCTATGTATGTGATCTTTAGGAAATGCCACTTTTCTTCTACATAGAAAAACTAATATTTCAATAAGGGAAATCAAGCAAGTGCTACTTCTCATATAATCTTTTAGGGTGCTTGCAATCTCTTAATGTTGGGACTTGAGATTTATAGATGCATGTGAGAAATTAGCATAGGCATGGCAGAGAGTTGGATTCAAAACCAAGAAAACCTGGGTTCAAGTTCTACCTTTGATATATGTTGTCTGTGTGATCCCGGCAAGTCACTACACTTCTCAGTATTACAGTCCACTGTCTAAGACCAGACATTTCAGAGAAGATGCTAACCTGCTTTGGTTTGTGGATTTCTCTGTGTTAGTGAAATCACATCAGTTGGCTGTCGAAAGGGATACGTAACTAGACCTGTGATTTCATTGAAAAAGAGAATATCCTCCAGTAAGGAAACTCTGTGTACCAAAATATAAAATTTCCCTAAAACTTAGTCTTAGTTGCCAAGAGTACAGAGGGAATTTTTAAGGTCACAAGGCCAGTATAAATCACAGGTAGGAATTGAACCCAGATCTTTGTTTTGGCTCAAGGCTAACTCTGTATATCATGCTTACTTTTAAACTATCACAAAGCTTTCAGGAATGCAGGGTCTTCAATGATATAGAATAAGATAGAATAATAATTGGTAATTAGTAATACGAGGGGTAACTGATTTGATGAAATCTCATATCCATTTGAGTATTGAAGTTATATGTAGGAGATTTGAAGAGATGGTATTCTCTTTATCACTTCCCCTACACCCATGATTCAGGCTTCTACTTCTACTCATGTCCTACAGAACCTTTCATATCGATCCATAATCCTTTGATTCTATGCTCTCCTCCTTATCTCTTATGCCATATTTTAGAGCCTACTTTTTGCCATCTATCATTTAATCTACTATTTTGAGGAGGAATTGTCAATCTTAACTTAAAGCCTTTCTCGTGAATGATAATAAGGACAAAAGTCTTCCATGAAACTTTGCCAAAAATGTGTTGCTGAGTGAGATGGAGCACTGTGGAGACCACCCAGAAGTTTCAACTGGTACATGGCAAAGCAGCTCATATGCACAAAGGCAAGGCCACATGGAGCATGTAAGACCTGGGCTCCATAGTGTGTGCTTCTATAGGAAGAGTGGGGGGAGGGGAAGACTTTTGGAATCCATGAGGGCATAAAGAGTAGGGTTTGGGTTCCCTTGGCGATGTTTCTTTTTCTTCTTCTTTACTATTAAGTTTGAGGTAAGTCAAACTGCTATTAATAAATGCCGAGTCTATCAAATTTTGTGTCCACCTCAGCTTCGGCAGTGTGGTTGACGTTCAATATTTAAAAATAATAATAGCTACAAACTAGGTGTAGCAGAAATGATGATAATTGTTAGGATCGTTGTTATTACATAGGGGATCTTTGGTCAGATTTTTTGCTAGGATAAGTCTACACTAGAAATTTGCTTTTCTTCTGGTTTCAATGAAACCCACACTTTCTGACTTTTAAGGTAGAATGCAAGGCCCATCTGTCCAACCAGACATTTGCCTGATGAGGCCAAAGGGGTTTTGGCAAGTGTAAATGAGAATTGGAATACTAGATGTGAGGTGCTTAAATGTGAATTTATTTTAAATAATTACAGTCAGGGATGCAAAGTCTAAAGATACACTTTAGAAATGAAAATAGTCAGAAACTGATTTTTATTTTTAAGGAAGTGGGATATGGATTTGGAAGGGGAAAAAAAGGACCCACTAAAACTTTT
The DNA here is from genome assembly GCA_028646595.1 of Phalanger gymnotis. NCBI lineage: Eukaryota > Metazoa > Chordata > Mammalia > Diprotodontia > Phalangeridae > Phalanger > Phalanger gymnotis. Next base: position 110,682,477 of record CM053622.1, read on the forward strand.
CCTTGATATTATTTCTGTTGTAATTCTTGGTATGAAAGAGTGCACAGTGCTGAAGTAAATGCTTCTGAAAGACTCATTATGAAATACTAGAAAGCAAAGTAGACTATACTAAAATCGCATGATATAGTGCTAACCAGAAGGAGAATAATACATAAATGTTTTCTTGATGATGTGTGCTAAAGCAAAAGGCATTTAGGAGCAGGGTTGTCAATCTCTGAGGGTTCTGAAAAGAATTGCTATTTATGACGTGTTAGAGTAAACAGTTGGATTACATTTCTGAAATGCATGTTCCATCAGGTAAAATCATTGTGATTACAGGCACTAGTACTGTAAGTAAGTAAGTTATGTGCTAAAAGGTTGGAATTGTAAAACAAGTATGCTTGTGCTTAACTGCTAATCCCTCTTTGTATCTACACTGAATAAACTACAAGAAAAGGGGGAAAAGGGACATTTAAATAATAAGGCAGAAATGGCATGTTATGTCATCTTGATAAATAATGGGCTTTATCCACCATAAGGAATCATTCTAACAGTGGCCCATCCAATAAAGATTATCCCAGAGTTAAAGGAAATAGGAAGGATTATAAAGAAGTTATTTCTGCTTCCCTCTGTTTAAGTAGATCGGTGTTTCTTTTGTTAGCTTTTAGATTTTTCTTAATTTCTGCTTTATTTTCTGTCCTGTCACAAAAAAGCACAAGTTGGCATTTTAACCACTGTACAGAAATAAATTTCAAATAAAAACAAAATAAAAGAATGGTTTTAAGTGCTTTGCATTTGTTTGACAACAGAAAATAATAAATGTAAACAAACCTCTAATATTCTCTTAATCTATTTTGTGACATGCAAATGTCAAGACAGTATATTTATAAAAACAAATCAACAAATATTTGAAGAAAAACAATATACACAACTTATTTTATATATTGAAAACAACTGGCAAACAATTATGACCTCATGTATTAGTTAGTTGTTTTGAAATCTTCCTACTAGGATAAAAAAAAAGGGTTAGGAAGGCCTTTGAGCTTGAACATATTGTGTCAATCATGAGCATATGCAATATATCTAAAGCATGAGGTAAAAATTTTCTTCATAAATTATTTCATAAATAAATAAGTAATTTGCCTGAAAAGGTTTACGAAAATATTTTGTGCTTTTATTAAGTTCTCTATAGATCTTTTGTGGTCAATGTAAATGGATTGATATTGACATCATCTTGATCTGCTTTACTTTAACTTGAAATATAGAAAGAAAGCAACTTGCATAGATTTCCTCTTTTTTTCAGGGAAATGTTAGTATCATTGAGTTTGTGAAACAGTATTTATTAAAGCTTCAATTTTCGGTGATCATGAACAGCACGGACGGGTGTTAGTACCTGAAGTGTCACTTTAGTCTTTCATTTAAGGGACATAATTGACACTTAGACAATTGGTCTTGCCTTTTTGTATAATACATAATTTAGGGTGTACTTGTTGGTAGGGTTTTACATTATTACAGGTATAAAAATGCAGGTCATTTCAAAGCTTTTGTCCTTTTGAAGGCATGTAATTTAATTTTGTCAATTTATTTAATCATTGAGTATTTACTATAAATAAGATTTGTATTCTTACAAGTTAAGTTGGAAATAAGGAGAACTAAGAAGAAGCTCACTTAACTCTTTTAAAATTTCTTCTACCAATACAGTATATCTATGGAAGATTTTTTTTTTGGAAGGAGCAGAGAGGAGGGTATAGGAAGACAGCTCTTGTTATATATTTACTATTTAAACCTTGCTCCTAAGATGCTCTAGCCTCAGATAACGTTATTCAAATAACAGCTTCTGTCATTTTCAGTATTTTAACTCTTTAGCACATAAACTTTTTTTTTGGGGGGGGGGTAGCCTGGTAATTATCAGAAACATAACTTGAAGTCTGTTACCTTGTATTTATATGGTAGACACACTCCATAAATCAAACTTTTAAGTATGTCATGGCAAATGAACATCTTACTCCAGCCTTTCTTTTTGCATACAATTCTTCTTGAGGTGCCAGACATATTTCCATATAGGTCAACAATTTCATTTATAGTTTTAAAAAAATAAAAAGTCTATTTTAAAAATATAAATGTCTTTTACTGTGGAAATTGGTGGTTGACGATATTAAATGACTCCAGTGTATAAGTATGCAGATGGCTATTAGTGGCTGACTGTAAGATTTACTGAAGATTTTGATATTAATTTTCCCTTCATTCTGTATGTTGTATAATATATATATTGTATAAATGTAACTCTGTTCCAAAATTAATTTCAATTGATGATAATATATGAGTAGTTCTATGCATGTAAGTGGTTAGTGTTCTTATCCCACCTTCAGGGAATATATTGTGTGCCTGATTGTGAAATTGTATTTTGACTACCCCTTTCACTTGACAAGTTTCTCTATTCCAAATGAATTATTGCCCTTTTACCCATAAAGAGTGTAATAGACACCTTACAAAAATACTTAGGGGATAAACGTGTACTAAAAAGGAATCACATAACAAATCTGCCTGTCTAGGTATGCAATAAACACAAATGGAGACCATACAAGAATAGGATGATGACTCTAAAAGACATATGCTTCAGTTTTCTAATTTACATTTGATTTGCTTTTTCATCTCAGAAGATAGTCTATATCACAAAATATGTTTACCATCTTCCTTGTAAAAAAAGAAAAAAAAACTGCTTTCTGGGGAAAATATTTTTTGAGGAAATTACTTCATCTTTACCTAACGTTTTCATGATTTTGCCTTTTTAATTTCTATTTTAAATCATTTCGTAATTTTAATAAGCTGTTTCTCCATTTAGCACAAAATTAGTTCAAAATGACTTGTACAGAGGAAAAACATGTCACTTAAAGTCATCCAAGTGAGAAAAATTATGTCCAAATGCCCAATAAATGTTTACTTATTTTTTTAACACCTACTATGGTTTGAATATTCATGGTAATTTTTTACACACCGATGAGCTTTAGAGGTGAAAAAACATCACATTCAGAAACATTGTCAGGAAATTGATTAGAAACAATCAGTGTTCTCAAATAAAAATGTGAAATACATTTTTAAAAGTCTATAAAAGTCTATTCATGGCTCCTCATTTGTTAATAGAAAAGCCAAAAAATAACTATTCATCTCTATTAATACTGGAAAGACATTCCAATTTTATTTGCTTGATGGAATCCCTGAACTTAACCCAGAGAGGTATCCTTAGATCAGAAAACTCCAGTAACATCCCTCTGCACTTTTCCAACTTAGGAAAAAGTTCAAGTTGTTCTATCCCAGCTCTCTAGCAATAAAATGCAAGTAAAACACTAACCACCAAGGAGGTGGCCTTAGACTCCTTTATCTCTCTCTCAAACACAGATACACACGCATAAATCCTGTGTAGTTTTAATAAAGGGGTACGAGAAGAAGAGAAAGTAAATAAAGTAAGATAAAAATTTTAAAAGACTTAACTTTCATAGAACTCCTCCCCTCCTTTTAAATCATAGCATCAGTCTCGGGGTCCTTTCTTGACATTAGTTCAATCACCCCCATCCTCCCCCACCCCTTTTCTTGTCCTCCCTTTAAGGTAAGTACTTGATGGCTTTGCGTATTTCCCATAAAACTTTCAGAGTGCCCCCCACCCCCCTAACTACCACAGAAATATAGATATAGTGGGAGGGGGGAGGGTGCAGAGTGAGGCTGGCCAGCTTTTTAGATAGGGTTGTGTAAAATATCACAGTAAGAAAGCCCGGGTGTGTGTATGTGAGTGTGGGGGGAGGGGGGTGGCTTCCCTTTCGGATGTTCCACTACAGTGGAGCTCTTTCAAACTCGTAATAATTGTCTGCTCCAAAGCCGTCCTTTCCCCCTTGGCGGCTGCAGCGGATGCTGCCTTGAAGGGCTCAGGAGGAGGAGTTGCAGGAGGCGGCAGCGGCGGCGGCGGCGGCGGCGGCGGCGGCGGGGACGGCGGTACTGTCTCTTTAAGGGAGCTCAGGCTGGGGTGGCGCTTTCCTCTGCGAAGGCTCCTTTGATATTAATAGTGTTGGTGTCTTGAAACTGACGTAATGCTCGAGGTCCTGACAAGCGATAACATTTCTGATAAAGAACTGATCTCACTGCAATCTAAAGCCTCCTCTTTTTTGGTGCTTGTTTGTTGCTCCAGACCCTGGGTTTTCGCTTTTTTTTTTCTTCTTTAAAACAGAAAAGCAAAAAAAAAACAAAACCCAAAAACCCACATCAGGCACATCCTAGATCTATTTCCTTTCTCTTTCTCTCTCTCTCTTTAAAAGAGGGGGGGGGAGGGAAAGGAGAGGGGGGGAGGCAGGAAAAACCTTTTTTTCTCCCCCCCTCCACACCGCCCCCCCGCCCCCCCCCCGAATAATCCAAGATCAACTCTGCAAACAACAGAAGACGGTTCATGGCTCTAGCCACCGCTCCACCATCTTTCGGGCTGCTGAGGTTATTATTGCCGATTAATCAACAGGTAAGGAGGAGGGGAAAAAAAGGCAAAGAGGGAGAGAGAGAGAGATCAGCAGGAGGAAAAAGAAAGGCATGGGGGTAATCAGCTTTTCTTTCTCGCTACGTAAGATAATATTGCGCACGTTGAGTGTGGCCATGCTAAAGTGTTCTCTGTGTGTGCGAAATGTGGGTGAGCTGAGAGAAGAGGATTGGGAATTAAAAGTGACTTTCTTTGCAAAAAGGAGAGAGAGAGAGAGAGTAAAAAGCAAAGCAGAGAGGGTTCTCGGATTTCACATGCATTTTTTTATGCGTGTGTGTTTTCTTTCTTTTTTCCCCCTTTCTTTTCTTTCCTTCTCTTCCCCCCTCCCCCGGTTTTGGTGGGTCAAAGGCATGTGAGCCCTGGAAATTGGCGACTTCAAACTGCAGTAGCCCCTGGAGTCAGGAGGGTCAAGTTCAGCTGCTGAGGAGGAGGAAAAACAAATCCCCTTTTGCCAAAAAAGAAGTTTCAGGGCTGATGTCCCCCCCGCCCCCTCCCTTTCCCCCGGTTCCCCTCTCCCCCTCGTCTCTTTCTTTCTGATTTTAATTCCCTACCATCGGGCAAAGTAGAAGAGCAGGAGGAGGTTGCAACTGAGGAGCTGCTGCAGTCATAGCCCAGGCTGCTGCTGCTGCTGCTGTTGTTACTGCTGCTGCTGCTGCTGCTGTTGCTGCTGCTGCTGCTGCTGTTGCTGCTGCTGCTGCTGCTGCTGGAAGTTTTATGGGAATCATGACAAGCGGGGCAGAGACTAGAGACCATCATGAAGAGTAGTAAGTTGGGAGAAACTTTTCAGGGTTGGGAAGGATTGAAAGGAGAGAGGGGAAGCGAATGGGGTCCGTTTCCTGGTCCTCTAAATGGCAAGGAGGACCTGATTCTGGGTGGCTTTAAGAAAACTATCAGACCCCAGGCATAAAACTTTTTTCCCTCTCTCTTTAAAGGCAGAGGTACAGAGTCCCCATATTCTGGTGTCTTTGCCGGGAGTGGTTTCTAGAGACTTGGGCCACTTTGCTTTTGCGATTTTCATTTTGTATGACAGGGCTTTAAGAAAGGGACGCTTCTTTAAATGAATGGGGGCTGTGAGAAAGAGGAATACTTCCTATTTAGTCCGTGATGGGAAAGTGTGTTGGGGGCAGTGGTGACAGTGGGGCTAATTATTACAAGCTACCACAGTAGTTTGAATTTAAGTAGCCCATGGTGGGCTATGCAAGCAGTCTCCCAGCCTTCTGAAGCTGGTGCTCCTGGGCTTTGATGTTGGTCTTGGGAAAAGGATCTTTGAAGGGCCATGGTAGACACCACTGTGCCTCCAAATATCTCCACCATTCTAGGACCCCATGAGCAATTTGAGGATGGGACCTGGGGTGGTAGTTGTTTGAAGTTGTTTTGTGACTTGGAGAGCTTTTTTGTTAGTACCTGCCTGAGATGGTGGTGTTTGCCCCGGGAAGGCAGTAACTTTTATGGCTTCAGGACTTTAAAGCAATTTATGTTTTTCGGGATTGAGACCGGATCTTCGACTTAGTAAAATTAGGTTCTCCATTCTCCCCCTTCCTCGTTCCCACCCTCACATTTTCAGCTTTCAGAGTTTTGATCATTAGAAAGTTCTGATCAAGAAAGCTTAAAAATGAAGTAAAATAAAATTTGAGTAAGATTATTTCTTTTCGGTCTACAATTTGATGCTGTTTTTGAAAAATTGGCAGTCAACTTTTAAATGAGGAAATGTGAAGTATAAAGTCAGGAAGAGTTAAGTTATGCAGAAGTTAAGTAGATTTGTTAAACTTTTCTAAATTTACCTGGAAAAGAGAAGAAGAGGTCAGAGAGTTAGAATAAGTACAAAGGGGCAATCCAGACAGGGCCTGCCTGGGACAAAAATCATCCAGAAATGATAACCAAAGCCTTGTACTTTACTTACTTTGACTAATAAAAAGAATAAGAAATCAAAGAACCTCTAACTAGTCCATCAAAATCTTTAGCGATGAAGTGAAAAACCTATGGATTTTGGTGGCATCAAGTTACTTACTTTCCTGTTGGTTTTAGGAAAAGTTGATCATTTGGAAAAGACTGCCAGAGTTAGAAATGTAAGGGGGCAAAGGAAAGTAATGGTGAAAGCCAGTGCTTGACGTGGACGAAATGAGAATGAAAGTTTCTGAACTGCATTCACTGTTTTGAAGTTCTTGCATGATGTGCATTCAACTAGAAAGCTGTCTCAGATATTCCACCACATTAATGTAAAAAAGCAAACAAACTCCAAAACGGTGAGAATTTTTTTTAATAGTATGCCAAGGCTGTGAATAAATACAGGGCTTGTATGAGAAAATGAAGTATTTCCTGTAAGTTGTCATGCTGACAACACTGTCTGGAAATAATACTAGCATTTTAAAGATTTCATTTTTTGCTTTTATGTGAGAGTTTATTAATGACTTGATTTATCCAGCAAGTCAAATCCATTCTCCTTTGAGTTTATCTCTTTCCTTATCTCTTCTTCTTCTTCTTCTTCTTCTTCTTCTTCTTCTTCTTCTTCTTCTTCTTTTTACAGTGCCCTTTATTGAAAAATCTGTGAAGTTAATAACCTACAGAGCCATCAGGTAGCTAAAGTTATGGGATTATTTCTGGGTATTGTTAACATACAAGCAAAACTAGGAGGAAAAATACATACATTATCAAGAATTTGACTTATCTCTTTAAATAATAGGCATTCTGAAAATCAGACTAATAGTCTAATAGACAACTAGTGCCTCACATCTAAATATTACAGTTTCTATGATATATACAAATGAGTATGCTTTTCATGTACACGTAACATATTTACGTGTACATCATAAATATGATTGAACTCATTCAAGGCTGATGGGTATAGACAAGACAGTAAGTTTTTCCTTTCTTTCCTCCCACCCCTGATTTATATTTTGTAGCTATTCCTTTAGCTTTTGGACGCTGGTGTTTGGATACTTTTTAAAGTTTTGTCTACCACCTAAAACTTTATTTTAAAATATAATCTTAAAACAAAGTGTCCTATGCAGTTGTAAGGGCTTAGATTCTTTCAGAACTAAAAATGTCTAAGATGATTTGGATTGAGTGAAGTTTTATTTTTTTATGAATTCAAGATTTTGCTATATTGTATAAAAAAACAGGTAAGATTCCAGATAAGTCTGTGAATCTTCACTGAATAATATAACTTCTTGCTATATTTTAGTTTGTGTCACACATAACTGCTGAATTTTCTGAGTATATTGATATGTCCATATTATACACGTTTACTTTATGAAGACATCATGATAATCCTCAGGGAAAGGGAATGAATGCATCTGCGGCGAAAGATGCTTTTTAAAACCTTAGTGTTACATTCTTATTTCATTTTTTGTGTATGCAAAGGGATAATTCAAAATTTGCAGTTAATGATCTGCAGATTTATATTAAGCCACCTCAACCACGTATTGTTTTAGTAAACTCTTGTCTTATCGTCTTTATCTTTATCCAAGTAAATAGACACTGTTGAAAAGTTAGTTGTATGATTTTTTTAAAGTAATAGAGGCATGTTACTGAAGCTCAATCTTAATTCCTGTTTTGAAATTGGTATTAATGACAGATTTTAAGCCTCTTAAGGTTTAGAAGAATCATTTTGATTTTAAGGTAGTCACTTTTTAATAGTGACACTCATGATGACACTACAACAAAGCTTTTGTGCATAACAACAAGAAATAGAAAAACTTTATGGAAGTTATGAGCAAGTTGGTAAAGTATAGGCTCACAGAGAAAGAGAAAAAGCTACCTATTAGGGATAAGTGATGAACTTGAAATGTAATCACTGACTCACAGCTGAAATATATTCTGATTAAGATATTCTTCTAGTGTGTAAAATAAAGCCATTCATTGACAGACTGACAACTTTCCAATTGCTTTTTGCCTTTCCTTAATTTAGTTTCCGTAGGACAACTAGTGTGGATCTTTTTTGGCAGGCATAGGAAACTATAAACTCAGAAATTTCTATCTCAGATATTACACCTCACAAGTCAAAATCAGGTTGAAAGAAAAGCAAGCAAATATTCACAGAAAGTTTTATAGGCTTTTCCTCTGTGGTTAAAACTTTGTTTGGTTGTCAGGCAAGACTCGCTCCCCCCACCTGTATTCAAAAATATTAATGATATTGATGGTGAATTATAAATTGGATTTTCTGTTCATTCTCCTTATAAATAATGGTCTCTTGATCTTTGGAAAAATTAATTACAGCATATCTAGGCCCGGTCTTAATATTTTTTGCACATACATAAGATAAATAAATTTGTCCTTTGCAGTTGTCTTAAAGAAAGAAATTAATTCTTCTTTTAATAGTATCATTATAATAGTTGGGAATGATAATATACCTCATGGGATGTTTTGAAAGGTTTATTTTAGCTTTGGCAAATGGGAATAGATTTTTTTTTTCTCACTAAGCACACTTACAATTCAAATGCATATAGAAACAACTGAAAACCTCTAAAAGCACTATTTGTACCTGAAAAGAAGGCCGAAGTTAGCATCACCAACCTCATACTCAAAAGCTTTAAACTAATTTGCGGCTATTAAATGTTCAACATTTCAATGGGGGGAATTTTTTTTAAATTACACATCATAGAAAGATGTACGCAAGTGAAATCAATAAAATATTTGTTTCTCTGTATAGAGTATAAATATGGCGTTGCTGGAAATATGTTCATATTATTGCTTTCGTAACACTTTAGTAATATGTCCATACATCGAACTGTCACCCAGTTCAGTTTGAGATTACAGGTGAAGTAAGTTCCTCTTGGTTTACTGTGTTGTATCACTAAAAGCATGATCTAGTGTAAATTAGGCAGGGTTATCTGTGTCCATAGTGAGTCCGGAACTGATTTTGTAGAAATGTCTAGAGAACGTGAATTCATGTGAATTGGCAAGAGTTTGGTAAAGAAATCAGCGTGATACCTGAAATAGTTCTATAGTGAATCCTTTTATTTCTGTCCAGTTTTCATTTTCTAAAGTACAACCCCAAATATCAAAACTCATTTGAACTTATCCATGTATTGGATAAGCTTTAACAGCATCATTAGAATTTATTTTCTTTTGCAGAAGTTGTCATCAAGATATTAAATGATCTTTTTCTTTAAAAAAATCGACAAACTAATCTAAGATAAATTTCTTTCCTATATGCTTTTGATAAAAACTTTTAATTTTTAAAATGTTTCTAACTCTTTAAAAACTTGCAGTAAATGCTTTACAAGTGGCTAGACACCTTCCCTGGTGGTTTAGTTTATACAAGCAGGAAACTTTCTCTCCTACTCTTTCTTTCTCTCTTTCTTGTTTTCTTTAAACCAACTGACGTAATGCCAAACTTTGCTTTAAAAGAACAGACAGAAGTAATTGGTAGCTTTTAACTTTTAATAATGTTCTGGATTGGTTTTAGTGGCCAAAATACCATTTTTTTTAATTCAAGTAAAAACGGGCTTGTGGCCTGAGGAAGAAAGGCCCTGTTGATGCAGTTATTTTTATTCTTGTTTTTCAATCTGTTATTAAAAATCTTTCCTGCTGAGCTCTGCTGGATTTCTCCAATTGCTCTTTGTGATGGCTGGTGCATTTCAGGTTATAGTAACTTAACAGTTTGAGGATTGGGTTTTTTGATGGCTATTGGAGTTTCATTCTCTTCTTTTCATTCTGAGAAACAATTTGTTTTGTTTTATTCCACACAAATGAATTAATGTAAAATCTATTGACAATTCACTGAGTATATTTCTGTAAAGGAATGTTCCACCTGTTAGTGAGTCTAACTGTGATGTTAATGATTTTTAAGTGCAGAAGAAGGAAAGCATGCGGCATTTCTTGTGGCGTATTTTTTTTTTAACATTGGAAGCATTAACAAATAAGACAAAAATGTTCCCCTTGTTTTTACATCACAGATGATGTATTTCTGCTTATTTGTTTCCTAGACTTTTTAAAATCTTTGTTTTGTTTATTGCCTTTTCATCTCCTGTTGTCTTTGCTCAAACGAGTAGAACTTTCTCTAGCTAAGTATGAGTATGACAAGAAACACCTAGGTGATGTTGATTGACGTCAGGACAACTTCATAAGTTGGCAAGTTGAAAAGATTTTCAAAGGCCAAATCAGCTTGGGCCAGTTTTTCCTTCTTTAAGTGGAGACACTCCACCCTAGGACAGAGGTGCCCCACCCCATGTGATGGATAACAAAATTCAGTAGCAAAATTTTTCATGTTAACCCGCTTTGGGCTTTAAGCCGCTATACTAATTTGTACCATGTCTAATTTTAACCCCAAGTTTAATCTCATAAAGTTCTTTTTGATTTGCTTCCATAAGCACATTTAAGACATCCTATAACCTGAAAATTGGCTGTTATGCAGAATTAAAGAAAAATGTATTTAGGGTATTTTTAACAATAACTAATAATAATATTGTTAATGGAACTTAATACATACAGGATATCTTACTTGGTGCATGCAGAAAAGCCTACAGAGTCTACATTTATATTATGGGATTCTTATCTTGTTCTCTTCATATCCACATACTTTAGAAATGGTCAAATCTGGAGAACTGAACATTTGATAATCACAACTTTACTAAGAAAGCCATAAGGGAGGGGGTGCCAACTTAAGTCCTTCAGCTTTTTGTAGTTTACACCAGTAGTGCAAAATACTAATGGTTTGTTTTAGTAGGGCTGGGTTTATTTATTTTTTTTATCTTTGGGTTTGCAAACATCAGTTTGAAGCACTAACTTTGCCCAACATTTATTTTAATTTAATGAATGTTGGTTTCCTATTTTGAAAAATCAGGGCAAAAATCAATAATGATTTGAAGAAAAAGAGAAGGGGGGGGGGAGAGGGGGAGAGAGAGAGAGGGCTGTAAATTTCATACCAGCTGTTTGTTTACTAATATGGGGGGGGGGGTTGAAGCTTTCAGGAAAATGACACAAAAATTCATCAGTTGTGCACAAAAGATTCTTTCCCCTTAAGATTATTTAAACAATATGCTTCAGTTTTGCCTGAAACCATTCTGTATCTCCTCTACTCCAAGAATCTACCAGTATCTCAGTTCCTGAGAGATTAAGGAAGACAGTTTCTGTTATGTAATGAACAGCAGTATTGTTTGAACAAAGGTAACATATTTTGATTTGTGTACTTTTTTTTGGCAGTTGGCAGTAACATATTTCTAAAGTAAGGGGTGATCTAACAATGTAAACATCTGAATATGCCTGAAATAACCATGATATTTGAAATATGTTTAAATCATTGGTGACATATATATAGATATAGATATATAAATAATTATATATTTGTATATTTTATATATTATATGTAATACATATATATCCTCTCTGTAAGTACAGATAATATAGATGCAGTATAAGGTAAACAAGCCTTAAAAATACTTTACCTGAATATCTGAAGTATTCAAATGTGAATGCTCTTAAGGGTATATGACCTATTTTATAAGGTCTGCGGGTTTGAAATATGTATAGCATATAAAATAATGAACTCATCATTTGGCTAATGATATTTCACCTAATCTCTGTATTTATTGAAATGACAAAGATCTCAATTATGTCAGGGTCCCATAAATATTATTTCTTTAAAAAATAACTTTTTGTTGAAGGAAGCAATTCACTATTTGAGCTGCATTTCTACCATACATATATACATATATATGCATATATACCTATATATGTATGTATGTGTATAGATAGCATACCATAGTACATCTCTTCTACATCTTATAAATGTTATAATTTACAATTTTATCATCCCCAAATGTTATAGATATAATACGAAACCTATAAAGGCTACTCTACTCTGACCCAAGTAGTTTTCCCTAGGGTGATGGATTCTCTGCGTCACCAAAATGTGATGTTATCTGCCAAGCTTGTAATACTGGTTTTGAGGCTTGCTGTATGTCACATTTCATAAAACAACATAATATAACAACTTGGTATCTAAGTAATTGATGTGATAGGAATAATCTGTGGAAAATACTTCTAATGGTTTAACACAAGTTAGCTTTTAGCTTCCATGTTCGATTGCTAATATTTTTTTGAAAATTAAAACCCAGAAATATTTCACTTAAAGTTTTGGAGGTAAAAATGGGCAAATGTATCAAAAATTCTTCTATCTGATTTTGTTTGATCTTTTGCATTCAAAAAATGTCTTTCATCTGTTAACTTTAATATATAGTTAAGACAATTTATTGAGAGATAAGAAATATGGTATTATAAGAAACACCAGACATTTTTCTATCATTGAAGTTATATTTGTTGAACTTCACAAGCAGTCATTGTTATTCCTTCGAGCATTATAATACCCAAGCATGCATCCTATATATAACAGCAATAAACCATATGAAGACTGGTATTGCATGTTTAAGTTTCACTGTATATTTTGCCTATCTGAGGGAGACATGAAGAGTTTCTCAGATCCTACCAAAACACACAACACACACACATACACTGTTTTTACATGTAGAATTTGGACATAAGGCCATAACTTCCCAAATTGACAAACCTAAAAAATATAAACTATGATGCCATTATTCAGTAATGATCCCGGTAATTTTGTGTGATTCATTTTTAGCATCCTCTTAGAACAATATGCTTTAAATTTAAATTGAGCCACATCTAGACTGTTCATACATAACTAAGACAATAATATATAATAGTCTATTTATATACTATGTGATAAAATCATCTGCAGAAAAACGAGGTAGTACTAATGATCTCAATGATTCGCTCTTCTGAATTATGTATTATCTTAGCACATCATGACTTTAAACAAGTGTACTCATCTGTGTAAGGTGCATGTATGACACCTGAACATTCACAAAATGCTTATTTCACAAAATATAAAGGCACTTATATACTTACAGATATTATTTTTATATCACACAACGACATATATGGATTCCATACAATGAAGATTCAATACATCAGAATTGCTAAATGTAGCTTATTAGGATTTTGGCTCTAAACAGATAAGTGAAACAAAAATGGTAGGACAAGTTAACAACCAATTTTTTGTGATTTGAGATTCCTGAATGTGCACATCAGTAATGGCTCTTAGCAGGTCAGAGAGAAATGCAGGGAGTAGTTAATTTTCTCTTCATACAGTTTAAGTTCTTCTGAGCATATTCATTTTCAAGAAGGAAAACTGAAGAGATTTTTATGTTTATCTTTATTTTATGTTTAAATGTAAATATTTATTTTTACAAAATAATTTACCCAATTTTTACTTTTAAAAATTATATCAGCTAACCAATGTAAGCTAAAAAGATAACCACTTATATTTAGGGGGCAATATTAATTAAAAACAGAATTATGACATCAGTTTTCATGTTATTCTAATTCTTGAAGTTCACAAACTATCAATTCTTGTTGGACATGCAGTTGAAATATTTTAGGTTAAATCTTATTCACAGAATCTTACTCCTAATTTAAACTAGGATGCAAAGCTCTGAAGTTATCTAGCGGAAAAGAAAATGACAATGGAAGTATTCTCTTGTATGAATTTTCAAGTAAAGTTTATAGTTCAGTTTTTTTAAACTTAGGTAAGTTTGGGAAAGTATTCATCACAGTTTATATCCTAAACCCAAAGTGTTTAAATCATTACTTACATATAATCTGGAAAACAAATCTGTTATTTTGTAGTAAATTCTCCTTTATAATAAATTTGTGACACTTTTCGTCTATATATAATGGTATTTTGAATTCTTGCATGAGATTTACTATAATATATTACTATCTGAACTATATTGAAATAGAATGGCACTTCAAAAAACCCTTTATGGTAGTTTCTTCTGCTTTTAATTAAAACTACACTTCTAAAATGACTTCAGTTCTTGAAAGTGATGTTACAAAGTTTCTATAAAGTATTTAAAATGCTTGTGTGTGTGTGTTTAATTTAGTGATATTAAAATAACTTTTGGACAGGAAAGAGTTAAATCCATTGGGCTTTTAGTCGCTGATGGAAACATGTTGGAAAGTGTATCCGTAAACATTTATGTATAACTGTGGATACATATACAATCACATGATTTCAAGGATTAATTGTATCAAATATATTGTATGTCTTTTATCAGCTCTTCATTTGTGAACAAGTCTTTGTGTATGTATACACACATACGCTTATACTTGCCTAGTTTATGTTAAGTATTTTAATGAAGCTCTTCATTTAAGAGTCATATGCAAGAAATTGAAAGGTGTGAGTGAAGTAGCTCAAGCCTAGTTTTCTTCTTTTTGGCTTTTCCCACTTTGAATTCTCTCTTAAAAAGATATACATCTGAACAGAAGGGGGACTAGGATACTGTAAAATCCATTATAACATAAAGATTGTTGCAGCATATGGCTGCATTTATTTATATATTTTTGAGATAGAAAACTATAACTTCTTTTGTCAGATGAAAACTTACCGGAATAAAATGCTCAGCAGAATCCCTCACACCAGTCAGCTCCAGCTTTGTGTAACATCATATGGTGTAGCCAACATATAATTTTACATATAGGCATATTCCATTAAGGAACAGAAATGAAGAGAACTAGTTTTAAGTTCAAGGTAAAGTAAAGATAGAATTTTTCCCTGTGGAAAATCCACTAACCTATAATAGAAAGTGTGATGTGCAAGTGGAGGTTTGGGACAGAATAATTCCATTTATTATGGGATACTAGAGTAAGCCTACACTGAGACCTAGCGTGGTTCCTGTGGATTACTCTGCAATGTTTATTACCATTTTCCTGTGTTTTCCCTAGTTAGGTTCTAATCCTTCAGTGTCTGGAGCAGTACGGAATTTAAGAATTTCCTCATTGAGAACAAAAACTTGCCAGCTGCAAGATTTCCCTACCTTTCTAATATTTATATTTTTTGGAAGGCGGATGGTATAAGAAGGAGAAGGAGGACACATATTGTAAAGTAATAATTTACTGTTTATTGTTTGCTGTCAAGGAGACTACTGTCATTCCATTTCTGTGAAGAAACTCATAATGTGTTGAGTGGAATTAAATAAAGTTGTGGTGTAGTTTTGAGAGAATTTTAAGATCTGGTTGTGACATATTCTTGGCAAAAGGTTAATTTTCAGTTACTGTGTGCTTCCACCAAACTGACTTCCAATTTTATGAGATGCATTTGAATGTGGATGGTATTTAAAATGCTTGGTTTTATCTTGTTTCAGTGCAGATTCAAAGATGCTTATGATTCATGAGTATGTTCTATGTGGACCAGAAAGAAACAGTAACATAGACAATGTTAGTCTTCAAACAGAAGGCATTTAATATATCTTCTTAGGTTTTCAGTTGCTGTTTTCTTATATTAATGGCAAATAAAAGTCTCCTTAGTAACATTGATTTCATGAGCCCATATATGTAGTTTGATCCTCTTGCTTTTCCTCATGCTGAGAAACTTGAAAAATGACTTGTGAGTCAGATGGATATCGAGTTTTAAAGAACTGCATAAGCTAGCATGGCGGCCACTTATTGAAGGAGAAATTCATTGGAGTTCTAGAACTGATCTTAGCTTTCTCACATTCTGTGATTCTGTGATTTATGAGATAAATGACAAAAAAAAATCCACAAAATAAACACAAGTGGAATAACTAGGTAACAAAGTAATTGTGTAGCAAATGTTTAGGAAAACTGAATTTTTCAGGGGGTATAGAGAATGGAATTGGTTGAGATGTGAATCCAGAGAATAATATGGTTTGTTATCATACAGGAAAACGTTTATGATTAAATGCTAAAATTGTTCTTGGAGATGAAAAAAACTTGAGTTAATCCCTAAAGTGTTAACTGGCATTCGTATCATGACGTTTATTTGCTTATTTCCCTAACAAAAGTTCAGATTTCCATTATTCTCCATTTCAATATTGAAAATCCTGCATTAGCAATACTATTATCTGTTTGTTTTTATGTCATTATTATCCATGAAATATGCTTATTTAAAGTATATTTATATTGTTTCAAAAGGTATGAGGAGGGAGGGCAGTTAGGGTTCAAAGCTCCTTTGAGTTCCTATATTCTAGGAAATTTTCCATTTTATTTTATTTCCATAAAAGCCAAAATGATGGTCTATTTACTCTATGTAAATCAGTGATTTCCCTCACTTTGCATATTTTCAGAAACCATTTTTTTTTTTAGCATCAGAAAATAAGATCAGTGAGTTCAACTTAACTGTGTCATGTTGTATGCTATTATAACATTTTTCCTATTTGGAAGATTTAGTTTTTCCTGAAGAGAAAATTAAAGACAATATGTGAGAAAAATAACTTCCTTCTCTGTAACATTTTCATACTTTTGCTCACTAAAAAAACATTATCCCCAAAGAATATAGCTATTCTACTTATAAGTTAATTACATATAATTTTGAACTCATTAAAATACCAAGCTTTACTCTCTTTTTTCACTTTTAACTTTCTAACAAGTATTATCCTTAAACCTGATCAAGAAATATAAATTTATAGCCAAATTTGAAAACATTTTGAGACCAATCAATATAATAACAGAGACTCATGGCATTTATTTTAAATATGCAAGACTTACAATAGAAAATTATATTGAGATATTATAGGCTTTGACTAAGATAGTTAGAATTAGTTTTGTCAAAATATCTGTTATTGGCTTTTATGCCATTTCTTTCACTTAACGCATACCTTTAAGGTGTTGGTGTAATCTTCTGTCTCTGCCAAGGATCTCATTTAGAAATGATGAGCTGTGTTCAGAAGTGGCATTATTCTTAAAATTAATAAGATTCTGTTAGCCGTAATTAGAGATACAGTATACAGTAAAGAAGTAACAATCCCATATGCTCACTCTGAAGGGCCATTAAATATATTTTTGCTTGAGAACAAATGTAACAAATGCTAAAGATATGGCCAGCATCGTAGGCAGAAGGGTGCAATTGATCCTTTGAGACTAGCCAAATCCCATGCTTTGTTTTTTCATATTCTCCTATGGTATGAAATATATTTATGTAATTTTATTTTCATTTTATTTGCATTGTACATAAGAAAGTGATAGCTATGTGGCCCAGAATGAGATACTTAGCCTTTCTGAGCCTCAATTTCCTCACCTGAAAAATATAAGTATTTGCTTTTAAAAAAAATAGGGCTGTTGTGGAGATAAAAATGGGGTAGTATGTATATAGATTTCTGTAAACCTTAAAGCATTATATATAAATTGCTACATGATGCATAGTGACAGGTTGCTTTAATCGAAGATAGTCACCTTGACTGAATTTTGTTTGAATTAAATGAAGTTTGTGGAGTGGAGGTTTGAGTGGATCATTCTTTAAAAGCAAAATTAGCATGCTCTTTGAAAAATGACAACCCGTAAAATTCCTTTAACCTGCAGCGTCTAGGTGAACTAGGATAATATTTTCCATTTTCGTACCTAGACTTTAACTTTTGATTAGAAATCTAAGATTTAACTGATCAATGCACCTTTTTGTCCAGATATGCTTAGGACAAAACTCACATTTCAAAAAAAAAAAACTAATTTCTTTAAGGTTTTTAAAAGTTTCTTTACAAATCTATGTGTTCAGTAGATCATTTTACAGATGAGGAAACTGAGACTTAACAATTTTACATCACTTTACCAAAATTATAGCAATAGTGTTAGATTTGGGGTCTGAGATCATTTTTTCAGAGTCTAATTTTTGTTTTGTTTCTATTATACCACACAGAACTCTTGTGTAGATAAAATGAGATAATACATATGAAGACTTTTGAAAACCTTGAAGTATTGTATACATAAACCTCTATGATTCATGGTTGTAGGTTGCTTCATTTCTAAGCCACCAGATAGTCATCTGGACCGAATTGGAGACAGCAGTTTCATTTGAGTAAATATCTCTGTCCAGAGTGTTTATTCGATTTTATTTTTTTTCAAAAAAAAAATACAACTAGTAGTGTGACTATCTTCTTCTTTCTTAATGTTGTATAAGAGAATTTCATAGTTCAGCAAGACCATCCAATCCAACCTGTGCCTGAGCCAAAATTGTCTCTACCGTATACCTGATAAATGGTTATCCAGCTTTTGCTTAAAGATTACCTTTGGTAGAGAATGGTGGGAGTGAGATGTCTCCCTTCAATGGACGTCCATTCCACTTTTGCATAACTTTTATTGTTAAGGGGGTTTTGCTTATATCAAAATTCAATTTCCCTCTTTACGGCTTTTGTCCATTTCTCCTTGTTCAACATTTTGGGGTCAAGCAGGACCCTCAGGTAAGAGCTCTTCAAGTACTTGAAGACAGTTAAGACATATACCTTAAGTCTTTATTTCTCCAACCTACACTTTACAATAGGTCCTCATATCATGTGTTCTCAAGGACTTTTGCTATCTGTTTGTCAAGGTCCTTCTTAAAATGTGGCACCTAGAATTGAACATGGTAGTCCAGGTGTGGTCTGACAAAGGCAGGGTAGAAGGCGACTGTCACCTTCTCAGTGCTGACCACATGTCTTAATGTAGCTTAAAATTACAGTGGAGGTAGCTAGGTGATATAGAGGATGGAGCACTGGACCTGGGGTCAGGAAGACTCATCTTCCTGAATTCAAATCCGACCTTGAACACTTACTAGCTTTGTGACCCTGGGAAAGTCACTTCACCCTATTTGCCTCAGTTATTCATCTATAAAATGAGCTGGAGAGGGACATGGCAAACCACTTCAGTATCTTTGCCAAGACATCCCTAAATGAGGTCATGAAAAGTCAGAAGTGACTGAAATGACAGAATAACAACAACAAAAACTCATTAACTTAATTAATCTAATAATATCTAATTAATACATTAATCTTAATCTATTTTATGATGAGCAGCTTCTTGGTTTATATATCTTTCTACCAAAGTATGTCTATAACCATGTTTCCTATCCCTGCCTCTCTTTTTCTGTCTGTCTCTCTTTCTCTTCCTATATTTTTAGTATAATATTCAGAACTCCACTTAGGTTCAAAATAGGCTTTAAATCCAATGTTGCACTAATTTAGGATCATTTCTGTTGGGAAGCAGTATCTGGTCTATGAACACCCTATTCTGAAGTTAGTGGCAAAATCTCTATTTGGTAGTTTTACACTCATTTTGTTTGGAATTATTTCTTTCTCTGCAGTGACAATGGAAGAGTTTCATTTATGATCTACGTTTTGAAGATTTGTCAAAGGAATCTACCTCCCATTCAAAATTTTGTGTTTTGTTCTGTTTTTTCCCTCTTTTGTCTCTGTTGCTTTCTTTCTTTTTAAACAAACTGCTGTCATTGAAAGGATTATAATGCTCTGTATGTTGTGGGAGACTGAATCTTCTTTATTGAGAACCCTATTTTCATACTCAGTATGGTAGATCTAAGACCTTCACAAGAAATGGGAGTAGGGGAGTTAGGACTGATTTGACCTGTTTGACCAGTTATCTTTTCCTTCATTCTATGAGTTGTAGTGGAGGGAAATAAAAAAGAAGGCAGGAATAATTTTTAGAATCTGATTTCTGTTATGAAAAGAATAGCTCACACTTCTATAGAACTTTAATTTTTACCAAATAATTTCTTATACCCTGCCTATTAGGAAAAAACTGACGAATTTAGAGCTGGAAGAAGCCCTCTAGGCCATCAAGTCCAACCATTGCATTTTAAAGATGGAGAAACTGAGGAACAAAGTGTTAATTGACTTCTTCTGTATCGCACAGTAAACATCTGAGGCAGGATTTGAACCAAGTCTATCCCTGACTTCAAGTCTATTGCCGTATTCACTATGCTATGCTACCTCCCCACACTGTTTGAGCTATTTTCCTCTTATTTTCTAACAAGCATATAATTTTTCCACATTGGGAAGGTTTTAAAAAAAATCATCATCGACTCAATGGAATTAGAGCCAATTTCTTCTTTGCAGGGGTCAGATTTTTTTTAATTTGGTTCCAGCAATCCATAGTCCCCTCATCATATTGAAAAATGATAAAAAAAAATCTCTCAGTTTAATGCTGTCACTAATTTAATTTTTAATAGTTAAAAAAGTTATTAACATTTTACATAACTTCTTAATGTTTTTACAAGTAAATTTAAATAATAAAATGGATCTCATTCACCAAAGATTTAGAGTTGCTATTGGTTCCCTCCCTTTTATCATGCATGCACTCTACAAAATGGATCTAGCTCTCTTAATGATACATTTGCCATAGCTAAATATTTTTTATTATCTTGGTTTTTCAACATTACTAAGAAAAATCCAAGCTTTTTATAGTTCCCGCTACTCGATGAAAAAGTAGTACTATTTCTGTACTCTTTTTTTACCCCTTCTTAGAAAAGAAAAGGCAAAAGCATGAATGGAGAACTTGAATTTCACAATCAAATGTCAAATTTCACAGGGTCGTAAAACCATTGCATGAAAGGTGCATATTAGACCCTATTGGCCTTCTAAAAGCCATCCTTAAAAATGATTGTCTGAGGTGAGAGTAGTCCTGGGTACCCTGGGCCCTTCCAAGGACAATGTGTGATTCTTGTTTGGACTGGCCTTGAAACAATCCTCATCTCAGACCCTTGAAAAACACATAGAAATGCCCATTAGTCTCTTGAATAGATTTTGTTGTGTCACCTCTTTTTCTGCTGGGCTAATTTGGATTAGAATCCCTTTGGACAAATTTCTGTCACTCCCAACTCCAGGCAAAGCACTTTTTTCCACTATTTGGGGTAATGATATTTTTCCCCTACGATAATACAGCAGGAAGATTTTTGAATGATTTTGTATTCTTTGAAATAAAAAGAAGCACATATAAATTTAACACCAAGGAAAACAATGACTTTTAATTATCTTTTGCTATTCTTATCAGTATGCATTGAGGGTGATTGGAGTGGGAGACTTATTTTTACAGGAAGATTTATCCTTTCGTTTCAGATAGAGTTCCATTAAAATATGCTATCATTGAGGGTTATTTGGTTTTATATTGGATGAACCATATAAGGATTTTGTGTGTGTGTGTGTGTGTGTGTGTGTGTGTGTGTGTGTGTGTGTGTGTAATGGACTCCTTGAACTGTCTGGTAAAGTCTATGAATCTCTTCTCAGAATAATTTTTTAAATGAGTAAAATAAAATATATAATATTACAAAGGAAACCAGTTATATAGAAATAGTTATCAAAGTCTTGTTTTTAAAGTGAGTTCATGGCCCCAAATTAAGAACTTTTATGTTAAACAGAGGAAGCATAAAAACTTAAACTACGATTACATGCACATAGTTTTGTTTTTGTTTGACTTCTACTATTATCTCTTATCAATTCAGTCTACTTAGTTATATTTTCCTCTGACTTGGCTCTCTTTAAGTCCTCATCTGATGACTCGCCATGTCCGAGATGTGAGCCTGTCCTCTCAAAGGAGGTGGCACTGAAGAGCTAGCCCTAGCTGGTCCTTACCAAGATAGGAAGGCTTGAAGACATCCAGTGAATGCTTGTACATCTGTTTCTGAGGACCTGCCAAGTGCAGGGGAGCTCATCACCAGGTTAGATGATGAGTATGTCAGCCTACAGAGCAACCTATGGAACTATAGACTGGTTTTGATCTATGTCAGTGAGGAAACTACCTAGAACAATAAAGTTACAGGTCTACAAACTGTTGAAGTAAATCTCTGGCTACAAGGTCAACATTCGAAGAATAACCAAAAGTACACTGTTTTTCTGCTTAACTGAGCCTCACTTTGGGTTTTCTGGATAATAATTGTTAGTCTCTTTTCCTATTTTTCATTTTTACCAGGTCAAATCTTTTCTTTTCACAATTATAGCATTTTACCTTGTAATACCAGTGTTACAGGGCCAAAATTAGGCTAATAGACTACTTTCATTCAACTGGGTTTTCCGTAGCCTCACATAGCTAGAAACTTTCAGTTAGCTTTTACAACAGGTGTCATCAAGATCAAATTTTAAGATAAAATAGGAATAGATATGTTTGTGTATGAAATGATTTCCTTTCTACTTAGTAGGAAATATGAATGCCCAATAAATCATTATGTCCATTTCCTCACACCTACTCCCCCTCTGAAGACATTTAATATTTCAGTAGCTTATTTACCCACTTTTCAAGTGAGCCTTTCCCCAAAACTCCTTAAGCTGTTTTGTTTCTGTTCTCGTGGCACATATTATTTTTGAGCAAAGAATGTGATGGGTACTTTTCAGGATGTGGTCGAATAGCATCATTCCCTGCCCATTAGGCTTTGAATCCCAGCGTAGTCGCTTATGAAGCATTCCTGGCATCTAGGGAGAATTCAGTTGCAAGTTATGTAGCTAATGTGTTACAGCTGAAGTCTAGAGATGAAGAATGGGCACAAGCTCAGGAATAAATTTCGGTTACCATTCACGAGTTTTAACAATGGCCTCTCGGGCTGCAAAAATAAAATGTTACTTATCTGACTACTTTTCCCTAGGTATGTTTCATCTTCTAGTGGGCTTAGCAAAAAGGACAATGAAGCTTGATGAGATTGAGTAATAGCAAAGCTT
Organism: Phalanger gymnotis; assembly: GCA_028646595.1. Lineage (NCBI taxonomy): Eukaryota > Metazoa > Chordata > Mammalia > Diprotodontia > Phalangeridae > Phalanger > Phalanger gymnotis. The sequence goes on from CM053622.1 coordinate 110,705,412, forward strand.
AGAGGTCAAAGGCATCTCCATACCTTTCTTGACACTATTCAGTTCAGTTCAAGTGCACCTCATCATAGGCAACCTTATTTATTTCTCAGTTTAGATTGCTTGTAATTCACAGGGCAGAAATACACATCTAACAGATTGTGACCTCCTTGAGGACAAGGGACTATCTTTTGACTCTTTTTCTATCTTCTGTCCTTAGCACAGTGCTTAGAACATAGTCAGTATGTGAGAAATGCTTATTGACTGATTGGCTAACCATTAGATCTGTAAGATGGTTTATTTTATGATGGACACAATATGATCTTGTCACTTTGTTGCTGCTCTAAGGATTGTCATCTGTTTCTTAATTATAAAACCTTAGAGTCTGATATTTTGGCATATTTCAATTTATAAAGCACATGGAATTTCACTCCTTTTCTGGCTAAGCACTCATAGAAGTGTCATTTAACAGACAGTGAAACTGAGACCAAGAAAAATAATTGCGTACTCTTGGCTCATCTTCAAATACTGTAAAAGGTTTTTGATTTTCCCTGTGTGGCTATGCCCTCCCATGTAGTTCACAACCTTGTCATACCTCAGCAGATGCTTTCCTGAATTACTTTGCTTTCCTAAATTCACCGTCTTACATACTAGTGATGAGATTTGCTAAATTTATTTGTTAGTCTTTAGAAATAAAACACAAAATCTTTTGCCAGGCCTTCATGCAAAGCTTTTTCATCTTGGTGTGACCTAAGAGAGCTTCAGCTCTGCTTGGCATAGACCTCAAGGTGTCAGGGTCACTTTCATGCCATAATGAGGCATCAGAGGAGGACTTTGCTTACCATAGATAGGAAAATGAAAATAACAGTTTGTCATGCCTTACCGACATTGCATCAGTCTGTGGCAGTTCAAGGTAATTATACATGCAAATGTTTGATAAAAGAATGTACCCTCAAAACATGATAATATTGTGCTCCAGGGCTATTACACAGACTCATAGATGTAACATCCATGTGTTAGAATTTCTTTGTGTGTAGGAGGTGCATGCAGGAGTATGTGTTATGCAGGGCTGATTTTTCCCGTATAAAAAAAGGGACCCTGCAGAGTGTCCAGTGTTAGGGTGACGAGAGAACCAGGTTCATGTTTACAGTGGACAGTCGCAATTAGACTATGTATGCACAGGATATGCTTGGGGGCACAGACAACAGCATGACAGGGTAGTACTTCAAGATAATGTAGGTTCAGGATACCTAGAAGTGAGGTTGGACTTTTTAAAAAATTCACTTCAATTTAATTCAATAAATAATTGTTGATTGTCTCCAATGTGCAACGCTTTGTGCTGGGTACCACGGAAGGTACAAACAACTGAATAAAGACAATCCCTTCACTTGATGGAGCATACCGTCTATTAAGAGAGATTAGTTGAATGCAGAAATAACTCTAAAAGGAAGCATAATATGATAAGTATGGCAGTGTAGGTTCAATGAACTGTATAGGCCAATCATTGGAAAAGAACAGTGTTGTGATGGTGGTGGTTGCTATTGTTTTTTTCCATGTTAAGTATTCATATTTCACTGAGTGCTTAACTCCTTTATTAGTTGCATCTCCCTTTGTCATAAAAATCTATATAATTTCTTTGAGGTTTTATTATTGTTGTTTAGATTAATTTATCATGGTCTTTCTGTGATTTTGCTTATCTCTCATACTCCTTCCTCTTTTGTTTGCTAATGGAGAAGTGACTGAGTACTTCAACACATGAACCTATGAAGCACATTAGGTTTCTTTTAGTTAAACAGTGCAGGAAATTTATTAAAGCTTCTGAGTAGTATGTACTCCCAGAGACACATTAACATGAAATCACGACGAGTAATCCTGAGATGATTTACTTAGTGAATGAGCAAATACCATCCTTTCTAGGAGAAAACAAGGGACTGCTGTTTCAGTATGCCTGTCCTGTCCCCTTTTAAAAGACACACACACACACACACACACACACACACACACACACACACACACACACACACACACATTAACACTGCCTCACTACTTCTTAATACTTTCTTAAAAAACACTTCTCTCATCTTATGATTTCCACTATCTTTTAAAAATTCTTTGAAAGGAGGTGTATTGTTAGTGTAGCAAAACATGTTTTGTAGTTCCTACCTTAAAATTTATAAGATACTTACAAATAACAGTGGGCAGAGTCTTCCTTGCTGGTATGTTGCTGTTTAGTAAGTAGCTTAAAACACAAACAAATAAACCACACAACACAATTTCCAGTTACTTTCCACGATGTCAGAGCACATTTTTTTTTTTGGTTGAAAGTGAGTTGGGGAAATATAGCTATGCAATTTTGGTAGCCTCCGCAGCTTAAAAATCTGTTTTGTAGTTTCATAATCCCTGACATCATTGTCCAGCCCTAATGTTTGCTAAATGCTGAAATAGAGGAAGGAAATGTATGTTTTGGCTACAAGAAAAATGTTCTTCATCGGGCTGTATGTAGGAGGGGTGGCCTTTGCTGAAGATGCCTCTAGTTGCCAGCTGGACAGCACGTGTCCTGCAGGAGTTTCCTGCTCCCTAAAGCTGTGTGGTGCCCTTTAATAAGGGGATAGGACACTATTAGCTTGTATAGGTTGCACTTGTGAAAACAAAGGGGCAAGGAGCATGCAAACTTTGCCCCAGGGCTGGGCATAATTTGCATAAAATCAAGCCCCTTGGAGCATCCTCTCTATTGGGGCACCATGACAAGTCCTGCCTTCTTTATAAATAAAAAGGAAGGTGATCTCTGCTTGGTCCACCTCTACAAAAGCCAAAGGCTGCCTGCCAAGTGTCCACCTAGAGTCCCACTCAATTTGTCATTACCACCTTTCCTGTTTCCCTTAGTCCTGTTTTTCATCATGTAAGTGTGAATGGCTTTGAGTTGCTACATCTTCCGGAGTAGTAATAGGATTTCAAAGATTAGACTGCTTCCTCACACTAGTGCTTTTCCAGGTTTTAAACATCCTTAGGCCCTAATCAGTGATGTGACTATCCTCCACTGTTTATTGCTTTGGCGATTAAGTGAATGGCCTGCTCAGACACTCTTTGTAGAGTTTTTAAAAATCTCTTTGGTTATAATATATTAAAAAAAAGATAGCAAGCTTGCGTCTATTCAGGATAGATTGTTGTTGTCTCTTGTAAAAGTCGACAGGAGTATAAGTAATTGCCTCTTCTTGGCTCTCTTACAGTAAAAAAGCTGTGATCAGCAAACTTTCGCATTGTGAATGAGAGGGGAAGTTGTTGAATGATATAGAGATATGTTGCTTTTAATCTTCATGGCTTTGTCTTTCTTAATGTATTAAAATATATCAAGGAAGCAAAAATACTACTGAAATGTTGTCAAAGTATAAGTGGATTCTGGATAGGTCTATCTGGGTTTAAATAAGCAAATCTTAGATTTCGGGGGAGGGGGGGAGAAACAGCTAAACTAGCTATTCCTTAATCAAATTTCTTTGATTGAGTTTTAACAAAATTCTGATTTTTTTTAAATGAAAGAATATAAAAAATATAGTGAGGCTCAGTTTGCTTGACTCCTAAAGCAAAATGAAAAAAAATACAATTCTCTTCTTTCTCTCTTTTATTAAAAAATAAAACCACCAAATCATCATCAGAAATGTAAATTGTTTTTTAACTAATTCATGAATTGTTATAGTCAAAGTAAATTAGTTTTCCCTTTAAGAGATTTTTAAAGAAAGTGCCACTTTGTTGTTTCATATTAACCTCCCCTTTAAGCTCAGGCCTGAAAAGAATGTTTTGTTTTTATGTGTGAGTGTATGTGCATGTGTATGTGAGTGTGATTTTTGCATCACATAAACCTTTACTTTATTCGGACTGTACTTGTAACATATGCACTGCAACCAAGCTGTCTTATCTTATTGCAGGAAGTCTTGCGGAAATCAGTTGTGGGCTCTGTCTCTTGATTTCTCTCTCTCCAGTGTTCTCTCTTTCTCTAGTTGCCTCCTTCTCTTCTTTTTCTCAATGTCTCTTACTTCTTGTAAGTAGGTCTCTGTGCCTCTCTTTTGTGTCAGTCTCCCTCACCCATTTCTGAGTTTTTTAATGTCTGCCTCATTTGTATTTCTTTATGTGCCCTGCCTAACTTCCAATTTCTTCATCTTTGCCTACTTCTGCATCTCTGCCATCCTATTCTTTTGCCCTTTTCTTTGCTTCTCTGTTCTCTTTTCTCCCTTACCCCCATTCCTCAATTCCCCTTCTCTATATTCCTCTTTCTGCCTCGACTTTTTTCTCCCTGTCTATTGCTCAATAAACATGTTTATCAAGTTATGCTTTCCTAAATCTAGTCTTTCACTTGTGAGCACTATATGAAACATAGCATGAAGTCAATTATATTATGATTCTATTTATTTTCCATTGAATTAAATACTATTGGCTTTAAAATGAATAATTTTACATATTTTTCCCTGAAGAGTCACTAGTATTGCTTTTTTAAAAAATTAAGCTGAAATTGATATTGCTGGCATTTTAAATTTTTTTCAATTTAAAAGGCATTTTGGTAGATTTAATCAGTTCATATAAGTTATCAAATATGCATGAATATAAGAAAATGATATGTACTGTATTAAAATTTATGTATAACATATATATATATAACATATGTATATATTAATCCATTTACATTTTTATGTTCTTAGAATTGAGGCCATTATGATTTTAAAAGCAATACATTTTGAAATAAGTGTGCTGTATGAATCTTGACAGTTCAAGCCACCCATATTAGTTACAAATTTCCCCCTCCACCCCCCATGACATATTTCCTTGGTCAGAAACTTATCTCAGTAAAGAAATGGATATGTTGTATTTAATGAGGGAATAGAGAATTCTGCTTAGTACTTCTTTCTGAAAAAGTCATTTGCCACATTTTTTATGTCCATCTTTTCCTTTCTATTTACTCCAAATTGTGGTCTATTTTGATTTTGCTCTAATATTCTGGTTTGTCTAGTACTTTTATTTCAGAGCAGACTAAAAATGAAAATATGTATCTATTTCTAGATGTTTCCCTTTATAAATTTTAAAGTGTGTTCAAGTGAAAAATGTTTGGTTCTTTGATATAAGGTAGTTTATCCCCGTAAATCTTTTGAAATCATATTTTTTTTGAAATCATATTTTTAAAAGAAAATGATTGCCTTATGGTGTTACCAATAATACTTAAATCATTAACAGTAATTGTGTTCTGTTCTCAAAACAAGTAACTAAGTATAAAAGTATATGTGATTTTGACACCATAGGGAATTCTGTTTAACTCAGCTGGCAACCTGTTTATAACTTAGCAAGTAAGACCTAGGGAATTGCCTGAGACATGGGGAGAGATTAAGTGACTTTCGTTTGTCAGATAGCTACTCGTATCTGAAGGAGTGTTTGAATCAGGATCCTCCTGATTCTAGGTCCAGCTTGCTATCTATTATGCAACTGTCATTAAATTCCAATTGAAAAATAAATAGTTTTATCTATATATGCATATACATATACATACATACACATATATATGTACATACACATATATACGTACATACACACACATACATATATATGTCATCAGGTTATCAGAGGACAATCAAGTCTTTAGGCTTTCAGATTCTTTTATATGCCTTTTCTACTTTTCTATGATTGTTAAAGATTTAATGATCTGTCCAGATTTTTCACTGCATGCCATGCCAGCTATCTCAATACTTGTGACTTTTAATCAAAATGAGTTTTAGCTTTTTATTTTTGTCTTTTTTAAGTCACTTGAGTTTACTGGTCTCTCTCTAGACATACGCCCCCATAGTCATTATTCAAGTATTCTTGAATATGAAAAGACAACAAGAATGAAGAGATAGTTAAGGGCTGAAACACCCAATTTTTGCTTAGCCACGGAACTCAGACCAAGTCCAGTGTCCAAAAGACAAATATTTACGTAGAGCTAGAGAAAGCCTAATGTGGAAAAAACAAAAAGCCCAACAAAGTTTAGCAGACTAGTAGATGATATCTGCATTGCTTCTTTTATCCCTAACTCATTGATGTCTTTCTTATAATTAATGGTTGGTGTTCTTATTAAAAATTTAGTACATCAAAACAATATTCCTTAGGCTTTGTGGAGTCCTAATTATTACTAGCCATTAACTGATTACTAGAGCTTAAGATATAGCCACATTAGGAAGATCTGGGTAGGCCAGCTTGCAACATCATGTGGAGAAGAGGTTGAATGGGATCTTAAATGTTCAGAGTCCAGCTCATGCCTAAGAGAATTTGATACTAAATTAAAAAGCCTAACATGTGGAATTTAATGTTAATGCTAAGTATAAGATAGTTATATTAACTACCCTAGTCAAAATTAGTGCAAAATGCAATAAAACACATCTTTATCAAGCACAGACAGTTCTCACTTTATGTAAATTTGTATTATGCAAATTTGACTTTACCATTCTAAAATAAATCCACATTTTAAAAAAGAGACTACTTGAGAATAATATTGCATGCTTTCATCCGGTATACAAGGGGGGAAAATGAGACACCATCCAAACAGCTCTCAATAGCTTCATAAAAAAAAAAAAATCGCATGGTCAACCACCAATAACAGCTTCATGTGCTAGGTTGGGAAGTGGCAATGTACTAAACACCTATGTTAACTATACCATACAGTGTTATGCTATACTTTATCATTAACTTTACTTTTCATTTGATAATTCTATTTATTATCATAATATAACATTTAATATATCTGCATTTTGGTACTTTTCATGACTTTTGTGTATGGCTTTGTTATGTAGGTGAAGTGAAATTGGTGGGTAAGAAAAAAAATGTGGCAGACGAGATTTTTTTAAGCTAAAATACTTAGTTACAATAAAGAGTCATGTGAAAGTTGCTTTAAGTAGAGGTTTGCAGAATGGTCTCCCTTAAGTAAAGGGAGAACTGTCTATACTCTGCAAGAGGAACAGTGCCCTGGGGATATCAAGGGGGAGGCGAATGGGGGGGGGGGAAGATAAGCTTACTTTCTATTGGTATGGAGTCATGTCAACTAATCTTGGTGTTGACTCATCACTTTTGGAGGCTCTACAGCTTCATGTTATTCTGCATACTAAACGTACCATCTGCCTACTCTCCTAAATGAAACATTTTAAGATACATTTTTTCCAGTTTTATCCTTGCTTATTCCTTCCTTCTCACTTTACTCTTTGGTCTACCAATCACCTGGCCTTTCGGATTAGTTTAAGTGCACATTCATACTATTGAATGATTATAAAATGTCACTTTTTTTGCCTAAATTACTCTCCTTTAGCTGTGAGACCCTGGTCAAGTTACTTAACCTCTGAAGTGTCCTACCTGTATTAATAAAAGGAACTTTAGGGGCAGCTATGTGGCAGAGCACTGGCCCTAGAGTCAGGAAGACACGAGTTCAAATGTGGCCTCTGACACTTGACATGTACTAGCTGTGCGGCCTTGGGCAAGTCACTTAACCCCAATTGCCCTGCCAAAGACAAACAAAAAAAAAATAAAATGAACTTTATCATCCAGATGTTTTCCATGTAAATGAAATCATAGGCCCACTACCTATCCTTGCCAATGATGTAATTTTGAATTTATTTTATGACATTTTACATCCTCCTCTCCAAGTCTAATCATTGACAAGAACTAACTGAGTTTCTAGAGGCATTATTATCCCTCTCTTCGCCTTTCACTACAATGTAGATTTTGGTACAACCTTGTTCTCCCTTCAGCTTACCAATTATCAAAATCTTTTTTTTTTTTAAGATTAGTATTACCGAGCACGTTTTCTTTTTTTTCTCTTATCTTCTTTTCTCCTTTTCCTGCTTCTGTTCTCTGCTCTTCTCCCCTCCCTCTTCTGTTCCCTTCCCAGTCCCCTCCCTTGCCCTCCCCTCCCCTCACCTGTCCCCTTGTCTTCTCTCCCCTCCTCGCCCCTCCCCTCTCCTCTTCTTTCCTCTTTCTCTTCTCTTCTTTCCTCTTCTTTTTTCTCTCTGTCTCTATCTCTTCCTTTATTTTATTTGTGTATTCATTTATCCATTTATTTATTTATTTACTAATTTATTTATGCTTTGATTTGTTTAGAGACTTTCTTTTTAATTTGCATAATATTCATAAAGCAATTTGAATTCTCTGGATAATGTGCCAAAGTGCTTCATGAATAAAAATGAATTGTAATATACTAAGGTCGTCATATTTACAGGAAGCTGTGGGGTAGAGGTCACATTATAGTAGTTCAATCTAAAAATATTATTCCTACTCTGAATTCTCAAGTTCAAGGCTTGTGCTTTAACTTCCAGGCTAATTGTTTTTTTTTTTTCCTGAGGCAGGGAGAATGGTGGTCAAAAGTAGTAGTATAGAAACTTCATGATTGTATCATAACGTGCATATTTTTTTAAACCAACAATGTATTGATGAGGGAACTGAGCTTGGTCATGTATTCTTTAAAATTTATTCTTTATATAGCTACTTATCTAAAAGCCAAAGAATATCTTAATAGTGACCCACAGAGAGATTTGTTGGCATTATATGGGATGAATAAGAAAGGTAAAATATTGGGATGGCTTTTTATTTGGAGCAAAAATGCTTGCAATTACTAACATGTCAGGGGAGCCCAAGTGAAGACCTATGTAGATTGTTACCTATAATTAGGAGTTTAAAAATTAATTGAAAATATAATCATGCATAGTTTGGTGGATTTTTTTTTTTTTTTGCAGAAGTTGGTTTCCATAATTTTATTTGATTTTTATATAGACCAGGATTGAATTCTTCAGATAATGAAGTAAGACCTGGGACTCATTCAAGAACTTCCACCCCCCCCCCCCCCCCAAAAAAAAAAAAACCAAACCCAGAAGCATTGAAAATCACTGAATGAATTTCAATACAGATGCCTTAGTACTGCTTTGTCAGTTTGACACAGTTACTTGTTTATTTCATGCCAAACAGTGGCATAAGACTGTGAGGCAGTTGGATCCTGGTTGGAATAAATAATTAAAAAAAAAACAAATCAATACCCACCTTTCTTAGATATAATAGTTTAGGAAAATTGAGTATATGTGTCCAAATCATAGTTGTTTTCAATTCAAAACTTTAGTAACTAGAAGCCATTCCTATATGATGGTAATCTGATAACCTATTTTGAAACACGTTTATTAAGCTCATTATGATTCTATGTGCCTCTAATGAAAGGATTGTTACACAATGGTTGGAGAAAATGAATTGTCCTTCTACCTCTAGGGTTGCTTCTTTTAGTGCAAGCCAGGATTGCCCTCAATCTTATGGGCAATATCCAACTTACAACTGATTGGAATTTTTGCTAAAGTAAATTTAAGTGAGGAGATGCCAAGAAAAAAAATGTGGCAGACGAGATTTTTTTTAAGCTAAAATACTTAGTTACAATAAAGAGTGCATGTCACAGATGAATAGTTAGTAATGGCTTCAGATTAGCAGGAAAAGAGCAATTCCCATATGCTGATTCTAGTCTCCTAACCGAAAAAAAAAATGTTATAGAAAAACTGAACAGTATTTAACAAGCTGTGAGTTAAAGCAACAGTGTCAACGTATCTAGTTCCAGAAGGATAACAACGTTACCATATTTCTTCAAAAATATTTTAAGATACTTTGCAAAACAGAAAGATAGCTCTAAGTGAATCTAACTCCTACTTCCCACCCCCCACCCCCATGGGTAGCCTCATTGAGTTTAGATAACAACTTTTTTTTTGTGACTTCCTGATTCTAAAATCTGCTTGGATGGTGAAGCTCATTATAAAAAAAATACTGAGCAGAGGTGAGACTTTGCAATATAGAGACTTTAATGACTAAGTCAGGGATAGATCAATCAATCAATCGACAGGTATACATTAAGTACCTATTATTGTGCCAAGCACTGTATTAGTCACTGCGGTGACAGAGACAAAAATGAAGTAGACCCTGCTTCTTTCTCAAGGAGTGTACCTTTGATCAGAAGAGATAACCGCTTCATACATAAAAGTAAATGTAAAATAAATGCAATATAATTTGGGGAGGAGATAGGGGTGTAGCAGCTGGGGGCTTCAGGAAAAGCCTTATGTAGGAGGTCGAAGTTAAGCTGCATTTTGAAGGAAATGAAAGATTCTGAGAGACAGAGGTGGGAAAGGAATGCATTCCAGAAGTAAGGTAGAGCCTTTGTAAAAGGAAGGAGATGGGATAATGAGTGTCATGTAAAGGAACTTTGAGGATTCCCTAAGTAAGCAAGAACCATTGGCCCTTTGTGGTGTATATTGAAAACTTAGTTTCTGGTATGTTAATTTTCATCTCACTTCAAGTAACTCCCAAGAGAAACATTAATATAACTCATTTAGTTATCTTGGAAACCATGTGATCCTCTCACTTGCAATATCATCAAGCCTGGTAATTTTCTGTGAAGCCAAGGATTTGGAAGCTATCCTGTGTTCAGCCCTTCTGAACTTGTGGCATAGAGATCCTTTAGTAATATTGCAGACAACACCTTCAATAGTCATCAACTTCATTTCTTTTCAAAGGCATTTCCACGGTCCTCACTCTCTCAGGGTGTCACAATGTGCACATATGGGCGATGTGACTTTTTTGTCTCTGTGAACTTAAACAAAGCTGCCAGCTTTAATTTTAGACTTTGCAGCCTTGACAGTGTCCCTTTAAAAAGCCTATAATATGATACCCATCATATTTCAGCTAAAAAGAGCCTGAAAAGAAAAACAAAAAGATGAGATTATATTTCCTTCAGTATAGTGGGGAAGAGATGTCTCTTGGTGTTCTTTGTTTCGTAGAGACACACAAAATTACTCAGAATAAAAGAGATAATCCCCCTTGCATCCTCACTAAGGGGGAAAACACAGCATAAATGTTGTCATTTTGTTACATTGTGCTAGTAATGGGTGCGTCCCACTTTGTTGGATTTTAGGCAACAACTTGACCTCACGTCTGCATGCCAAATTAGCAGTCTGGCTTGTGCTAAACACTTTCCAAAAGAATTAAAAAAAATACAGAAAAATCTATGTTAATTAGCTGTCAGTAATTTCATCTGTGAAGTAATATCTCTTATTCACATTGCCTAGGTCACTCAATGGTTATGTTATGTACCTAGGGCATTTCATCCATTGTCAATCTCCTAAAAGTCAGTCAGGGCATTGTGGTTCAGTTGATATCTTCAGTTGTAGTGAATTAAATAGTCTTAATCTCTAGAAAGAGTTAATATTCTTTCTTAAATACCTGCCTAATTGCCAAGGAGTGACTTAGGGGGTGAGGAAGGAATATAGCATTAGCCTTATGTTCAGCTGTTGCTGCCAGCATGATTTTAAGTATATATTCAATATGTGAGCATTTGTAGAGAAATTACACTTTGCCGGAGAGGAGGAAAATCAAAAGTTCTACTTTTTAAAGAAAAAAGAACCACTTGATCCTGCCTTCTTACCAGAAAAGTTTGGCTGACCTTTTTATCACACAGAGTTCTATGAAGAGAACTGTGCATGGGGAAACAGTTGGTAGTTTTTCTATTCAAACATAAACACAGACCAACACCTCCTAGCCCAACTGGAAGACATAACTATTCTGTGAAGAGAGATTTATGTATCTAGTGAGAACTCCTAGGTTAACCTTTTCCTAATCTTTTAAAATATAATTTCCCTGGAAATATTCTCATTTGTATGTTTCTTTAGACTTTCCAAAGAAGTTACTTCACCCAGTTCTGCTTTGGAACCAGAAAGTGCTCAATCCAGCATGTTGAGGTTTTGTTTGCTCGATAAATTAGCATTGATTTAGCACTTGTTACATGCCATGCACTTTGTTGAACACTGGAAATATAAATCTCAAAGTAAGACAATACCTGACCTCAAGGAACTTCCATTATGCTAGCAAATGTCAGCTCCAATGCAAAACATCAGGTGGCTTTGGCTAATGATATTGTATAGACCTGGATTGATTTTTAGTGCTATTTAAAAAAAAATAAAATTATTATTTATTTTAAAAATTCTTTTCTTTTTAAATTGAGTTACAAATTGTCTCCCACCCTCCTACCTTTCCTCAATCCATTGAGAAAGCAAACACTATGATATCAATTATACATGTGAAATCATGCAAAACATATTCTTGTATTATCCACGTCACCAAAAAAAAAACCCAACAAAAATAAAGTGAGAAAGTCATACTTCATTTTTCACCCAGAGTTCATCAGTTAACTCTCTGGAGGTGGCATTTTCTTGGATCATTGTATTGATCAGAGTGGCCAAGTCTTTCAAAGCTGATCTTCATTATAACGTTATTATATATAAATATATGTAACATTATTATATATATATAAAACATTATTATATATATATATAACCATGTATATATATATATATATAAATATATATAACATTATTGTTATGGTGCACAGTGATCTCTCAGTTCTTCTCATTTCACTTTGCATCAGTTCATATAGGTTTTTTCGTGTATTTTACTGAAACCACCCCCTTCATCATTTCTTATAGCAAAATAGTATTCCAACAAAACTGCCTGGTAGTTGTTCAGCCATTCCTCCATTGATAAGTGTACCCTTAATTTCCAATTCTTTGCCACCACAAAAGGAGGTGCTGTAAATATTTTTGTATGTATAGGTCCTTTTCCTTTGATATCTTTTAGCAACAGGCCTAGTAGTGGTATATAGTGTAATGGTTCTTTTTTTTTTTTAACAAATTTTATTCAGTTCCACATATAGTTGAGAAATGTGGCCTTTATCAGAGAAAGTTGGTATAAATTTTTGTGATATTACTTCATCGTCTACAGCATTTCTAGCAAAATGTAGATTCCCCGATAATTTCTTGTTATTAGGACAATTTTTGCTTTTTCTTTATTTGATCATGATTACTACCCCCTGCTTATCTTACTTTGTCTGAAGCATAATAGATTCTGCTCCAGCCCTTTATTTGAACTCTGTGTGTCTTTCTCTTTCAAATGTGTCTTTTGTAAGCAACATGCTGTTGGATTCTGGTTTTTAATTCTTTTAATTCATTTTGCTATCCATTTTCATTTTATGGGAGAGCTCATTCCATTCACATTCACAGTTATGATTACTTTGTATTTCCTTACATCCTATTTTCTTTTGTTTATCCTTCTCTCTCTCTTTTTATCCTGTCCCTCCTCAAAGTTCTGTTTTGTTTCTGACCATTGCTTCCCTTAATCCACCTTTTATTATCTCCTCCTATGTCTCTTATCTCCTTCTCTCCTAGTTTCCTATTTTTATACCCAACTGAGTGTCTCTGTGTGTGAACAGATAGATAGAATTCTACCCTCTTTGAATAAAGTCTAACAAGAGACATATTCAAGCATTGCCCCTTCCCCATTTTCTCTCCATTATGAAAGTTTTTTTTTTGCATTTCTCTTTTATGTAAGAAAAAATTTCCCCATTCTGTTTCTTCCTTTTCTCTTTACCCAGTGCATTCCTCTTTCTTACTCTTTCATTTTGTTTTGCGAACCCAACACAATCAAGTCTCACTTATGTCCTCTAACTATGTAGACTCCTAATAATGATAAAGTTCTAAGGAATTACAAGTATCACCTTCGCATATAGGAATGTTAATAGTTTAAACATATTAAGTCCCTTATAGTTTCTCTTTCATGTTTAACTTTTTATGCTTCTCTTGAGTCTTGTGTTTGAATGTCAGATTTTCTATTCAGCTCTGGTCTTTTGATCACAAGTGTTTGAATGTCCTCTATTTCATTAAATGCCTTTTTTTTCACCTGAATGATCATACTCAGTTTTTAGGATAAATTATTCTCGATTGTAATTCTAGCTCATTTTCCTTCTGAATATCACAACCCAAGCCCTCTACTCCTTTAATGTGGAAATTGCTAAATCTTGTGTGATCCTGACTATGGTTTCATAATATTAGAATTGTTTCTTTCTTGCTGCTTGAAGCTCTGGAATTTGGCAATAATATTCCTGGGAGTTTTCCTTTTGGGATCTCTTTCAGGAAGTGATCTGTGGATTCTTCTAATTTCTGTTTTACCTTCTGAATTTAAGATATCAGGGCAGTTTTCCTGAATAATTTCATGAGATATGATGTCTAGGCTTTTTCTTTAATCATGAGTTTCACATAGTATTATAAATTATATTTTCTCAATCTATTTTACAGGTCACTTTTTTTGAAAGGAATATTTCACTTTTTCTTTTCTCTTTCCCATTCTTTTGACTTTGCTTTATTGTTTCTTGTCATCTCATGGAGTCAGTAGCTTTCAGTTGTGCAATTCTAATTTTTAAGGAATTATTTTCTTCAATAAATTTTTGTGCCTACTTTTCTTTTTTGGCCTATTATGCTTTAAAGGAGTTCTGTGGATTTTTGTGCCTTCATTTGGCCGGTTGTGTTTTTTAAGGTGTTATTTTCTTCTGTATTTTTTCCTTTTTCCTCTTTTATCAGGCTATTTAATTCTCCTTTCATAATTTTCTTGCATCACTCTCTTTTTTTCCAATTTTTCCTCTATTGCTTTTATTTCTTTCTTTAACTCTTCCAGAAATTCTTGTCAGGCTTGAGTCCAATTAGAATCTTTCTTTGAGGCTTTGATTGTAGCTATTTCCACATTTATCTTCTGAGTTTATGTCTTAGTCTTCCCTGCCACAGTAGTAGCTTTTCTTGCTCAAGTTTTTTTTTTTTTGTCATTTGCTCATTTTTCATTTCTTGGCTTTGAATTTTGTGTTAAAGTTGTACTTTGCTCACCTAGGGGTAGGGAGGCACTCTACCAAGCTTTAGATTTTTTCTTACTGATGTTTTCAGTGCTAATGCTTGAAGTCTGCAAGTTTTTGGTGTGAAGTGGGAGAGATAGGGTCACTGCTTTCCTAGTCTATACTCTGGTCTGTATTCAGGAAGGACCCCTGCTCCCCTTTAGCCACAATCTTTATCCCTACTCTTTGGAACTATGACCATGTTCTTTGCTCTCCTGTTTCCACAAGCACTAGTGCTCCTCTTGATTCTAGAACTATGACCAGGTTTCCTTTTCTCCTGCAGCTGTGAGCTATAGCACTCCTTTCTGCCTTGGAATTGTGATCAGTGCCCCTGTTCCCTTACAAGTGCCCAAGCTCCCATGTAACTGACCACAAGTGCTGCTTTCTGCCCTGGAACTGTGACCCAGAACTGTTTATGAGTAATAGAGTAGCCAATGAGTGCCAGCTGTACCTAGAGCCAGCAAAGAGTCTCTTGCAATCTCTTTCTGATCAGTTGTTCTTACTGTCTCTGGGCTGAGAGTTCGTGAAATTGCTACTGCTGCTGCTGCTTGCAAAGGCTGTCACTGGTGCTCCAGTTTTCTGCAAGCAGTATGAACAATGCTACACCTCTGTCATAGTCCTCTCCTATCAACCTCCTAAGTTGTCTTAGGCTGGGAAAATACCTCTCCTTGATCTTTGTTGCTTTAAAATTTGATTTGGAGTTTTATTTTAAATCTTTTTTGAGGGGAATGTTGTGAGAGTTTAGGTGGATTGCTGCCTGTTTTCTGCCATCTTGGCTCTGCCTTTTGATTTTGAGTATTAATGACGTAATACACATTTGTAAATTTACACATTTCCCTTGTTTCTTGATTGAACTTACATCTTAGATCTCTTTACTTAATATCCTAAATCCATAAAATATTAGAACTAGAATGACATTTGAGAGATCAAAGATTCTACTTCCTGTCTTCAAATTCCTAGTGTTCATGGTAATGTGGTCCTGGTGATGATACTAATCATGAAAATCCATGTTTATTCAGTAGTTTTTGGCCTGTTACAGGGCACTAAATCCTGACAAGAAACTTCCTCTATCAATACAGATCAACAGCTGCTCTAAAGCTTTTAGTCTTAGAATTGCTTGGGGGACAGTGCCCCTCCACCCACACCCCCAGCATCACACAACTGGTATTTGTCAGAGGAATGACTTGAATATATATTTTCCTAACACAGAGGCCAGTTCTAGCAATACCACCTCTCCTATAGTACTTTAGAATTTTGGTAGTGGTTGCATTTTGTTGAAACCTTCCTGGACATTTCTTTATTCTATAACTTACAGGTAGCAGAATGTGACAAGCAAAATTGCCATTGAATGCATTATGGTCTGAGGTCTGTCTTAGTTCTTGCTGAACTAGAGAATTTCGAAGGTGGAAGGAAGCTCAGAGTCCAACTAACTGAACTCAGACCTAAATAAGAATCCTGTCTAAAATGGTAGCCGAGTCAATGAATAAATATTTATTAAGCACCTGTTATGTGCTGGCCCTGTACTAAGTTCTGGAGACACAAAGAAAATGCAAAAGACAGTCCCTGTCCTCAAAGAACTCACAATCTAATGGGGAAGACAACACATAAAAAGTACTGGAAAAACCAAGGTTGAGGGGGACAAAGACCTGTAGTGAGGGGAAGAGCGATGATGTCTTGTCCTGGGCCCTCTCCTTAAATAAAGAGTCTCAGAGGAGGTCTCCAATGTCCATCTCCTACCCTCTGCAATCAGAAGGGCTGGGTCCAAGGGGCAAGCTATATTAAAGATGGATGAGTTTCAGAGTTGATGTGATCTTTCAGGAAGTTGAGTTCTGACCAGTGCTCATACCGTATTAATTCTTTGTCCCATTCTGGTCAATTACTTTCGTGTCATCCAAATGTTAATTGCTTATACCCAACTTTGATCTTTGCTGTAGCCTGCCTGTATAATCTAATTCTGTCTCCAGTCCTGTCTGGATATATGATACCTGGAAATATGAGATATAATAAATAATAATTGTAATAACAACAACAACATAAGGCCTTTCCTGATATGGGCTTTAACTATATCCTCCTTTTGAGTCACAGATGGGGAACTTGCTTCCTCAAGGCCACAGGTGGCCCTCTAGGTCCTTGGGTATAGCCTTTTGACTGAGTCCCAGTTTTACAGAACAAATCTTTTTATTAAGGAGATTTGTTCTGTGAAGTTTGGATTCAGTCAAAGGGCTGCACTTGAAGACCTAGAGGGCCACAAGTGGCCTTGAGGCCACAGGTTCCCCACCCCTGGATCCTTAACTATCTCATTCATTTTTTTCACTTAATCTTATGTTGCTCTGCATTTTTAATTGACTATTCTATGGGTTCCTGCCATGTCACTCTAGGCAGTTGGTAAGAAAACTCTTGAGAGGAAAAGATCATCTCTCTCTCTCACTCTCTCTCTCTGTCTCTCTCTCCCTCCCTCCCTCCCTCCTCCCTTTCTCTCTAGCTGCCTCAGCCTAATGTGTTGTTCAATAAAATGGATTCATTGATGGGTTAGTTTGGGAATATAAAAACCCACCGAACATGACATCTATTGGAGTCTTAGTATTTCAACTTTCCCACCCCAGAGGCTCACTATAGTTTCTAATACAATGCATTATTTATTACCATAAAATGGGTAAAAATAGGTTTTTTATCTTTTCAAATATGTGAATTTATTATTTACTTCAATTATGTACCAGATACCTAACTCTTAGAAAAAGATAAATCTGAAATGAACTCTTTTTATGTATTTAATGATATTGGCATACTGCTAGAATTTAAATTAAATTTCTCCATTAGGCAAGGTAGTGACAAATATAAGAACTTTTAGCATTGTATTGTCATGTGATAAAATTGCATTTTTATATAAAAAACTAAGAATTAATTATTAAAATTAATTATCTCATGATGTGACATTTCTCCCAAGAAATGATTATGTGCAAATTGAATTATCTACTCCAATGTGTCTTCACTATTTCCAAAGGTCTATGAGTTTATTGGTTCAGGTGTTTTACTTCTGATGTAGATTTCAATCTTTAGCTTATTTAGATGGTATCTAGGAATTTCTTTTGCCAAAAAATTTAATTGTCTGGTGGCCAACTTGCTAATAATTAACTAGAAGAGAACACTTTAAATATTCATTTTATCTAAGTTGAGCATATGTAAGTCTGTACAGTAATGCTTATTTCTTCTCAGAAAATGAAAATTTTTCCCGATATTGGTGTTTAAATTTTAAAGTATATGATTTAAAATTCAAACTTTTTTTTCCAAAAAAAAATGAAAATGGGAACATACTGGAAAACATACACACAAACACACACAGACACACACAGATATAGTTACGCATATCTCAAATATATAGTTACATATATCTCAAATAATTGGAGAATAGTTAAATAAATTAGTATGCTTGTGAGAATATTATGGTACCCCAAAATGTATAAACATGAAGTGTGTAAGGAAATATGAAAATACATATTCGAGTTAATCCAGTGTCAAACAGTGTAACTAGAACTTTATACATTTATTAGAATTGTGCAAAAAGAAGAGAAAATAGCTTTAAAAAATGAAGGAAAGTGGGTCAAATGTGGTGAAGTATTGATCAGGACTAGGATAGGAACTACAACCAAAGTATTTTCTTTGTTTGGTCTTGGTTCTTTCACTTGGTTTTGTCTTATTAAAGGCTAAAGATTAAGGGTAAGATTTTATTTACCCCTTGTTTTTTATGCATATTGGATATTGACAACTGCTATGATTGTATTTATTTTTCATGAGTTCTATGATCTCATTGATCTCAGGGCTTATATTCCTCTACCAATGCAGAGCTGCACCTTCTCACAGCTAGAGTTGCCTGGGGCACTGAGAGGTTGCACAAGATTGAACAGACAGTACCTGTCAGAGGGGCAAGTTGTTTCCAGGTCTTCCTTATTCTGAGTCCAGCTCTCTATCCATTGGAGAATACTATCTCTAGTTATGTGTATGTGTGTGTGTGTGTGTGTGTGTATGCACATATATGTGCATTTTAAATGGAAATCTTTCTAAAGGGTGCCTGTTCATTAAAGAGACTAAAGACTAAGGACTGGACCTGTGGTTTTACTGATATAGGAAAGTGCTGGGTGAGAAAACTTCCTCTCCCAGTGCAGTTTGGCACCTTGTCTGCAACTTACAATAAGAGAGCGGCCTTGAAGAGTGAGAGGCTCAATTACTTGCCCAGTGTCATGAAGCCAGTATGTATAAGAGGCTGGATTTGAACCTTGATTTTCCTAGCTTCAAAAGCAACTCTCCATTCACTATGTTATGTTGCCTCAGTATCCTTAATGATTGAGTGACTTTACTGTGAGCATTGTACATTTTACTGGCAGTAATTCTAGATCCAGACAGTATAGAGCTGTGTGTTGAATGATCACTGACCTCAGGAAATATCTTTGATATTGTGTTCCTTTAAAAGCGTCTAACGTCATATTGCTTTGAATACTCACTGTTGTTCACCACCTTTATAAGACTGGGCAAGTTTTTTGTTTGTTTGTTTGTTTGTGTTTTTTTACTTTTTTGTATCTAGGTAACCTTATTGGTAGACTTCAGATGTTGCAATATACTGTTTCTTGGGAATTTCTCGTCTCCAAATACTATGATCTTTTGAAAATATTGCCTATAATCTTTATATCATTAAAACAATAGATTATAGGAATTATCTAGTCAGATGATAAATATTCCTTTTTCTTTTCATGGGAGGGAGTCAGGAGGGCATGCTGTCAGAGTCCATATGGTAGAATAGCATCAGGATGATCTGTATCCAAGTCCTGGTTCTGACATATTTTAGTTGACAATTTGCTTAACTTCCCAGTACCCCTTATGCAACTTTCACAGACTATATATAAGATACAACTAAAATGGCTGATCTACATTGATGGAGTGGGTTTCCACACCCTGTATCAATGATATCATAGATCAGAATAAAAAAATAACCCTAGGTCCTAATATCAAGGTCTTCCTCACTGCTTCAAGAATTTGTGTGACAGGGTTTGGTGAGCATTTACTCTAGGTTTCACAATTCTTTATCGGGACAAGGTTCTTCTGTGGAAATGACCCTAGACTACAGTTTTGTCCAGACTCTCTTAATTGGCTAATTTAATAAAAGTTGAGGAACAGACGACATTAAAAATTGCATCATTTAATGTTATAATAAGATTTAAAGTTCTGCATAATGGATCCAGTTTCTCATGAAATCTCTTGATCAAATTTCCCATGAAATTTATGTTGAAACTTGATCAAGTTTCACATGAAATCTTGGTTGTGAAACTGATCACATGCCTGGCATAGAGGCATTTTATAGTAGTGATGAAGGACTTCAATTATCTGGATATCTGATGTAGTGTTCTCTCTCTTTGTCTCTCTCTGTCCCTCTGCCTCTGCCTCTGCCCCTGCTCCTGCCTCTCTCTCTCTCTCTCTCTCTCTCTCTCTCTCTCTCTCTCTCTCTCTCTCTCTTTCTCTCTTTCTCTGTATGTGTGTCTCTGTTTCTCTGTCTCTGTCTCTCTCATCCCTCTATTTCTTTTTCTTTGTAGGTCTCTGTCTCAAAAGCAAAACAGTTAATATTTTCTTGCCTTACCTTAATGATGATTCCATCCTTTCATTTGTGGAAGCACCTATGGGAGGAAGTTATTGTGTGCTTGATTTGCACTAATAAAGAATAATTAGGTGCTGGAAGTGGTGATAGTGGGAATGGGGGTAAGTGACCCTTTTGTCTTAGAATTTATAGTAGAGAAGGATAGGAAAGCTGATTAAAGTCTGTGATGCCCTTTAGATTTGGCAATAATAGCTCTCAAAGACTTCAGTGAAAGGTAGCATCCCATGATCTAAATTTTTATAGGGAAAGTCATCCCAGCAAAAGACAGGATGCTCTATGGAAGGAAATTCTGAAGAGAAAGAATTCAAATGAGAAAACGAGTTGTCGAAAGATATTGACATGGATGCATGGGGGATTCATCAATCAAATTAGAGTACAAAAAGTGTGCACAGAAATTGGAAGCATGGACAGATAAATGGAGGATGGAAGACCTAAGTACACTTTGACTACAATAGCTATGAACCTCAGCTGAAGAAGGAAGAAGTGGCTGAGAAGAAAATGATTTTTAATTCACAAGAATCCAGAGTGATTCTGTTATTTTTCTTTGTCTTCGAGAGTTTTCCATGCTGGCAAATTGTTTTGATTTCTACTTTCATCAGTGTTTCTAATCTAGATGAAGAAGAAACACTTCATTTTCCCCCCTTTTTTCTCTCCTATTCTGTATCTTCTCATTGAAATATAATATAGTGGCTTTAGAAGAGTCCTTATGCATCATCTTGGCCATCTTGGCCCCTCCCTACTTTATAAATAAGGAAACTGAGGCTCAAGGTCACATAAGGAATTAGCCTTTTTACTCCCCCATTATTCAGTGCTCTTACCCCTTTTCTTGTAATTCTGGTACTGGGAATTCCTCTGAAGAAAAAAACATTTTAAAAATTTGTTTCCAGTTCCAGTGTCACCCTAAATGTTCAAAATGCTTGCAAAAATTATTCTATGTTACAGTATTTTGAAGTGTCTCCAAAAAAATCTTCTCTTAAACAATAATTATAAATTCCATTAGGCCATGAACTCCTTGAGAGCAGAGACTATATGCCTTTTTTAGTGTCCTTACTTCTTAGCACAGCACAGGGCACATTGTAGGCATTTAATAAATGGTAGTCGACTGACTATAGTTATAAAATAAACTCAGTTACAAAAAGTATAAAGTATGGGAGAACTTTGACTTTCACCTTTTGTGTGTGTGTGGGTATGTGAGTGTGTGCGTGTGTGTGTGTTGTTTAGTAAAATTAATTCCTTTAGAGTACACCTCCAAATATAAATATACATTTTTGGTTATAAAATTATCTTTATATTAATCATTTGAATGTATAGACTATTTACTTTAGAGTCGTTATAGTGTTAGAGCTTCCTCTACCTGTGGCTTCTACTTACAAGACATTTTTTTAAAAATACTGTCATGTACATCTAACAGAAATTCACCTAAATAAAAATTTCTGGTTTCTTTGGTTTGACTTAGAACAATAGGGAGGAGCAAAGGATGTAGTACCAGCGATACTGCTGGGTTTTAGCTGTAGGCTTCTGCAAACATACCTCAGAGACCTAGCCTCCATGGTTGTTAGTGCCTCAAGATGATGAATATGAGCATTTATTCTTCTGGGCCAAATTCATGTCAGGAGGTTCACAGCCTGCTAAAGATGAATAGTATTCACGAAAATAAATCCTATAAGTATTAGAGATGTGTTTTTTTATTGTGTTTGTACATTTTGGAGAACTCCAAAGTACCAACCTGGGAAACAAAATTTTTTAAAAGATAAGATTAAAAAAGGGGGGCTAGAGGCTTCCCCTTGAGGATTAAAAGGGGGCAGGGCTTTCCCTTGCAAATTTCCATGACATAATGGTCCTTTTATAATCTACATTTAATACCTTAAGGTTTGAAAGAGCTTTATATATATTATCTCATTTGACCTTTTAACAACAATCCCGGGAAGTGCTATTACTATCTTTATTTTACAAATGGGGAAAGGGAGGGTCAGAGAAGACATGGGACTCCTAGATCACACAACAAGTAAGTGTTTGAGAAAAAATTTAGATTTGGGTCTTCTGGGACTCCAAGGCTAGCAGCAATCTATTCATAATGTCAAATTGCCTCTCTAAGAGAGGGGTGTGTGTGTGTAAGTGTATATATGTATGTATATGTGTATGTATTTATATATATATACAAATATATATATAATAGAAAGCATCAAAGCACCAAAAGAATGTAAAGCAAAAAGTGAGATATAAAGAAAACAGTAGATAATGATTCAAAGGAATTCAGAGCAAGAATTAGAAATAATTGTTTCTTTTTAAAAGCTAATTGGTGAATTTTGTAGTAGTAACAGCACCAATCATGTGTCATCTTGAGACAGAAAAGACAATCATATCAGATATTCCTGTGTTTAGGGTCTAGATAACAGCATCCAGCTTCTAATTCATCAGTTCTTCAGGTTCTAATTTTGATTTTTACTAATATATTGGATCCTGATAACAGTTTGTGCAGTCTTTCTGAGAACAGCAGGATTTAGGTCAGAGAATACTTGGATTGTGGGTTATAGCTGCATTCTTTAGTCTAGTAATACAAATTGAAAGTAATAGGAGTGATTTTGTTATTGTTCAATTGTGTCCAACTCTTTTTTGGCAGAGATATTGTAATGGTTTATCCTTTCTTTCTCCAGTTCTTTTTAAGATGAGGTCCTGAGGCAAACAGGGTTAAGTGACTCGCCCAGGGTCACACAGCTGGTTAAGTGTCTGAACATGATTTGAGCTCAGGTTCTCTTGACTCCAGGGCAGGTATTCCATCTCCTGGGCCACCTACCTGCCCATAATAGGAATGATTTAAAGGAGGTAATCATTAAATGGAATATAACTGAAAAGTTGGACAGGTGGCCATAGAGAAGTCCCCCAAGAAACTCTCTAAGGCTATGAAGTTGCAAAGAAGGTGGCAACCTGCATTGATAGAGGGAAATCCTCACCAAGAATGTAATCACAAGTCCAATAAAAATATGTGTCTATTCTAAACATGTCTCTCTGTCTTTGTCTCTGTGTCTCTATGTCTGTCTGTCTCTCCCCCCTCTAGCTAGCTAACTCTAATATATACAACACATATATGAAATTGGATATGTGAATGTTTCTTAGTTATCTAGATTCTATTAGGTTCTATTACACATATATAAATAAAATGGGATTAGATCAATTATGTATATATGAGATATAGATTATTAGCTATATTAGATGTAAAGATACTGTTAGATCTACCTATCTAATTCCATTTTCCCCTTTATATATGAATATGTATAATAGAACCTTCAGTTTCAAATTTCTCAGGGTGGGGGACAATCTGGATATACGGAAATTTCTTTGTTTCTGTGTTGCTCTGATCACATCTCCTGTCTTGGCCCTAAGCTCCACTTTTAACTCCTAATTCAAGTTCCATTTTGACCCTGCCCTTCTTATTCTCTTTATTTCCAATCTTGAGTGAGATTTTTTTTTTAAATTCAGCAGTTCATCAAAGAGTGTCCTAAGAGAATGAGGAAAGGGAATAAACATTTATATAGTATCTACTATGTGTCAGGCATCGTGCTAAGCACTTTAGGAACCATACTGAGGCAGTCAGAGATTAAAATTTGCTTGTCTAACTGCTGAGATTTGGTGGTTACAGCAGCATTACAAAGCAGAGTTTGATTTCTACCCTTTTAAAAAGAATAGAAGATGAGTAAATACATAAGAGGGTCAAATGGGTAGGAATATATTCAAGTTCTACTATATGTACAAATATAGAACTAAGTGGTTTCTTCGGTCCAGATAAATTAGCCAGGGCGTTTCTAACCTGGCCAGTCATACCACACCACAAGGGCAGCAACCTTAGACTAAATCTACACAAGGCAACTCTTTTCAAACTTTGGTCCCAGACATTGGTTTCCTATGCTTTGTTGTCTGAGAAGATCAAATTAGAGGAGAAGCAAATGTCAGAAATACCAGGAAGAGAGGCAAAATGATTCATTGAGAATCAGACAGCATACTTTTGTCCAGAAAACTATCCTCAGATAGTAGCTTCAAAAAACTGACAATTAATGGATCTGTTACTGGCAAATCTAATTCAGTGAAATCATATTTCCCCCTTATCTCCCTTCATGTAACAATATCTCAATATTTTTAGAATCTGTGACTTTATCTATATTTTTCTTTAAGAGTAGAAACCAAACTCTGCTTTATGTTGCTGCCATGGGCATTGAATCTCAGCAATTGGGCAAGCAAATCTCACTGCTTCTGTGTCTTATTAGACTGTTTAATGAACTGTAATAAGCCTTAGCAGACCAGAGAGCAAATTTAATTAATTATTTTTTTATGTTACAGAAAAATTTTAGTAGTCATCAGATGTACTAATTTCATTAACATATGTCTTCACAAGATATTGTGAAACAAATAACTATATCCTAAATATTTGAGTTCAAACAAAGATGTGACAGCACCATAGATTTTGAGTTGGGAGACACTATTGATGTCATCTAGTCCAATTGTTTCATTTCACAGATGAGGAAACTGGGTCTCAGAAAAGTCAAATGATTTGCCCGACATCATACAAGTAGGGACAGAGTTGAGATTTGAACCCTTGCACTCTGACTCTAGACACAGTATTTTTTCTAGTAGACTCTATGTTGCTTCTAAGTAGAAGATAGAAATAATAGTGGGAATAAAATCAAGGGTGGAACCTCTTTGGACATGTGGCTGACTACATTAGAATGAACATCACATGAGTATCCTTTGCCAATGTTTTTGTCATTGTATAAATTCATGGTAAGTCTACCCTTATGATTTGGATAGCAAAGCATGTATAGCTCTGTAGGATGTTGCCCTGGCATAACATGGAATATTTTATAAAAAATTCCAGTAAATATGATCATTGGCTAGGACTTCTTGAAGATTCTGGTTTAGGATACATTTGTTAAAATACAAAACCATAGTTAGCTAGCTGTATAGTCACAATAATTTGTGCTCCATCATAATCTGAAATTTTATTTCTAAAGGACAAAAAATGACATTTTTTGAGTTAGAACTTCCTACTTACCAACCAAAAGATAAAGGATATGTTTAATCTTCAAAGTATTATTTTAAGTCATTATAGAGAAAAATCATTATAGGAGAAAGAAAATACCACTTTTTTTTAAAAAAAAAAGTTGAATTGATGAGAACTTGATTGAGTTGAAAGGATTAGTTATTTCTGACTCATACTAGCTCTATACTATGAGCAAGTCTGGTAACGTCTTTGTGTCCAAGTAATTCTCTAAGCCTGGTCTACAAAGTAGAATGAGGAGTGCTTGAAGGGTTGGGCCTCAGACATACCAAAAAAGGGCTACGGTCTGCCTAGGAATGGTTGCATAACCAACCAACCAGGGGATGGGAAGGTAGATTCCATACCCATTTCTCTGTGATAGCTAATTGTGGGGCCTGTTTCCAATATAACACACCTAACTTTACGCCCATACTCTACCCTATTCTGTCTCCTTCCTCCATGCTGCAAATTTCTACCCTCCACACTTATTCACCAGTTTTTGCTCTTTAAGGACAGTTGTACCTCAATCATAATTTAACTAGTCCCTGGGCAAACATAGCTGCAGCTGTTCAGATATCAGTCATCAAATACCCTCAACAATTTCCCACAACAGTTCTTTGTTTATAACTGGTGCCATTGGAGTGATTGGTAAGAGCCCCAAATTCCCAATTTTTGTTCTATGTGGGACAGAGTGAATTTCTAAGGTTGAGTAGACATTAATGGGTTGCAATATTTATTGCAAATCTTCTTACACCATCTTTCCCTCAAACCCACATCTCTTTCAAATTTCTCTCATTCTGTGAAAGATAAGGACATTCCTTATAGTCTCCATGTTTGTATTCTTGGCGTGCTCTTTGGCTCCTCTCTCTCCCTCTTCTCTCCTCTCTCCTCACTCCTCTCCTCCTCTCATTTACACCACCTATCTAAAAACCTGGTATTTTACCTTCACAATATCTCTTCCTTATCTGTTTCCTTCCCCATCCTGCCCCCATTCATATAGCTGCCACCTTTGTTCATTTCCCCATTCCCAATTGCCTGAATTTTAGAAATATTCTACTATTTTGCATCTTCTGTTCCTGCCTCTAGTCGCTACCCATTTCAATCCACAGAGCAGCCAAAGTGATTTAAAAAAAAAAAAATCTCATGTCACTGACTATGTCACTCTTCTATTTAATGAACTTCAGTGACTTCCTAGTGATTCTAGTATTTCATCTTTATTTTATAATTTTAAAATTTCTACTTTTATAAGTTTTATACTGTCTATACTTAATGTACAGCAGTACATTCATATATATATAAACAAACAAATATATACATATTGGGTGTATATGCTCCTTTAAAAAAAACTTATATGAATGTGCCATCAAATAGTTTGGATACCACAGCTCTTAAATAATATGTTACATATGAGTTGCTGATCTACATCAGGGAGGGAATTTCCACACTTTCCACACTGGAAGTTACCTCGATGAAATTATAGGTCTGGTCTATATTGTGTTTTTTGTTGTTGTTGAGTCATTTTTCAGTCATGTCTCCATTTGGGGTTTTCTTGGTAAAGATACTAGACTAGTTTTCCATTTCCTTCTCTAGTTCATTTTACAAATGAGAAAACTGAGATAAACAAGGTTAAGTGACTTGCCCAGAGTCACACAGGTAAGTAAGTATCTGAAGCCAGATTTGAACTTATGAAGATGGGTCTTCCTGATTCCAGCTCTATCCACTGTGCCACCAAACTGCCCTTGTGTTTATACAAGTTAATTATATATTTATAATTTATAGATATTTAATACTTTTTTTATATATACATATATTTGTGCTTCATAAGTAGAAATAAAAAAGAATATTGAATAGATTTGAAACTTTTATGAGAATGTAGTACTACCAACCAACTTCTACCACATATTCTATGTGACACTGTCATTTAACCTCTCTGGTCCTCAGTTTCCTCATCTGTAAAATGAAAGGATTAGACAAAATCACTTCTAAGCTTCCTCCAGATCTAAATCTATGATCTTATAAACTTGTAATTTTTTGTTATATCATCAAAGTATATGCATTTATAATAAATAATAGTAATAATACACTTATATAGTACTTTAAGGTTTGCAAAGAACTTTACGTACTTTATCTCATTCGATCCTTACATTAACCTTGTGAAATACATGCTATTATAACCTTTAGTCTGAGTTTTAGATATAGCCATTAAAGGTTAAATGACTTGGATAGGGTCACACAGCCAGTAAATGTTAGATGTAGGAGATGAACCATGTCTTGATGACTTCAAATTTGGCTATATATATATACATACATATATATGTACACACATATATACATACACACATTATATATATACATATATATATATATACACATATATATGCACATAATGCTGCCTCTCCATATAAATTATGGTATTTGTCTAGAAGTTTATTAATTTGTTTGAACTTTATACACTGGCAAATAACCAATTCTGTCATTTTCATATAATTGATTTATTGATTATGCTGATCTTTTAAATATTCATTTAGCTATGTCTGTTTTTCTCACCTCAGATTAGAATGTCAGTACCTTGTGAATAGGGATGACTTTATTTCATATACTTGTATCCCCATGCCTCCTACAGTTCTTGACACATATAGTTAGTAAATGTGTGTTGATTGACTTTCCTTATGTACTCATAAGAGCTCCCTTCTTTTTAAAAAGAAGTCATATTTGAACCATCACCCAACCAACCCTACTCAGATGTCTCCATGTCTTTTAAGCTGCTTCCTATAATAACACAGAAGTCTGCTCATGGTGGTTTGTGAGTTAGTTCCCAGTTTCATGAGGAAGAACAGTTGCTTGTGATGGTGCAAATTTACTTCCGTTCAGTTTGACAATTATATTTATAGTATGTTGGTAGTGCAAGTTTTCAATCTTTCTTCAAAACAGTATCTGCCATTAAGTCTACATGAGAAAATTGGTAACCCTAACAAAACCCCAAGCCATCAAATGACCTTCTCTACACAGCCTAGAAATTGCAATGTTCCTTTTAAGATGCCTTATCTTTTTGTTGTATATCTGTTTATATACTATAGAATTTATATAAACTCAGATTCACCACTGAGTGCGTAGTGAATAATTAACTGATAGGATTTCTTCTGGGAGAGCAAAGAGCTGTTAAATGGTAGTTATTTTAGCACATTGAGTAATCATTTTAGATTTTTCTGCAGTAAAATAACAGATTGAGGGAACAGGCAATGCAACATCATTACATAAAAATAAAGTACCTTTAGTACACAAAGCTGTTTTTAGGCAAATGCTGGGAAGAAAACCAAAGGCATCCCTATGAAGCCTAGAATTGGGGCTATTTTTGTCCTGATTGGTAAGCTAATTTATATACAAATAAAATGTCACTTCAGATCACCACTGTCAGGATAAATTGATGCATTTCAGAGTTTTCCATGAGGCAATCTTGGAGGCTCCTTTTTAGGCCTTGGCCTCTTTGCCCAGTGTCTAGTTGAGAACCTTTTTGGCTTAAATAATTTGGGGGGTGGAATTAAGTTTGGAAAATGCAAATGGAAAACTCAGATTGATTTGTTTGGAACAAAAATTGGCTTATAGATGATTTCCACAATTTTTCCTTGTTGAGAAAGGAATAAAAATGTCTTTGGGGAAATTAGTTGTAAATTCAATTTAATCAATCACCAGAGAGGTATAGTGGAAAAGTCACTGGACTTGCAGTTAGAAGACCTGGGTTAGAGTCCCACCACAGTCTTCTAGTCTCTATGATTATAAACAAGTCAACTAATGTCTCCAAATTTCATTTTTGTTATTGGTAAAATGAAATTGGCAATTATTATGCCAAGTGGAAAAGTGGATTTTAAATGTATTTAAGCATGCTACATAAACATGGGGGCAGCTAGGTGGTGTAGTGGATGGAGTGTCATGTCTAGAGACAGGAAGAATCATCTTCCTAAGTTCAAATCTGGCCTGTGTGACACTGGGCAAATCACTTAACCCTGTTTATGAAAAAACAATGGCAAACCACTCCAGTATCTTTGCCAAACACACACACACACACACACACACACACACACACACACACACACACACACACACAATGGGATTACAAAGAGTTGGACACAACTGAAAAATGATTGACAACATATAAACATGATCTATTATAGCTTATAGAAATGATATTGATATTGATATTGACAATTAATCACCAGAACAGTGTGCTG
This sequence comes from Phalanger gymnotis, assembly GCA_028646595.1. Lineage (NCBI taxonomy): Eukaryota > Metazoa > Chordata > Mammalia > Diprotodontia > Phalangeridae > Phalanger > Phalanger gymnotis. Next base: position 110,735,012 of record CM053622.1, read on the forward strand.
AACTTTAAAATGTTTCTTGTTCTATTAAAATTGTTAGCCTATTAAGCTGAGCATTTTATAATTTAAATCTTTGATAGTTTGAGTTACTTATGGACTGTATAGAACTTTAAATAGTGGGGGGAGCTCTAGCTTGAGGGTCAGAAAGACTTGGGTTTTAGCCCATCTTTTACATATTTAACATAACAACACTGACTGTGTGACTCTGGAAGAATCACTTATACTCTCTAAGACAATACGTTGCAGAATAATCTCTACTTTGCCTTTGTAGAGAATGTTTTCTCCAAAGGAACTCCTTATGTTTTAAATTCACATGTCTAGATATATATACAGAATATATACCTCCATACACTCCTGCCTACCTACCTACATATATGCATATACACGGAGAGATAGAGACAGAGAGCAGGAAAGAAGAAGAGGGAGGAAGATACACACAGACAGATAGACAGAGACAGACAGACAGACCAAAGCTGAGTGACAGAGACAGATAGATAGAAACAGAGACAGAGAGAAGAGGAGGGAAGGAGAAAATGAGAGAGAGAGAGAGACAGAGATAGAGAGAGGGACACAGACAGAGACAGAGAGGGAAAGAGAGAAAAAGAAAGACAGAGAGAGAGAGAGAATTTATATATATATATAATATACATATATATACATATATATACATACATATATATATATATATATATATATATATATATATCTTGAGTCACAAAGCAGTGTGTCTAAGAACCAGCACTGCTAAATTTATAGAGATTTATTACCCCTATGATGATTGGCCAACTACTATGCATTTAAGACTTTTGTTGTTGTGGGTTGAGGAGAGAAATGGTTCTTGAATTGTGATTTTGGCAGTGCATGAGCACTCCTAGTATAGAAGGTCCTAACAATGCAGATCAGCAGTTTATTGGTCATTTAGAGTTAGAGGTTCTTCCTGGCACAGAGGGATAAAGTCATTTGCTTAGGTTAACACAGTCAGTATTTTTCAGAGGCAGGACTTAAACCTAGGTTTTTCTGACTTCAAAGGCAACCAGCAATTGCCCCACTGCCCCTCATTAAGACAAAGAGGAATTGTAATCATGTTGTTTTAAATTCCAGTTCTTTGAAGTGTGATTTTTAAAAATCATCTCATTCCTTTTACTATCCCATTCTTTTGATAAGCCATAGTGTTTATTCATTTTCTATATTTTATTTGCCTCACAGTACAGAACAAATACATAAGTTTTATATTGTTTCAAGTATATTCCCAATCTCTTTTATTCAGGATTTCACGTGCTAACCAAAAGTTAGGTCTTTGAATTTGAGCAAAACATCCTGTAGGAAGTATTTTGATAATAGTTTGTTTTAACTTGCAATTTTGTCAGAGTAAAATAGTTAAGGACACTCTAGAAGGGGAATACGGCTGTTATACATTTAATTGTAGCAAACCTCAAATTATGTTCCTTTGTAGGCAGTTGTCTTAAATCTTAACTTGTAAATTTGGGATGAAATGAGGTTAAAATGTGGAGAACGTGGCATGATGAAATCAAAGACTTGAGCAAAATGTGTTTGGGCTACAGTTGAAACTCTTTGAAATGAGATAGCTAAATAGTGTCTATTTTATCTTGGAGAGAGGCTTGGATTTTTTCTAGTGTCCACATGACTACTAATGTGCTGTGTGCTCTGAAGCATATGTTAATAGAGGAGATCACTTTGGATTAATTTGATGTGAATTAATAAGACATTTATTTGATGGGAGTTGTTTGAAGGTGATGACACGTTCTATCTCAACAGGATTTAAGGTGTCCAAAAGTACCTTTAAAGATTGGTGGGTGATCAATGCAAAGAGAGTAAATTAGATGGAAATGAATAGCAAAAGAAGAGCTTTTGGCTTTTAGTAATGAAGTTTGAAGTATTTTCTAAGAGAAAGAAATTTAATGTTCAGCCATTGTATTGGGATTGAAAGAAAGAGAAAATATTTAAACATTTTCTGTAACTCTTTTGCTTGGGAATAGCATAAACAATCTGTTTCCTTGGATTTTATAGTTCACTTAAACAATCTGATTTTGATATGTACATGTGGAATAGACAGGATTCAAGTGAGATTTTTCCCCCTAAGTCAATGAGCAGACACATATGTTCTTACAAAACTGTTTTTTGTAAGTTGATCATATGGAAACTATCTAGGTTTCTAGGACCAAGACTTGACCTGCTTTTTATTCTGATATCACTTGTCCAATTCCTGAAATTCTTTGTGGGGGATTTTTGATCAAAAGAAAGAGTTTCTTATTATTTTATTCTCAAAAGCTAACTGGAAATTATAATTCATGACCTACGTAGTACACATAGGGCATAACAAGTACTTTTGCATAATGGTAAGGGACATCATTGGGAAGCTAAAGACCAATAGGACTTTGCCCTCTGTGCTTGGGCTTTTATAACAAAAACCTAAAATTTAAATTATTTTAAAGAAAGATTCAAAAGTCACTTTTTCATATTACAAAAGAACTGCTGCTTATAATAAAAATCACACTCTAACAGGAGGAGATTGGGTCAAAATAACATTTTTTGTCTTCTAATCTTTCACTCTATGATTCTGGGAATATGATTGAGGGATTAGCAACATTTTTGTACTCATTCATGCCAATTATTGTGTTCATTGAAAAAAAAATTGGACTTTGTATTCCGGTGTATTTTTTTTACTCTTCCCCACCCTGGCCATCTGTGCGCATGAGTGCGTGCACACACACACACACACACACACACACAGATAACTTGTCAATTCCAAGAGGTAAAGGTAGGATCAGCTGGTTTGATGGATATCACAGTTACCCAGGTCATCCTAAATATTTAATACAATCTTATTTTTAAACATCACTAGTTGCTGATCTTTTCAAATAAAAAAATGTAGTTAAGAAATCGGTAAATCAGAAACAGAATCATGGTCATGGGAAGGATGTCGGAGAAAATCTCTCAGCCAAACTGATTATTCTACATGTGAAGTTACTCTGATCCAGAGAAGTCACTAACTTGCCCAAAGTCGAACAATTAGTTAATGACAGAATGACCCATTTCATAAACTCTTTTCATCACTCTACACAGTCTTCTCAATTTTGACTATTAGATGGACTCATTACCAAAAAAAGCCAAAAACCAAAAGAAAACAAAAAAACCCACTTCTTACATGTGCATTAACTTTCAGTAGGATGACACAGGATGGATATAATGATAATAGATTAGGTGCAAATCTGGCCTCAGACACTTGACATACTTACTAGCTGTGTGACCTTGGGCAAGTCACTTAACCCCAACTGCCCTGCTTTCCCCATCCAAAAAAATTGATAATAGATTAGATGGGGACAAATGAACTCCAAATTCAGCACTCAAGCTTTTTTTAAAAAAATAGTTTATGATTTCATCATGCAAATCCTATTGATTCATCACTTTTTACCATCTTTATTGAAATTCTTGCAATAGGTATTCATTTATTCCTTTTGATAAACAACATGCCTAGTGAGCCTGTTGCTAACTGGTTATTTGAATCAGTTTTTTGGACATGTCAGTTGACACCTGAAGCATACATGTACCTGTGTTACCATTGCTGGGTTGCAGTAGAAAAGTCAGTTCCACTATGTTGTGGAGACTCCAAAAAACACAGAATCCAACTATTATTTAAGAAAGGAATCATTTCCATATTTTAATCAAGTGAATCTGTGAGGTAGTCATTAAAAATTGAATATTGAGGGTTAATATTTTCATTTCTATTCTATAAGTGAGTCAGTATTGCATTAACCTCAAAGCCACAAAGTCGTGAGTTCAAATCCTGTCACACACACACACACACACACAGGGAGACAGACAGACAGAGAGAGAGAGAGAGAGAGAAAGAGAGAGAGAGAGAGAGAGAGAGAGAGAGAGAGAGAGAGAGAGAGAGAGAATGAATGGCTGTGGTCAAGTTGCTTTGCTTCTCAATGTTCCAGGCAACTCCCTTGGAGTATTAGCTGCTGAGAAAATGTCAATCTGCATTAATAGAAGGAGTTTCATCATCCAAGAGTTTTCTAGAAAAATAATTTCATTAGTCCAGTCTTTATTCCTTTCTCTAAACACCTGTCCCAAAGTACTCTGAGAGATCAGAAAAATAGTTACTGTACTCCCTGGACTTTTTCACGTAATAAGCCTATCCCTTCTGATTCTCAGAGCCAAAAAAAATATGAAAAGTAGGGCTTTAAACTGAAATATCAATTTGGTAAGGAAATGTGGTCGATTAAGATGTTGAAAGATACAGTTCCACAGATGGAATATCTTACATATGAGTTAGTAAAGTGAATTAATTCATGCATAAAATAATGGCTAGATAAATACCTCTCCTTCCTTTTAGGACCCCTATTTTGCTGTATTACATGTGTCAGCATTAATGCAGTACATTTTATGGCACATTCACATGTGACACATTATTTTCTATGAGCAAAGGATTAGATAGATGTGGAAATGATCTCCTTTACCACATAGAGGTCAAGTGATCATAGAAAAAGTGAAACAGGACTGGTGATGACCAACTTTTAACTGCAAAGGCAACAAGTGAAATTATTCAGTGACCCTTCCTCTTTCCTATGCCTTGCCTACACCATATCAATTCATTCTCAGGTCCATTACCCAAAGCACTTGCTTTAACTGGACTTATTGAACTGGCATTTTGAACATTTGGAAATCTTTGTGACAGTTGAACAATGTCATATGGAGTAGAACTCCCACGCTTAAAACCGCCATTTTGCCAATGCTCATAATTAAGCCTGATTGGTGGGATAATGATCCTTTTTTCACAGCTTGATATTTTACCTTCTGAAAAATGCCAAAGTGCATTCCTATTAATCATTAATTAAATCTTCTGTGCCCCCATGGTGTTGGTAAGGTAGGTATGTCATTATAGATGAGGGGTTTTAAGAAGCTAAGGTATTTTTCACTGATAGTCATGTTGACAGTACACTTGAGAACAGAAATTCTCATGTTACTAGTGCCCACTCTCAACAATTTGTTATATCATGCTCCATTCTGTGCTTGGCAAAAACTCAGGGGAGGGAGGGGACATTACTATACTCCTTCTCATGTTTCTGTAGAAGCAAATTCCTGTAGTTTCTCAAGCAGCCCATAGTGGGGGCATATTGATGTACACTAGGTGTGATATATTGATATAGAATCCTATGTATACGTTATTTAGGAAGGAAATTTTTTTTTGCTTTGTTTTACAGATATACAGATCAGCTCTCAAAATGTCTTCTGTGTCTTCCGTGCATCTTCTAAGACAATTGCATTAACCTCCTGCTAGTTGACTAATAGAATTAATAATTGTAAAAAGCACTCTAAAGCCACATGCCTTATGAAGTCAATGCTGGGTATGATTTTACAAGTATGTGATCCATTTTTTCAAGTGAAAATGTTAACTGAAAAAGTTCTTGGCACACAATAAAACATCATGCAATCTGTTATTTGTCTTACAGATAATAATTTGAGAGTGGCTATATTCTTATTGTATCTAACTTATGACTTGATAGTGGATGGTTTCCTCAATGTAGAAGTGCTGCAAATGTGCTTTTATTTATATAATATGTCTTTTTGAAAAATGAGAGCGATTGAATTCCAAGTAATGCATACATACATACATATACACAATATTATTTCTAAGGATCCTTCCAGAGTAGCAATCAACTAAACAGACCACAGAATGAAGAAGGGTGAAAAAAAGCCAAAAATGGAAACAAAAGGAAAGGAAAAGGAAATCATAATAAACTTTGAAATTATCATTTAGCACATTATTCCTCTCCACCAACCAAGAGCAACACATTTCTGTTATATTAGGTGCTCAATTCAGCATAAATACCTAGTAACTCCTTTGTACTCCAAAAATCTATGCTTCAGTAAGGTGAAGTCCTGTATATTGGAAAGATAATTTTTATATTACTATTTCATCAAGTACTGAAGTTATCAGATGATTCTTAAATGAACTCTGATCCAAAACAGACAAGGTTTTTTTATATTTAGTCAAAATATTTATGTTAATCTCAGTGTTAGTGTGTCTTAGGATAGTATTTGATCTTAGCACCTTGTTACTTCTAGATTTACCTTTGACGCACTCTCCAGAGTTATGGTTGTTTGGCCTTAAACCTTGAGCTCCTTGAGGGCTGGGACTCTTAGTTTTCTATTTGCATTCCTGGAACTTAGCACAGTACTTTGTGCATTGTAAGTGCTTAATAAATGCACTTTCATTCATTCATTGCTCTGTTGTTCCTGAATATAGAATGGAAAAATAACCATTAATTAATAAATTGGGTAATTTATTTAGGGAATAAAAACTAAATAATTTAATGAATACAAGTACTATTATTCTTTTTAAAGTCCCTCTTTCCTACTGTTTTGCCAGCCTGAAATTTCTTTTTTTTTGTGTGTGCTAGTGTTGGGATTTTCATTAAGTTGATGTAAAAGGAAAATATACTATGGTATGGTCTATTGATATTTGGCCTAGAGAAATATAGCACTTGAGAGTCATCAAAGCCATCCTTTATGTTAAATTATGTGTAAAGTGAATTAACATTTTTCTGAGAAGACATAGTGACAAATATCAACCAAGCAACATCATAGATGGAAAAAATTCCAAATTCAATAGTCACTCTGGGGAGGAAAACATTGAACGAAGAACTTTAACACAGTGTAAATTTAATGAATGAACATTTTTGGTGCTTTTATGTCTAAATGAGAAGAACCCTTTGACAAGCAAAAAAAAAATCAATAAAAATTTACTGAGCCATCAGTATGGTTTGTCAGTTTGTGGCTAGTTAACTTAGCTGGTTAGAGCTTGGTGTTTCATATAGATCAATTAATTGTGCCCTGCTCCCTGGCCACAAACTTCATCCTAATGCTAACCAGTGCTGTTCCGTGCTTTTTGTAACTTAGAGGTTCAAATGAGAAAATGTGGTTGTATCAACAATCTCTTACTATTAATGGAGGGGAAATAAGTCTTTAAAAAGCATATAACTAATGGTTGGTAATTAGGTCCATCAGTATTTTTGTAAAAATTGATCATACAATTTGGGGATGATTATATAAATAAAATACTTCATTTTCCAAAAATCTTAATTCCAGCAGGTTTTCAGTAGTAAGCTTTAAAATGTGATTCAAATAACAAAAAAAAAAAATAGATTTCATTAGTATTTCAGGACTATTATTTTATGTTAAGCAAAGTACATCAGTCTTATGGAAATCTATTTATTAGTAGTTGTTAGAGCTTTTTAAGGACAGGTTCTGTAATTTCATAGCTCTAAGGAACTTCTCATAAGGGAAGTCTTTCTACCTATGTATAAACTGCCCCTACTCTTCAATGTATGGTCACAGAGACTTGCCAAGGGCACTTAGAATTTCAATAACTTATCCAGGGTTACACCTCTCACATTATACCTTAGATAGAGGTACTGCCAGATGAAAAGACATGGTCGAGTAAGTGTGTAGGTCATTGTAGCTGTCATATAGTATAGGTTTGGAAGGTCATCATATATATATATTACATATATAAATATATATTATATATACACACACACATATAAATACATATACATACACACATATATACATGTGTATATGTGTGTATGTATATGTGTATATGTATATGTATACATATATATATATATATATATATATATTGGCCTGTTTGAGCTAAATTAAGTTTTCTACAGAATTAGTTAAGAGAACATGTTAGTTCCATAGCCCTAGGCAGGCATTATGCTGAATAGAGTTTTAGTAAAAGAAAACCCATTACTTGTAACCTCATTTCCTTTTGCCTTTTGATGAAGTCTTACATATTACTACTAAAACAAAACTGTCGAGTAGGGAGGAAGGTGAATCTTATGTCATCATCACAATTCTTCTGAAGCCAGTTAGGTAGCCCACACATTGATATCTATTTTCTTGATAATGTACTCTTCCTGTCTGCTTGGCTATAGAAGTATTTCTTTTGAAATCACATTTATATTCTAGTTGTAAAATTTAATAATGTTAGGCTTTAAGAAATGTTATTAGCACATTAAAATATCATTGAAGGAAATAACTTGGCTAAAAATAATTTGCAAGAGACAATCTTTAACTGGCCATACTCACCAAGACATTTTGAAATGACCACTCTTTGTGATAGAGATATTGATGAATACTGTGTACTTATTTCAAGTCTATTTTTATAGCTTTTGAAAACATTTTTTCCTAGACTGAAATATGATGTTTAGTATTCTTGATGCAATGCATGCTGTTGACTAGGATAAGTAAAGTATTAAATAACCAATCAAATAATGGGTGACTTTCAAACAATCTCTTATGTGATTTTTGTCTTATATATTTGCAGATATGGTCCGGAAAAAGAACCCCCCTCTGAGAAACATTGCTAGTGAAGGCGAGGCACAGACCCTCGAACCTATAGGTACAGAGAGCAAGGTATCTGGAAGGAATAAAGACTTTTCTGCAGATCAGATGCCAGAAAATACTGACCAGAGTGACAGTGCAGAAGTTAACAACAAGGAGGGTCATTGCCTGCATGTCCAAGATTCATCTTCCAGCATTAAGAAGGACTTAAAAAGTTCGGTCCTGAATGAGAAGGCTGGCTTCAATTATGAAAGCCACAGTAAGGGAGGAAACATTTCTTCCTTCTCTCATGATGAGGTGACAGACAGAAATATGTTGGCTTTCTCATCTCCAGCTGCTGGAGGAGTCTGTGAGCCCTTCAAGTCTCCTCTAAGATCAGATACAGATGACACCCAAGATATAGCCTGCACCCCATCAGGGGACCCACTGGAGACAAATGAAGAACAAAAGATGTCACTCAAGGCTACAGAGGAGACAGGGCAAGCGCAGAGTGGTGAGACTGATTGTCCAGGCTCCAGCCCAACTTCAGCAGCCTCAAAAAACCCACAAGTGCCTTCAGATGGGGGGGTAAGACTCAAATCCAAAACTGACTCATTGGTCAATGATAATTCAGATACGGCACCTCTGTCTCCAGAGCTTCAGGACTTCAAATGCAACATTTGTGGATATGGCTATTATGGCAATGATCCCACAGATCTGATTAAGCACTTCCGCAAGTATCACCTTGGATTGCACAACCGCACCAGGCAAGATGCTGAGCTTGACACCAAAATCTTGGCCCTCCACAACATGGTGCAGTTCAGCCACTCCAAAGACTTCCAGAAAGTCAACCGTACTGTGCTTTCCGGTGTGCTCCAGGACATCAATTCCTCCAGGCCTCTTTTACTAAACGGGACCTACGATGTACAGGTTTGTCCTTTTTGCTAATTCCATAAGAAATAAAGCCATAATGGAAGGTGCATCCCTTCTACAAGCCCACGCTTTAAAAAAGCCCCAAAGCTAGTAGTTAAAAATGATGTCAGGCAGCCTGTAAAAAGCCAGAAAGAAGCACTCCTGATCTTTTTAGTTCAGATGTTTGTTCAGGGATAGTATTAGCCTCTCGTCCTGAGAACTAGTTCCAAACTTTCTCTCTTCCATTATGTTAGGATACAGCCTTCCACAGAATTAACCAAGCTTCATATTTTTGGCTTTATATCAGAGTAATGTGATATTTACATAGGCTTCCAAAAATGTAACTAATCTTTCTAGGGCTGCGTGATCATAATTCATGCCTTGTTATAGATTATTAGTCTTTAGATGTGGGCTTTACGTCAGTGGGGTTCTTGCTTGTGTCCTGAATTTGGATTTGACTCTATTATCCAGGCTACTACTGATAGTGACTTTGGGTCACATTAAAAGATTCAGAAATAAACTTCAGAAAAGTCTTTTTTTACATAATAGTTTGGAAATTATGTTCTATGGGTTTTTTAAATAAAACTTGTGTAGTAAGGAATTGATATTTGATATAAATATGGTTATTTGAAAGAATAACAGATTGAGGGCTTGATATCTGCAATGACCTGGTACAGTTACTTCACTTTTATACATCTCAGTTTCCTCATCTGCACATTGAGGGGGCTGGTCTAAAGGATCTCTTAAGTCCATCTACATGATATTAAGTCTTACAAATCTAAGATTGAAATGCCCTAATTTTATGACAATGACTTAATTTCCATATACCAGAAGCAAATAATGAATTACAAAACTAATATTCAATTTAGCAGTATTCAACCACCATTTTATACTTGTACCAAATACTTTACTATTGTACCTTTTTTATTAGCAATTATGTGTTTAGATTATGATACAGTTGAAATGAACAAGTATGGCAATAAAACAACAATAATAGCTAGAAGTTATATATATTATCTCACTGGATCCACCTAAAAACCCAGGGAGGTGGGTGTTGTCCTTATACCCATTTTGCAGATGGGGAGACAGAGGCAGGTAGAGGTTAAGTAACTTGAACATGATTATATAGCTTTAAAAGTCTGAGGCAACATTTAAACTCAGGTCTTCCTGACTTTGGCATACTCTATCCAGCATACCACCTAGCTAATTTTTTTTCACCATCTGTAGAAAAATAACAAAAAAAGTTCAGTCATCTCGAAGAACTAATTATCTGTTGTTGTTGTTATTTTTAGCATAGTAGATACCTTAATCAGTTTTACAAAACTAATTAGAATGCAAATTAGTTTCTCTTGTCATTTTTGTAATTTTATTTTTGTGCCATGTGATCAGGGATATTTTAAAATTTTTCATGGTTTGATATTACTTCTCTTTGGGAATAATTAGGAAAAATTTCAAATTGAATGAACTTCTCTAGGCTTCCTTCCCTCTCTATTCACTTTAGAAGAGCAGTCATTTGGATAAGCTGACAACAAAGGTCACATATGAAGTAAGTTAAAATGTCAGCTGAATTGCTAGAGCATGTTCGCCATGGTCTTTTACATTGACCTGGTACCAATTAACAAAGAGAACTCAAAGCAATATTAAAAATAGCAGGTCCTTAATGCATCTTATCACGCTTGCAGGAAATAGCAGCAAAGAAATCTAAGAATCTTTTAAGATATTAGAATGGCAACCTTGTTATTTAAAGAATACAGAACCTAAAGAAAAAAAAATAGCTTCGGCTTTGTTAATCCCTCTAACTTTTCCTTGCATTATGAGTTCTTCTAAACAGAATTACTTCTGTGGAGCAGCAAATTAAGCCATTTTAGGCATTATGCATAAAATCTCTGGGCTTTGAACTGCTGTCTTTTTAAAGATCAATTCACTGTCTTATGTCAGATGCACTCTTCTGTCAGGCTGTAATCGGAAAGCAAATACGTGATTTAGATAAAAGGGTTAGGAGTGAATCATGTCAGAATGTGAAATGATGTTTTATAATTAGGAAGTAATATGATGTTAATACCTGGATTTCCTGCTAGAGTTTCAGTTCACTTACTCTGGGGACAATGTCTGAGAGAAACTGATCTCTGCTGTCAAGAAGGCTCTAAAACTAAGATTGCTGAGGCCTCTCCTTGCAGGAATTCAGATTTTTAAACACACTTCCATTTCCCCCAAACAGCTATTTTGTTAGGTCTTTGGTTATTTATAGTAAAGTTTATGTTTGGTTAGAATGAGCTGGACACTTTTCCTAGGCAGTGATTTTAGAAATAAAACAGATGTGCAAGCTATCTCAGTTTGAACTAATAGAACGAGAAATAAAACAGCTGATCCTAGACTATACTGTCTCTACTAAAGCCTGACAGCACACACTGCAATGAAGACAAAAAGTGGTAGGAAGCAGCCTGGAGATAATCTTGTTAAGATAAGTCTTTTCTCAAGAAAAAGAGTATTTCCAAAAATAGGACCTATGCAATATAGGTGATCGTTTTAAAGAAACAATTGGGTTTGGAAACTTAATTTTTCAAATGCTAATTTCCTCCAGTTAAGAAGAGAAAGTTAAATGTATTTGTGCCGAATACTATGCTCAAACTTCCTTACATCTCTTCCAGATGTTGCTACAAAAAAAGACTTTAGAAGACAAGTGACTGATTAATATTTTTATGCTTCATAATAAATACCAATCAATTTTTCTATAGTCCTAAATAGAATACAGGGAAATCACAAATACTCTTTGACACCAACATGTAAATATATTGCTAAAATGCCATTTAAAGGGAGCTTTTCCCCCCAGGCACTTAAACTCCTGGAAGACTGGCTACAATGTTAGAATTAAACACTTCCAGTGTGACTTAGCCAGAAATCTGTGATGTTTTTGAGTTATTCATGTGCACACACACAAAAAAGTTCATGAATTACAGTAATGCATTTAATCATTTTCTTTTTAGATCAAAATGAATCAAAATAATAGACTAATAAAATAGGGAGTTTGTTAATCCTATTGCACTTAAGCTGCCGTTATTTGTTTGTTTGTTTGTTTAAGATAGCAAAACTACTGGTGGTTTATGACAGATTTATGATCATTTAAGCAGAGGAAAAATGAATAGCAGCCAGAGGGAGGTGATTTAAACTACTCTGTGGTTTTGACCCCTATTATGTTTAGACAAGGACAGTTTAAAGAAATTTGCACTGGCTGTTAAAGAGTATTAATTCTTACACATTGTTTATTCAGAATGAGGAAGTATAATTGAAATAAAGAAATGTTTGAAATGGGCTTGGCATCTGAGAATACAACTACTAAAAGTCCATTTTTTGAAATGTCTTTTGTAGCTAGAGAGTGTAGTGTTTAGATGAAGACTTAAGTTCCAGTCCTGCCTCAGATGCTTTTGAGCTGTGCCACCCTGGGCAAGTCACTTAACCTTACTCAGCCTGTTTCCTCATTGTAAAATGGAAATGATAGCAGCACCTATACCACAGGGTTGTTGTGAGGGTCAAAAGTGTAAAGCACTTTTCAAACCCTGAAGTGCTATATAAATATTAGCAGTGTGGAGGATAATGCAAATTCAGACACACCTGACAAGGCGCTATGCCTTTTTTATATTAACTGTATTTTTTAAATGATTTCATTGATACACACACACACACACACACACACACACACACACACGGACTTCTATATATATATATATATATTTGTGTATACACATACATATATGAACACAGATTAATAATACACACACACACACACACATATATATATTACATGTAGGACTCAGGAACAAACACACATACACAGAGACACACGTGTGTATGATGCTAAACAAGGCTGCTTTGTACACGATAGGTAGAGGATTGATAGGATAAAGCCTGCCAGCCTTAAGACATATAAAACCAGAATATCCCCTTTTCTACTTTTGGTGAATTTCATAAATTCATAAGACTCCCACATACCTGGACATAGCACATCAGGATGAATCAAAAGATTTGCCCTAGACCTTTTTACCTTTCTTTAAGAAATCAAGAGAGAGATTATGGTTGTTTCAGAATTCATTAGCTTTAATGGCATATCAGTATCCTAATATTTAGAATTATTTTGACTTCTCATACTCATTAGAAATATTCACCCAATCATGAACTTCAACAATATAGATAAATCAAGTATTTGTTAAATACTTTCACCAGACACCTGGCTGGTTGTATGAGTAACAAGAATGGCAGTCTTTACTTTCAAGGAGCTCACTATACTGGATACTAGAGTAGTCTGTCATTTCCTTCTCCATCTCATTTAACAGATGAGGAAACTGAGGCAAGCAGGGTTAAATGACATAGCCAGGATCATACAGCTAATAAGTGTCTGAGGCCAGATTTGAAGTCAGGAAGATGAGCCTTCCTGACAGAAGGCCTGGTGCTCTATCTACTTAGCCACCTAGGCTCTCATTGATTGGCTAACTATGGTCCAGGGTGAATATAAATAACAATTGTTTCTGTTTGGCTAGGAACTTTGTGGGTCTTCCTCTCCCTTTATTTTTTTGGACTAGGCAAAAGAGGCCATTCTTTGCCTCATTTCTTATCTAGCCATAATCACTGAATGGGCATTGCCTCAGTCAAACTGAGACCTGGGAAAGACTTTACCTTAAAAAGAACAAGGCTTCCCACTGCACCAGGGCCATCTCCAGTCATCCTCATCTATATCTTTCCACTGGACCCAGATGACTCCAAAGGAGAAAATGAGGCTGATGACTTTGCATAGCCCTCCTTCACTTAAATCGAATTCACTTGAAGTCACAATGTCATGGTTCCCATTGAGAATGAAGGACAAACACCAACAACAACAACTCTACTGGAGGAGACACATTTAAGGGAGCTGAAAAAGGGGATAAAGCTCTTAAGGGGTGAAGATGGCCCAGAGATCTGATCCCAGGCGAGATAAGGCAAAATCTCACTCTTCAGAGCTCAGGTTCCATACCAAGAAAGTAATACAATTAGTCAATAATTAGATTTTTATATGAGCTAAACTAAGTTCCATTCAGTATTTGAGGTTCACTAGAAATAATAGCAAGAGATTGATTTCTTCAAAAAGTTATTACTGCTCCATCATTTTTGGGCAGGTTTATTGGGCATATTTTTGAACACATAGCTAAATGAAAGCACCTATTACTAAATGATGACTTTACTTTCTCATTAGGACTTTATGTGCTGTGTGTTGGGATTGTTTGTATCATTTTTATGGAGGGACTCTTGGCCTTAAGATCAGGTTATAAAACAAGGAATCCTGTCAAGTTCTTCTTCCCACGGGAAAGTAGTTTAGACCTTTAAGTGTTTATAAATTCTGATGCATTTGTGTGGTGTAGATGTTGCCTTTTCATATTAAAAAACTTTCTGAATCCTGAAACTTTCCATATTCTGAAGGAGGCAGGTTCTACTCAATCTATTAACTTCATTTTGACCTTTAATGACATGCTAATGCTAGGAGAATAGTCTATCAATTTGCTTATCAGTGGCAGACCTTTATATGACCCTGAACACTGAGTTCTTCTTTCCTATTGTGCAAATACTATTTTCTAAGCAGGAAGAAAAGATTTTAGAGACAGGAAATTTTATATTTGGATTCAAAAGAATGCAGAGACAAATTTCCAATAGATTTAGCAGTATTAGCTTATTAGGCCCTTAATGGACACATTTCCTGGTAGAGAAAGATAATTTGGAAAGTGAAATCTTACAGCTCACTATCTTTTAGTGTAGCCTCATCAATTATATTTAAATTTTATTTTTTCAAAAAATGATTTCTTTTTAACATTGTACATTTCTTTAATATAGAATTAGGAAATATTATATATTAGTAATTCCTTATCCATTGTCCATTGCAATATTATACTTTAGAGAAAATGATTAACTGGATTTGAATAGATTTTGACCATCAGTACAATGCAACATATTTGGTGCATAGGCCAATACTTACTTCAAAGGCTGTGATATTTGTTTTCAATACTGCCATCACCACCCCCTAATCATAACCAATTGCTGTCCAGATCTCTTTGCTTGGGGGAGGATGAGAGAGGTGATATGAAAATTTAAATAAAAGATAGTCCCTTCCCCTACAGAGGTTCCACTCTAGGAGAACAAGAGATAAAGTATACAAATTAAAATATGATTTAATTTACAAATTAAAATATGAACACAAAATGAATGAAGAGTATGCTGCTTGTCAAGTTGGTTTGATCTATGTAGATAGCTAAGCCAGCAAGTTAATTTTTTTTTTTTGCCTATTATCTAGGTTGGTCATTATCACTGGTTAAATTAACTCAATGGTACCTAAATTAATGTCCACTTTTTGTGCTGTGCTTTATAGTCCTATAAAGGTCATATTTAAATTCATGTGCTTTAGTATATTAAAGATAAAAGCCGAACAAGTGAACGCGAACACCAACTTAAAACAAATAATGACTCAAATCCTTAGGACTTAAAAGAAATCATTGGGAACACATGTGTCTGGTTATAAATTTATCATTCTTCCAACTTGTAGCAAATCCTTTTTTAAAAATTCGATAATACCTCCATAATTGATTATTCTCTTGCTTATTGACCACATCTGGTGTGCTCATTTGACTTTGCAAGTGCCAGGATCAGAGGAGGGATAACTAGCACATTGGGTAGCAGAGTAAGGATCCAAAAAGATTTTAATATATTAGAATGATAGACTAAATCTAGTATGATGAAATTTAATAGACATAAGTTAAAAGCCCTTATGCTTGGGTTAAAAAAATCAATTATATAAGTTACCAGATCAAGGAGGAACGGCTAGACAACAGATTGTCTGAAAATACTCTGGGGATTTTAGTGAATTGCAATCTCAACATGAATCAATAGTGTGACTTAACAGCCACAACTACAATAAGGTGGGTGGTGGTGGCAGACTATTAAGGGCTTTGAATGTCAAACGGGATTTTATGTTTGGTCCTGGAGGTAATAGGGAACCTCTGAAGTTTACTGAGTAGTGGAGTGACATGGTCAAACTTGGGCTCAAAGGAGACAGCTTTGACAGATGAGTAGTGAGAGGATAGACTGGGATGGGAGAGACATCAGGCAGGAAGAGCAACCAGTAGGCTATTGCAGTGGCACCAGGAGCCAGGGTAGTGTCAGTGTCAGAAGAGAGAAAGGAACCAAATATAAAGGAATGATAATAGCAGGATAATGACTTTTCCCAAGACCATTTCTATTAGAACTACATTGAAAAAGATGAGCAGAATGAAATAGCACCATATACACACATACAAACATGCATACACACATGCATACATGCATACATACACCCATATATCTTCATATATGGGTGTGTGTATATACATGCACATACATATACATGTATCTAGATAGATAGATCTTGAGTTTAGTATAGACCTACAAATTAAGACATTTCTATAGTAAGATGGATAAACCAACACATACGCAGAACAAAATGGATTTTTTTTTCAATCTTATAGGATTATACAACTAGGCTAGAGTTGACAGGACTTCTCACTAGATCTAGTTTCTTCTTCTAGTTTCATTTTGGATTGTCTACAGTTGCCTCCCCCCTAACTTTACCTCTATACATTGTAGATAATTAAGAGTTGACCTTTCTTGTTCTTGTTCTTGTCCTCTCTCTCCCCCCATCCTTTTTTCTCTTCCATCTACATTTCTTTCTCTATTTTCCTCCTTTTCTTTCTCCTCCTCCTGTTGTTCTTCCTTCTCCTTGTCTTCCTCCTCCTTCTTGTGGTACAGTGTTCTTGTAAATACATGCTTATAGAGGCAGGGGAACTCAGTGCTTTTAGTCTATACAGATATTTTTATAATCACAAAATAATGATATTCAGACATCAGTAGAGGAGATATAATAAGCCAGTAGATGGAGGGGATGACACTGAGAAACTAAAGCAAGATTTGATGCATACTTTTAATTTAATTCAAGAAACATCTATTAAGTTCTTATTACCTGCTAGGAATCAAGACAGAGTGGCATGGTGGGTGGGGTCCTGGACTAGGAGTTAGGAAAGCATGAGCTCACATTATCCCTCAGAATTGATACTAAATGTGTGACCATAAGCAAGTCACTTCATCTTTCTGAGCCTTGGTTTCTTCAAATATGAAATGGAGATAGTAAGATATCTGTAGTAACAGTATCACAGGATTGCTATAAGAGTCAAGTGAGACAGTGTGTTTCAAATTTTAAAGCACCATATAAATGTCAGTTATCCTAACCACTGGACTGAATTTAATTTTCCCAGGTCTAGTGATTTCTTATTTTCTTTTTCTTTCATCATATTCAAAATTATGTCGGGATGCCTTGTTAGATGGACTGTTATGCTAAGTGAACTCTGAAAGACAAATGGAATTTTGCTGATGGCAATTTTGTTCTCCCATTACTGATATTTATGTTCACTACTAATTTTGTCGTCCTTAGGAATGGGCTTGTTTTCTTTCTCCCTTTGCCAGGATCTGGGGATTCACATTCAGATGCAACAAGCGAGGAATATTATCAAAATTAATGAATACTTCATCTGTGTCTCAGATTTAATTCATATCCCACTAATTGGGGACAAGTTTCAAGGATTTGTGATTTAATAAATTGTACAATATTTTTCCTTTTCATTTAGTTACCAGTCACATCATCACTTGATTATGTTAGTTTAACTGTGCAGATTAAAAGATGAGGAGCTGTGCCTTTTTCCCATTTGAGTTTTTATACCTATGTAATTAGTTTTATCCACTGCCAATTAACAAGTATGAATGGGTGTGTCGATAGGAAAAACAAAATCAGAAAGTTTTTGGATTGCTTATTTTGGGTGCAATACAGACTCCCAACTACACTTGGACTTGCCCAGCTTTGTTAGTTCCTGGTGGTGATGAAAATATAAGGTACAGTGAGGCATTTGTGAATTCTGGAATAGCCTGTTTAGTAAAAAAAATTAATTTAGTAAGCTATAGTCCAAATGTGGTATTTATATTCAACACAAGTATCCAGCACCATAAAATAGGACATTTTTCTCCACCTCTCTACTGTGGGGAAGTGCAGTTGGGAAACATAATATATGGATGTAAAAATTTTGGCCTCTGTTTAAATAATATTCTCTAATAGGTCATTAATGCCCAGTGATTAGACCCTGCATTTTTCTCATATAATTATTTCTAGAATATACAATTTGCCCTAATATGAAGGAGACTGCCATGAATAATCCACAAGTAATTTATATTTTACTTTGGAAGGACACACACACACACACACACACACACACACACACACACACACGTATGTGTGTATTTCTGAGTATTCTTGTAGCTGTTTTATCTCCACAATTGTGATTTGCTTAGATGTGTCTTAACATTTTCATTCCTTAAGCACACACAGCAACTCACTATTGGAGAAAGTGGATTGGGACCATATTGAGTGGCAAGACTGGTTTGGGATTAAAAATTTAGCACAGCTAATCCAAGAAGTGCTTTATCCACATACACTTACTCAGGAGATGGTTTAGCTTTTTTTTCCCTTTTTCTAGAGTTGCCTGTTGCCTCCATTCTTACAAACTTCAATACTTTATTTTGTTTCAAAATCTCTAACCTCCTTTGCTGAGAAATTTATTAACTACAAAGATAGTTTATTGTCATTTCAAAGCATTCATTCTATGTCCTCAAAACATAGTAGATATATTAGAATACTAGATTTGTTCTCTACATTCTAGATTATTATTTGAAATAGTTTACTCTGTCAGACTAATTTCCTTATTCAGAAGGTTAATAATATTTTCTACAGTAATTTTGTATTGGTAAAAAAATTACTGCAATTCCTTACACAATACTATAAATTTAGTAGGCTGTGCCAAGTTCTCCAAGATATATTTTTGAAGACAGAAAAACCTTAAAATAAAATGGGTGGGTTTTTAAATCAATGTTCAAACTCCAAAATTTCCATCCATTGACTAAGAGTCTTCTTAAATTGGTCCCTTATAATCTTCTCCACTGCAATCAGTCATACTTCTTGAGGACACACCACATCTGAAGAAAAGATTGTAAATCAGTGTTTTCAGTTCAAACAACTTCTTTCGTTATGGTTGGGGATAAGTACTGTGTGTTACAGTGTCATTTTCAGTGGTCTGTGTTTTTTTTAAATCTTTTCCCTTTGAAGTGTTTTATATATTAGTCTTATAATACTGATTACTGTTTCACATTAATGCCAACTTTGTTGATTAAGAGAAAAAATACTAAGAATAAAAGGCTAAAGACATTTAAGACATTTTGAACCCTCTTTAATGAGATGTACACCAAAAAGATGCATATAAATTCTTCTTTAAACAAAGGCCATAAACATGGTACATAAAATGAAAAGCTTTTTAAAGTAGGATAAAAATAGAAAATGAAATTCTGACCTTTATTTATAAAAAACAGTTCTGCATTATCATAGTTTTCAGAAAGTGAAAAAATTCAGCATAATAGCAATTTGAAGTCTGCAGTGGTTCTTTTCACCCTGTAATAGGTGTGCAACTTAAGACTTTGGTGGATCGTGATCTTATTGATATGTGTATGCTCCCATCCACAGCAGATACAACTCATCATCTCTTTTCATCCTCTACAATGTTTTTCCATGACTTCCCGCATATCTTCCATAAGGGGTACACCCAGTGAGCCATGAGCTTTCTGTTGAATTTTCTGACATTGCCTTGGGGTGACTATAGATCTTATTTCTTCAGAGATTGTACTATTTAATGATTCTCCACCATCTAGCGTTTCTGGAAGAATATGATTAATTTAAAGATTTTTTTTTCAACAATAAACTTGGTGTAGTTAAAGTAACCAAGCCTGTTTTCCTCCTCCTATTGAATTCTAGGCCTACTTCATCATCTATCTTCAGTGTCAGTCCAAGATTTACATATTGATAAACTCTATGGATTGTTCATTCAATTGTTTCAGAGTAGAGACAAAAGAAATTCTTCATGTCCGCTTGTTTTTTCTTACATATATAATTAGGCCAAATTAATTTGAGTAATTATAGATCACATGTAGGAGGGTCTGCATTGTTCTGGGGCTTGATGTAATTAGTACAATGTTATCAACAACATTATTATCTGAAAGACTTCACCATCTTCAAGGAATTGCTCTTTGGATTCTCCCTTGGACATCCTCTATGATAATGGCAAATGCCTTTAGTGAACGTCCCTCTTCCTGTTTTATTCCCTATTTAATATTAATGACCTGAAAGTCACAGACAAAATTATTTCTGTCATTGCATTTTTTAAAAAAAAAATCTTACATGCTTTTTACATAAGAGTGTGGGAGACGCTTTGTTAGAGGAGAATCTTGAAGACAATGTGTGTGACTACAAAGATGTACTAGCATTTGCAAAAAGACAGCCTGTTCTTTTCACATACCTTCAAACATGTCCTCTGTGTGTGGGTTGATCCTTCTTATAAACACTTTGTAGATATGGGATAAGGCACATATGTGTTTATTTGGTAATAATAGCTTCCCTCAGCTTTTGGTATCATCCTCTCTTCCAGATGCCTCGGGAACTAGTCCCTTGTCACTTTCACAGTTTGTTGTCTCCAACACGGACCTCTTCTGTTTCCAGTTTTCCTAACCTCCAGCTACCCATACCATCATCGTTTTGTTTAGAGTCATTATCATTTCCTCATGTAGCAAATGAGGGACTGGATAGTTGAGTCAGTCTGACGTTTCCATTGTCATTGATGGAGACAAGATTTTGCTGTAGAAAGTATACATATCTATTCTGTGTACTCTCTTCTTCTGTTCATTGCTCTCTACTCTTTTTTTTACCCCCAATTCATAGAAACGTGACTAGATATGACTAGATAGTAAATTAATGTTTGAGCACAGATATCATCTTGTTGTCCTTGAAGAGATATGCTTTTTTATATCATAATTCTAGAGCTAGTAAATTCTTTTATATAGACAGAAATCAAGGTGGTGCAGAGAAGCAGAAGATAGAGCGTGGATCTTGAGTCAGGAAGACCAAAGTTCAAATCTGGCCTCAGACACTTACTAGTTTTGTGACCCTGGACAAGTCACTTAACCCCAGTCTGCCTCAGTTTCCTCATCTGTAAAATGGAAATCACTATAACATCTATGTCTCAGGGTTCCTGTGATGATCAAATGAGATATTTGAAAAGTACTAAGAACAGAGACTGGCACATAGTCGGCAATTCATAAATGAGTGTTCTCTTCATTCCTTATATCCTTGTTCTTTTTTTTATTATTTTTTAAAATTTGATTTAATATATTTAGTTTTCAGCATTTATTTTCACAAGAGTTTGAATTACAACTTTTCTCCCCATTTCTACCCTCCCCCCCACTCCAAGATGGTGTATATTCTGGTTACCCTGTTCCCCAGTCAGCCCTCCCTTCTGTCACCCCACT
>CM053622.1:110757219-110830629 GCA_028646595.1 Phalanger gymnotis
TTTTCCTCTGCTTCTCTAACTTGCTTTTCCAAATCCTTCTTGAGCTCTTCCATGGCCTGAGACTAGTTCATGTTTTTCTTGGAGGCTTTTGTTGTAGGCACTTTGACTTTGTTGACTTCTTCTGGCTGTATGTTTTGGTCTCCTTTGTCACCAAAGAAAGATTCCAGAGTCTGAGACTGAATCTGGGTGTGTTTTCTCTGCCTGGCCCTGTTCCCAGCCAACTTACGTGACCCTTGAGTTTTTCAGCGGGGTATGACTGCTTGTAGAGTAGAGAGTTCTATGTTCCAAGCTTGGGCAGATGTGCTGCCACACCAGCACTCCTCCTTCCCCAAGAACCCCCAACCTGGACTGGACTTATATCTTCAACAGTCTCTTCACTCCTGCTCTGATCTACCACTTAATTCCTCCCACTAGGTGGGCCTTGGGCAGGAAGCAACTACAGCTGTAGTTCTGTAGCTGCCCTACCTCCGCTGCCCCCTGGGCGGTGTCCGAACCGCAAACTCCCTGTCCCCAGCAGCTTTTCCCACTAACCTTCCCTGTTGTCTTTGGTGTTTTTGGGTTTAGAAGTCTGGTAACTGCCACAGCTCACTGATTCAGGGCAATAGGGCTTGTTCCGCCCGGCTCCTGGTCTGGTTGGTCCATGCCGCCCATGCTGGGCTCTGCTCCACTCCCAGCTCTATGTGGGATAGACCTTACCCAGAGACCATCCAGGCTGTCCTGGGCTATAGCCCTGCTTCCCTCTACCACTTTGTGGGCTCTGCAGTTCTTCTTTGTTGCCTTTGGTATCTGTGGGTTGAGAAGTCTGGTAACTGCCACAGCTCAGTGATTCAGGGCAATAGGGCTTGTTCTGCCCGGCTCCTGGTCTGGCTGGTCTGCCGCGCCCACGCTGGTCTCTGCTCCACTCTGCTCTGCTCCCACCTCCGTGTGGGATAGACCTTACCCAGAGACCATACAGGCTGTCTTGGGCTGGAGCCCTGCTTTCCTCTGCTATTTTGTGTGTCCTGCAGCTCTAGAATTGATTCAGAGTCATTTTTTTTTATAGGTTTTTGGAGGGACTTGGCAGGGAGCTCATGCCAGTCCCTGCTTTCCAGCCTCCATCTTCCTTATATCCTTGTTCTAAGGAACTGTAACTGCTTTGCTGACATTGAGTGTCAGTCCTCAGAAGTACTTTATGTGGGCTAAAATAGGAGGAACATTTATCATACTAATTTAAGGCTCAGAATAAGGAGGTACCAAGAATTTACAGGTTGCACATAATCTGAAAACCATATAGTGGAAGGAACATCTGGCTAGGAATAATAGACCTGGGTTTGAGTCCTTGTTCTTCCATTGATTAGCTGTATGAACTTAGGCAAGTTATTCTCCTTCTTCAGGCTTCAGTTTCTTCATCTATAAGATAAAAGAGTTGAACTGTATGTTATCAAAGCACCCTTTCATGTCTAGCCTTCTGACATGGTATATAAAAGATGTATATTTTGGAACAGCTGTCAGGAAATGAACAATTATCTCCAGACTTTTAATATGATAGTCATGCTATTTGTGGTATGAGTTCTTCCAGATATTTATAGTGATAACATGGCTTCTCTTTTATTGTCACTCATTCTCCTCCCCACTCCACTCTGTATTTGAATCTAGAGAGAAAACATTCTGTCAAAATTTTATTTTTTACTGAATATCTTTTTCAAAATGTACTCATATATATTTACTAAATACCCTATTCTGCACAGAGCACTGTTCTAGGTGGTGGAGGAGATACAGTTTAGATGACATGATCCTTCCTATCCGAAGATCTAGGAGCAAGATAAGCTAGGAACTCAGATACGTGATTCTACACAATATTATTTGATAAGTTCATTAAAGAGGTATTAGAGAGGTATGGAAAATTAAGAACTCTTCATTAAGAAGAGAGCATTTCAATTTGCGGTCAAAGAATAAGTTAGAATTAAATGGGGAAGGAGGAGAGAGAGACAGAGAAAGACAAAGAGAGAGAGATAGAGAGACAGAGACAGAGAGAGCACAGAGACAGACAGAGGCACACAGAGAGTCAGAGAGACAGAGACTAAGGCAGAGACACAAAAACACAGAGAATAGTATAAGAGGAACAGTTTTGACAGATATTAGAACATGTTCAGAGGACTATGAATAGTCCGCTTGAGTTGGAAAATAAAGTCAGTAAGTAAGTAGAAGTGTACAGTGATGGCATGTTATAATTAGCTTTGAATTTGAGGAAAAATATCTTGAGCTTTTTTAATTCATAGAGATTAAGGATGATGTTTGAACATGTTGACATGAACAGAGCCGTGCATAAGAAGGATTGTTTTGGTAATGTATTAGAGGGACAAAAATGGAGATAGGACAATCTGTGTACTATTGCAGTAGTACAGGTTGGTTGTCATAATGGTCTATATTTGAGTGAAGTGGCTGAGATTAGAGAGCAGGGAATAGATGTGGGAAAACTTAACTCAGTTGAATTGAGAAAAATTCAGGAATAACAACACCTTCCCGGCAATGTTTTCAGATTTGAAGACAGACTATATGTGTCTGTGCATGTGTATGTATGTATATATACATACACACAAATGTGTGTATGTATTGCTGTATGTGTGTGCCTATATATGTATATACTTGAAACCAGTTGTGGGTAATGTGTTTGACTTTCACTGGTATATAAAGCTTTCCATTCTTAAATAATTTTTTAAACTAAATGAAATATCAACATGCTGATGAGAGGAGGGTACTACTGACTCACAACTCTTTTCTTCCCCCACATAAAATGGGTTTAGCTTATTTTGTTGACCTTGCTATTCATTCATATCTTAAGAAAACATTATAGCGAGTTTTCTGTTATTAAAATATTGATTAACATTGAAAATATAATTAGTACTTTGAACCTTATCTTTGAATAAAATTGAAACAGTTCTCTATATATGTAGATACTTTCCAAAACACAGGTCAGATGTTGCTCCTACCAGAGGCTTTTTCTGATTTTCTCTTGTCCCTCAACTACCCCAGTTTTTATTGCTCTGCCATTTACTTTATGTATTAAACTATATAATAAATATGTATAGTGTGTATACATATATGTGTGTCGACATACACATATGTGTGTATGTATATGTGTGTGTGCGCAAGTATGTGTATGTGTATTCTTATATATTGTGTCTCTCAAAGTATAAATGCCCTGAGAGTAGGGACTATTTTCTTACTTTTTTTGTTTTCATCACTGACTAGCAAAATGGCTGGCACATAGTAGGCTAGCAGCAAACACTTGTTGAATCATATTGAATTCAAATATGATGAGGTGATTCATTACCATTTTCTAAGAAATGTTAGTATAAGCTCTTAACACTTTGCATACATACTTTGGTTTGCTTATATAGCTATTCTGAGAAAAGATTTAAGTGGAGTTTGGAGACATGAAAAATTGTCTCTGATTTGAAACAAAGAAAAATAGTGTTCAAAGATACCATCTTCCAGTAATAAAGATAAGACCACATAATTTTAAAGTGCTCTTTCACTAGTACAGCACAGCAATATCCCACTTGATTTTCATTGTCTACCCCTCTCTCACAAGTAGGAAGTACTTAAGATTGGCTGTAAATACTTTGTTTTTTCTCTTTGTGATCTAGAAAATGAGACATTTGTATAGAACACTGATTTTGCAATTTAATATATTACTTGATTTGGATAGATTTACAAAATGTTATATTTTACAGTTGTTAAACTGTTTTACTTCTACTTGGATGCTTTGTTCATGGTGTGGAGGGAAACCTTGGCCTCTCAATCAGTGGAGTGGTGATAGAGAGCATTCCAGGCCAGTTTATCAGGGATGGGAGAGTGTTAGAAACAATAATGATGCTAGAATGGCTAGACAGGAGAATGTCTGGAGGGTAGTAATGTGTGAGAACATTTGCAAGGTAGGAAGGGACTGGCTGGCTTGTGAAGAGAGATTGTAAAATGGTTATTTAAAAAATCTTATATTTAAATTTTGTGTTATCTCATTTTGGCTATTTTAATGAAATAATGGCTGATATGTAGTGCTTATATATGTGTGTATATATGTTATATAATATATGCCATATATTATATATAATATATGATATATAATATGTGTACACATGTGTGCATGTGTATACATACCTGTATATATGTATATGTAGACTTATGTGATCCTCAAAACTATCTTATAATGTAGCTAATACAAGTGTGATTATTCTATTTTAATATGTAAGTAAACTGAGACTTAAAGAGGTTGTATTGTCTTGCACATGCAATCATTACAAAGTGCTAGAGATAGGATTTGATCTAAGTTGTCCATGATTCGCCATCCAGTAATCTTTCATGGTTACTGCGCTATCTCAAGAGTATCAAATGGGAGACATCCAACTCTTCATAGAATCACATTTTATTCATACATTCTGGAACAAAGTACCTATGTTTCAGGAAGGCATCTTGTTCAAGCCTGTGGTAACTCTTGTCAGACTGCAATTGATTTTATTTAAGTTGTCATAGCTTCACCTACCAAGAATGGTGGGAGATTTGTAGAAATCATGGCACCTTGTAGTCACAGAGTTACAGCTTTGTGGAAGTTTCAGTTCATCTATACATTTAATGACTAGGTCAGCAGACTGACAACTTAGATGTTAGGGTCATATGACTTTGTCATCTGTTAAGGCAGTAATTGTCAAAGTTATTTGGATTTTAAGTGGGTTAAGGTGAGCATTCTTGCACCTCCCACCATGATTATCCTTTTTAAAACCTGGCAACCATTGATCCATTGGCAAACTAAAAACCATGTCAAAACTATCATATTTAAGACAGCACATACAGAAATGTTTTAAGTATAACATTCTCATAAAATATAAAACCATTCATTTAACGAAAGGGTGTGTATGATATGGCAACATGTTCAATCTATGTGGGCTTGCAGCACATTTGACATAGAGCCATCTTTATTTTAGTATGCTAGATGGCTAAAAGGCATACTATTTGCATTTTTAAATGTTTGCTTTTAATGATTTTTAAATGCCTGAGACTTTCCTTATGGCAGGATTCTCATATGAGCAGTGATCACATTCTTTTTTTGTGGCACAGCTGTTGAAGAAGGGAGAAAATAATTATTCCATTTGACTAATATATGACAACGGAATCCTGCAGACATTCAGCAGCTCCCTGACAGTTGGAAGATTAAATCTGTCACTCTGTGGATTATTTCAGCAAGAAATTTGGGATTAAAAAATCATATCTTGACACTAAGCAGAGAGTAGAAGGAGGGAGGCTGAATCCAGTTGCTAGTAGTGGTGCTGGCTGCCCACATGAGATGGTACATGTAGACTCTCTCATACCTGGTGTTATATAAAATGTGCCTAGATAATATGCAACTTTTTAGTTAGGGAAAAGAAACAAATTTATGATGAAATTTATGGCATAAGTTTTTGTCATATTTTACTTTGTCCTACAAAGCACTTTTGAATTAAGGTCAAATGATCTCTGACATCACAGAGCAGGTGTGGTGCACTGGTAGGAAGAGCTGCGACATTAGCAATGAAAATAGAGATTTTAAAGATATATGCCCTGGCAACCTTGCTTCCTTCTTTTATATTCCATGTTGCATCGAGTTGCTCTCCTTTACCAGTTTAGCTATGCATTCTCCACCCCCTTACTCCTCTTTTAAATTGTAGGGTTTTTTACTTCAAATGTGTGATTATTGTTCCACCCTAATTTTAGTACAATGCTTCAATTTTTGCTATAATGCCTCAGTCCAATACCCTTCAGTCTGAAGCCTCATGGCTGCAGGAACAGGACTGAAAATTTCCTTGCAGAGTGTCTACATTAAGTAATTTTTGAGAAATTGCCACTGGTTTTTGGCATCAATACTTAATCTTTGAGAAAAACAAAAGAGAGTTTCAAGAGCTCCTGGATACTCCTTCAAGAATGCAATCTGAGGGAAGTAGTTCAGTTAGACCTACTCTACTGAAAATAGTTTTTTAGATTTCTAAAATATACATGCTTAAATTCTTGAAATAAACTCTCAACATATTATGTCTCATCTACTTCATCTTTTCTTTGGGCCTAATATGCTCAGCATCCTTTTTTTCTTGAATACATGACTGTTGATAAATATTGAAGATAATTTACAATAAATGAATAAATAAAATAGAATAAGTGAAGATATAATATATTATTACAGTTTTTTTTAACGTGGAATGATTCATCTTCCTTTTTTCCTCCCCTCTCCGTCAAGGTTTCCATTTAATTAGTGCAACATTTGAAATAACATTATTCTCTTCTCTGGCAGGTCACTTCTGGTGGAACTTTCATTGGCATTGGACGCAAAACTCCTGATTGCCAAGGAAACACCAAGTACTTCCGCTGTAAATTCTGCAATTTCACATACATGGGCAACTCGTCAACTGAACTAGAGCAACACTTTCTGCAGACTCACCCAAATAAAATAAAAGCTTCTCTCTCCTCTTCTGAGTCTGGGAAATCTTCAGAGAAAAACTCTAATAAGTCCAGCCCTACTCTTCGATCTTGTGATTCTGGAGACTTGGGAAAGTGGCAAGACAAAATTACCGTGAAAGCAGGAGATGACACTCCTGTGGGTTACTCGGTGCCCATCAAACCCATTGATTCTTCTAGACAAAATGGTACAGATGCCACCAGCTATTACTGGTGTAAATTTTGTAGTTTCAGCTGCGAATCATCCAGCTCCCTCAAACTGTTGGAACATTATAGTAAACAGCATGGGGGAGGGCAGTCAGGAGGCCTTAATCCAGACTCGAATGATAAGCTTTCCAGGGGCACTGTCATTAACCAGAATGATATAGCCAAAAATACAGAGGGTGAGCCAGTAGCTAAGGCAGAAAAGGGCTCCAGTGCAGCTAAAAAGAAAGATTTCTCTAGCAAAGGAGCAGAGGATAATGTAGTGACAAGCTACAATTGTCAGTTTTGTGACTTCAGGTACTCCAAGAGCCATGGCCCTGATGTAATTGTGGTGGGGCCACTCCTTCGTCATTATCAACAACTACACAATATTCACAAATGTACCATTAAGCACTGTCCATTCTGCCCCAGAGGCCTTTGCAGCCCTGAAAAGCACCTTGGAGAAATTACTTATCCGTTTGCTTGTAGAAAGAGTAATTGTTCCCACTGCGCGCTCTTACTCTTGCACCTGTCTCCTGGGGCCACAGGAAGCTCCAGAGTTAAACATCAGTGCCATCAATGCTCATTCTCTACACTCGATGTTGACGTTCTCCTGTTTCATTATGAGAATGTGCATGAATCCCAGGCGTCCGATGTCAAACAAGAAACAAATCACCTGCAAGGGACAGATGGGCATCTGACTGTCAAAGAAAACAAAGAACACTCCTGTACCAAATGTGACTTTATTACCCAGGTGGAAGAAGAGATTTTCCGACACTACAGGTAAGCCATAGGGGAAGGGATGGCATTTGTCCTGGAGTCATGATAAGAAATGGCAAGAATCCAAAATTAGTACGTAGTGAGTGGTAGTATGTGTTTCTGTCTCCTCACACTCAGAAATATCCTATAACAGAGTAAAGGATATGACCACATCCGAGTTGGATTTCATCATCTATTTCATTTCAACGTACTTGGAAAGTTAACTAAAGTTGGAAAGGATCCAGACTTGTTATTTTATTGATAGGAGGAATTCCCTTTTGTGGAAATCAGTTCTAGGAGTATAGATCCATAACTAATTTGTTTCTTAGGGAGTTGTATCTTAGAGATTCTTAGGGAGCTTGCCTGGGATACCTGAAAGGTTAAGTTACTTGCTCAGGGTGACATTGTTAATATATGTCAAAGACTTTAGTATCCTCATTCATTTAAGACATTTGATGCGATTTAGTTTTCTTTCACAATCTATTTATCTTGACTAAATATGCTGCTATACTCCGGAGTGGTTCGTTACATCAGCTCCCGTACTATCACATTTTCCACCTTTGATTCCAAATATGAAACAATCAGCCCGAGAACATGTTGCTGCTGTTTGCCTTTCCAAATGGGCACAGGCATTCTACTGATTGCCGAATCATTGCACAACCTCCAATCATGAATCCTTTTCAAAGGTGAGTATTCCATAATGTAGGTGTACAGTGTGGCATTGTACTTTTATGAAGTGCCTTCCTCAGGGTGGATAAAGCTTTTCTGTGTTATATTGTGTCCACACCTACACTAAGGCTAAATTGGGTATTTTTTTCAGGTTACTTTCTAGCCCTGTCAGCTTTATGAAACTGGGGTCCCTAATCCTTTTGCATTATCAAGGAACAGCTGTTGGATGGGTTTGAAAAAAAAATGTATAAAAGTGATACCAAAAAGGGAAGTAGACCCAAGGGAAAGAAAATAAGTCCACTTTACCAGGTGTGAAAATGTAAGTCTCAAAGACTTAGATGAAGAAAATCTCATATGACAATTCAGGTACAAAGACGAAGGGCTGTGCCCCATTTATCGAATTTAGTAGATTAACTTTTTTTTAGACCAATGTTGAACAAAAACACCCGGTGCTTGGAACATCAAAAAGTCTGCTTATCTCTTTATTTCACTGTAGTTTTAAATTTCCCCTAAGTCTGAGGGTGGCACTTCACTTGTATTAATTACAGCAGATTGCCCAGCCTTTGCCTTTAATTCTGGGGGAGGGCCAACTATGGTGAGCTTTACCAGTCTTCGGAACTCCATTGTCATTCTAGTGGTCTCTGTTCAGATTTAAGTGGAACATTGCTAGCTGGGACCTTTTAAAGCCAGCTGGCTGCTCTCACTCTGTTTTAAGGTTTGTGCAATGATGTCTGGAACAAGTTTCAGGCTAGCTCAATTATTTCAGTGATGTTATCAAAATAAAATTAATTTAAAAGCATACTTACAGAGCACCTTTATTTGTTCATATCTCTCTCTCTGCCTCTTTTTCTTTCTCTCTCTCTCCCTCTCTACCTATTTTGTAAGAGTGTTAAGTACATGGTGATAAAGTATCTCAAATCTGTCAGAGTTGCAAATTTGTTGTTTAGAAGCTCTATAGACTATATTGTAAATTTGTCATGACCCTTAGTTCATGCTTTGAATACTATTTTACTATGTGCAAAATAATCATTTAAATATTTCATTTACAAAAATAAATTGTACAAAATGATGGCATAAGCCTAATTAGACTCCTCGTGCTCATATGAGACTTTAAAAAGTTATATTAAATTAATACTCTTAATTTGAGAATTAGGTGAGAAATGATTTTTTATTGATTTCTGCTTTCAATGCTCTTTATGTTTGGCACTAGAGAATGGTTTGACTGTAGCTAATAAGGCTTTACCCTTTACACATGTGTTCGTTCTTGTTTTTATTAGTAAGGTAATACTTTAAAAAAATAACTTACCTAATGCCATATTTGTAGTACACACACACACACACACACACACACACACACACACACACACACACATTCGTAGTTCAAAACTTTCATTTTCAACTTCTGACTTAAATGCATGGGGAAAAGATTTAAATGGAGTGGAAAACTTAACAATTGAACAAGCTTATTATCTGTGGAAACTCTACCCCACACCATTATTCCCTTTCTTAGCATTAAATATAAAAGTTGGATGAGGAAATCAGGATAGCTGAATACGTTGCTTGAATTCACTAGTGTGGGATTCCAATGTGAATCACACACCTCTTTGCCTTAGTAAGAACTTTGAAAATTGCTGTGCCTGAAAAAGTCATCAACCTATGACCCAACCATTAATGAGCTTCTCAAAATTGAATTAGGCTGGTAATCAGATGACATACATACAGTTTGTCACCAGCGCTATGCTTGAAGGCTTTCCATCTTTGTAAGCTCTAGGACAATGTGCAGTAGATTAGCATAGATTTTGAGAATCCATTGTCACTCCCAATGTGTGATGAAGCATAGGAGTAGATCGTTAGTGTTTGCACAATTTAACTTGCAAGGCCAGGTAGAGAAGAGGTAGAGTCCTATAATTGTAAATCTTCAAAAATTGCAAAGTGTTTTTCTCCCTCCTCTGAAGACAGGAATTGCTTGTGGGGCAGTCTGAAATTTTCCAGATTTTGAGTATGTTTCTTTCACATAGGCAGACTGTGCACATTGATTAGTTAATCTATGTATGAAATGTCTACTGTCCATTTCTCCATTAACTTTTAATTTCACCCACATTAGTGATGCTGTCATAGCAATGCTTGCCTTGTGGCTTAAAATAAGTTTTGGAATCAGTTTTTCAGGGAAAAATTAAAAGTATAAACCATCCTGGCAAATCTAAATGCCATGTTACTTTTCCAGGTGGCTGTCCTTAAATAAATTATATTCTTTGCAAGCAAATGCGATGATATTGTAGCTCTCTTTTTGATTAGTAGATCTTTCTACCCAGGTTCAACAGTACATTGTTGGCTAAAACACAAGGGACTGAGAAATTAAAATATAAGTGAAAAAGCCTCAAAGAGGCATTTTAGAATTGGGACTCTTGAAAGGAAGAAATCTAATCGAACTATTTTCATATAGCCATAAATAAATGGAAAGTTTCAGTGTAAAGGCTAAATCTCATAAAGTTTAAGAAAACCTCTGCTTTGAGATCTAATGCATCAGGTGTTTTTTTTTCACTTTCTACATTTTTAATTCTTACTCTACTACATAACTTGTTTTCTATGAATTACACTGAAACCTTTACTTTTAGATCAGATTGTAAAATGTCATCAGCTATT
Source organism: Phalanger gymnotis (assembly GCA_028646595.1). NCBI lineage: Eukaryota > Metazoa > Chordata > Mammalia > Diprotodontia > Phalangeridae > Phalanger > Phalanger gymnotis. The sequence goes on from CM053622.1 coordinate 110,767,936, forward strand.
GTTCCTTCTATGTTAAAATCTACTGATAGTTATTTCTAAAGGAAGATATGTTTTAGATATTCCTAGACCAATTTCTTGAATATCTAGAAGTCTGTTATAAATATAGACGTAGACATAGACACAGACATCCAGAGACAGAGTTAAAGATGCTTTAGGGAATCTTAGAACAGCATTCTTCAGCGTGCTGTATGGGTTGTCTTATGGATCTTTTGGAAGATGCATTTGGAAACAAAAGTATGAAGGTCTGTGATAGAAATAAAATGCCACTTAACATATGAATGAAAATGTTTGCTTATGAGTATATAATGCATACGTGTATGTATATACATACATATATTCAGGTCAATAGTTAAATGGATTTGTAACTTCCTTGGGAAGAGTCATTTCAATTAAAACAAATCAAAACCCCTTTAGATGACCTTTCAGAATTGTAGTGGCTAAAAACATAATTTATTTACAACCATTCTCTCATCAAATCTCTCTGACTTTAGCTAGTGTGTTCGTTGGACAACAGACGTACCAACTTTCTTGCTTGGTAGGACCTTTTGCTCTAAAGTTCTGCTGTTTTGGAAGTCTCAATCATATAGAGTCTCCTCCATATTGTGATGAGACATCAAAGTACATCTTCATTTTATTCATATATATATATATATATATATATATATATATATATACTCACACTCAAGTGGACTGATACCTCATTGATATATCTATGCCTTCTAGTGATGGAATTGCAACCCAGGCATGCCTACCCATCCAGTTTGACTTTTGACCATGCCATCCTGTAAGTTCACCATTATACTCAGCTGGTTAGGATCCAAACTCACTTTCACTTGATATTGTGAAGACACCAAGGGAGTCCATAGTTTGTTAGTTATCTCTAGCTTTTTCTGCATGCCCGTCATTCTTTTTGTTGTTGTTTATACTGTACATTGCTCATTATATATAGTGTTTCATAACCTACTTATACACATTATATACCTTTCTATTTCCCTTTGGATATCTATCTATAAGTATTTATTAAGCATTTATCATGAGAGTGACATCCTCTCTATAGGCTTACATATATATATATGTGTAGTTTAAAACTTTCCTGATAACAAAAGAGCTTTCTTAACTTATTCATATTCTAAAGACAAAATGATCTTTAACTATTGTGGATTTTAAATTTATCCTATTGAATTGGAATTTACCTATGTTGGTCAATTAAATAGAAATCAGAGAGCATTGAAGGATTATATGAATATTTTGTGGAAAATAATAGTCATTCTCAATGAGTATGCAGAGCTAATCTGGCCTTTTTAGTGCTTCAAGTGCTACTGTCATGAGCTGTGAGTAGAAATATTGGGAACCCTATGACATGTAGCCATGGGAACTGTGGCTATAGTTTCTGTTGAGTAGTGTTTATTTGTAGCTCTTGAGTGTAAAACCACAAGTACGTGTGCCATTCCTTTAGAGTTTTCCATAAATATCTGGTTTTGTTTCTGTTACCAAGTAGATTTTTATTCAATGAACAGCCAAGTTATCTTGTATTTGTTGCCAACCAATTCTTCCTGCATCCATTCAATCCTATTTTTCACTTTCCAGTACCTTCCTTAACATCTTTATCACTTTGCATTTGAATCATGTCATTCTCTTTCTAACTGGTTTCTTTGTCTAACTTAATTGGTCTTCTATTATGCAGTCTACATATCCTGCTTTCTCAATACCTGTCAGTTCCTTGCTCAAAATATTTTAAGTGATTCTACGGTCCCCATTTGGAAGTATCCAGTCCCTTCTGCATTTCATTGTGATTCCTTTCCAAAAGGAAGACACACCCTTCAACTAGCCAGCTTTTAGGCTTCAATTTTTTTCTAAAGAGGTCAGTTTTTTTAAGTGTCTCTCAAATTTGCCATTCTAATTTTTACTGCTGTTCATTTTTAAAGAAAAAAAAATTGTCAGCTTCATCAAATTTCTCTCTTTCTGCTTCTCCTGTTTAGCACTTAGCTTTCTTTCAAATCTATTTTCAATTCTCCTCCATGAATTATTTTTTGTCCATTGTAGTGCGTATTGATCTCCTGAGTACAATTGATGTGGGCACGTCTTCATATATTGTCTAGTTTACAAATGCACCAAAGATCTATATATTTAGTAAAATACCTCATCAGTCAGTGAAGGATTTAGAAATAGTAACTCTGGGGTGCCTTCAGCCCCTAAAGCTGTGATCTTGTGATTATGTAATCCATTTTGACATTTCCTTCTTTTTAAAGCTCATCGCTACATAATTCCCTTAATAGGGATGACTTTTTCAACCATAAGAGCAAATGTAGACTGTGACAATCAATGAGTTGTGATCTGCATTGTTTTAGCCTTAAAACAGTGAAGTAATGAAGATTCATTTTCTTGATTTTTGTTTTAGCTTAAGAATCACATTTCTCAATAGTGAGAAACTATTCTTTTGATGTAATTTGTAATTGTATAAAACCAGAAATGAAAGCGATTTTCTTTTTCTCTACAAGTTTATTCTTTGGTACTTCTCTGTGATTGTGATTTAGTTTGTAGGGATCTTTCCATCAATGGTACAGCTTGCAAATCATTCTCATCCTGTGTAACACTTCTCCATCTTGACCTATAACCCCCCTAAAAGGGGTCTATATTGCATGTTTTCATCTAGGTTCGCTGACCTTCCATGTGAATATGGGCTATCCATTATTTATTGATCACTCTGGCAGTATGACCAGCCCATTTTTTTTCTAGACATAAAGTCCCTCTGCTAACATGCTGTAACTCATTTTTTTTTTTTTCTGCACAGTTCTTCATTGGTCCTATTTTGCAGCTTTAAGAGGTCTGCTAGTCTCTCTCCATTGATCTTTAAGTTACCCAAAACTTTAATTCTTTGGAGACTATAATAAGATGACTCTCAATTACATAGCATGAATGGAAGAATGCTAATTTTAAAAAAGAATATCAGAGAGTAATCTGGGGATCAGTAAAATAAATGGCCAGTCCTTAAAAGACAATCCAACTTGCTTTCCTCCCATTTAATTTTGGGCCCATTTCTTTGTCCATCCATGATATCTTTCCAAGACATATGTATTGATAGGGACCAACTCTATAATTTGTCCAACCAACTGCTTATCCCAGCCTGGGTAAGAGACATTTTACATCCAGTTATCTTCTTTATAAATAGTTAGGCAAAACTATTGAGTAGCTTTGGATCTCATTGTTTTGGATTCCACAGTGTTGCTGGACTTAACATAATCACCATGATGCCATCTAAGATACTTGACTATAGGGAATTCCTCTTCATATTGGACTGAATGAAGATACCCTCCATAACTCTGTCATGCTGTATAAATCTTTGGCAAACATGCCTCTTATTGATTTATTTATTACTAATCAAAAGTTATCCTTGTTTCACCTTTCAAAAATATCTTTGATAATTTTGCATGAGAAGCATTTTGGTAAAGGAGAGCCTCTATGGCAAAATTTTGCTTTATGATCTAAAATGTATTTTGTCAATAAAAAATAGGCATACTAGGATCTTGTGTTCTTTGTACCTTTCAACCAGCTGTGTGATCATAAAGATGATGTATGTAGTAACATTATTTGTGAAAAAAATCACTTGTTATTTCATACTTTCATCAAAGATATTCTTAATTTATGTGAAGATTGTCATAAAGTCTTCATAAAGATTATAAAGGTGACATATCGTTTGGCGCTGACTGATTTTTTTAAGATCATGTCTTCTTTTTCAGGTTAATAATAAGATCGATGATTTTTTCTCCAAGTATGTGGCATACTGCATATCTTTTTTCAGGTAGCCTTAGAATCAATCTCCTTATACTCTCAAAATTGTTTTGCAACTGCCACAGGTCTCCTTGGTATACGGTGGATCTAGTTCATTTACTCTACTAATCTTTTTTTTTCTACTGCATTAGGTATTGTGCTGTTATAAGTATAGACTTATAGATCAAGAAAATTATTTGTATAAAAACTGTACAAATCTATTTTTGATCTGTGTCTTATCCTTTTATTTTCATCCTGAGAGACTCTTGAGATGATCTGGATTAATTGAATGTCTTGCCAAGCTTTATACAAACTTGGTTTTTTTTTCTCTCTACTACTTTTCTCTGTTTTATGAGGACAAACTGCTTATTATTTTCCACTGCCTTCCTGTAAGATTTTATGAATCAGTTTATATTCTAAACTGGTACTACCCTTGGCTGCCACATCACTCTACTTGGCAAGGAGATCAAGTATGTGTTGTTTGATGTAGTTTCCAGGCTCTTTTGCTCTCCCCTTTGTGGTAATGGCTTTACATTAGCTATTCTTTGTTAACAAATAGTGATTGTATTTGCCAATATCTATTCTTTTATCTATTTCATACTTTCTAGTTTAGATAGTTCAGTCTAAAGTTGCTTCAATTGCATATCTTTTCACTTTTATTATTTCTCCTAATTTGATAGTGATTTTTTGTAACTAAAAAAATATGAATATACAAAGATGTTATAGAAATGACTCCAACATCAGTAACTAGTCAATTTCATTTTGAGAATTATAGATTTAAAGATGAAATGGGCCTTAGAATTCATTGAGTCCTATTGCTACATTTTGTAGATGGAATATTTCTAAAGGAAATTAAAAACAAAAACAAATGAGCTTGAGAGAGTATAAATGACTTACTCAGAGTCACATAGCCAGTAAGTATCTAAGGCAAAATTAAAATTGTAGCCTTCCTTTGTGATTTGATTTTGTGTTCATCGTGTTCAACATTTCTCAACTTTTCTTAAACAAGAAGTATTCATGGTATAGAAGCATGAAGTTTCTATATAGTCTATCAGCTTTTGACTTCTCTTATTTCTTATTTCCAAATTATTGTTTTCCATATCCAAATATTTTCCCCATAACCAGCTTTATAATGAGGTAACAAATATGTATGTTTTTATTTTGAGGAACTTACTGACTTCATCAGAGAATATATCTATATTTGAATGCTTTACAACAAATTTGAAGCGTAATTTATGATTACCTTCATGGAGTCCTATCAAAAAATGCTTATCATGAGCTTCACAGTACAAGATGACTGAGACTTTTCCTATAAAAAGCATCTTTGCCTTTGAACACATAAAAAAAAACCTAACCATCAACTTCTTCCTTTACCTCTCTAGAGAACATGGGAGCTCTTCTGAAACTTCCTTTTGTCTCATGTTTATAGCAGGAATGTTGGAATACATGTGATTTAGTCACTCTAGTAATCTGCCCTCTTACTGATCACTGGATAAGGATATCACATTTTTGGAGTCCCATTTATACAAGGTCTAAGAACTTTGTGATTCTCAAAACTCTCTTCCTCTTTTCCTCTGCTGTTTTGCAGAAGGCAAGTCACACATGACTCAAGACCATTTTATATTTTTCTTTGTTTCATGGACAGACTTAACCAAATAATTCATCATAAAGTTGCCAGCTTACTGCTAATGGGAAATAATGCTAACAGGAAAAAATGGGAGAAAAAACCCCCATGTCTTCCCTAAATTGATACTGTAAGAAAACTGAAACTGAAAACATATGATTAGTCATGTTCTCTTAAGCTTTAAATAATTCTTTTTCATTACAGCAGACTATAAGCTTTTTGAGGTCAACAGCCATTTGTTTTCTGTATTTGTACATCTTCTGCATAGCATAGTGCTGGATACTTGAGAAAAATTGTAGGTACTTGAAAAATATTCGTTGAATTGAATTACAAAATTCTATGTTCTAATAATGGATTTTCTGTAGTGTGGAACTATTCATATTGGAGAGGTGATAGACTTTTTAATGCTTTTGTAAGTCTCATGTTTATTTCTTTGCTAAATTATATGTACCCTATGCATCCAGTTTTTAAGGTCAGTCTGGCTACGTACATCTATAAATTCAATTCATGTCTAAAATATTTTCTTAAGGATTTTTTTTCATCATTCTATTGGATTATCCATTTATGGTGCCTCACTTTCAATCCTTATTGCCAACAATGCCACAAATTAAAAGAATGATTAACTTTCCAAGATGTCTGATCTGCCATACTATACTTAAATTTAACATCTTTCATTTTATCCTTCCTACCATAGTCATTTTTTGAATTGTTGAATTTGGATTTAATAAATCATACCTTCATTCCACTTGCTGATATTTAAATGTACTTGCAAGGTGTGGAGATGAACAGATGACTTCCAGGGCCAATTAGCTAATATTTACAATTTGCTCTGTTACTTTGACTCTCTACCCTATAGCTGAAGAAACAAAACACTGACAAATACTAAGAGCTATTCATAAAAAAAAACAAAAAAAAACAACAACTCAGTGGAGTGAAGTTTAGCATTTATACGTTAAAAAGACTAATCTTGCAGATATGGTTTTGCTTCATCTGTAGAATGACTAGTCTGACTAACATTATTATGAGAGTGGTCATGCCTTACTCAGAACAGAAAATATTATTACTAATGGTGTATAAACAACCAACATCTTTATAGTCACTTTCATGTACTTGTCAACTAACACTTTACAAATGACTCACGCTTTTTAAAAAATAAAAGTGGGATACAGCTGGGATGTAAAGCTACCAGACGTTGAAATCTTAAGGGACCAGATAATGAAGGATCTTTATAGCATTTGGCATTGCTGTCAGAAAGAAATGAAAAATAAATTATATTTTTCAACTTAACTTTTTGGTTGCTTTGAATTGGGTAGGATGCAGTCTTTCTAGAACTATTTATTTGTGGTTCGGCTTGAGAACAAAAGGTAAGCTAATTATTGTCTTGTGATCTCTCCAAATTCTCTTTTAGTTATATAATCACAACGGCTAGTGACCAACAAATCACTATTGTATTTGAGCACCCATAAAAAGCTCAAATAGCAGCGTGGAATGACTGCTTCAGAAGTAAGAGAGTATAGAAAGACCTGAAATATGCCACTGCATATGATTTTTTGTTTCTATGCAAGTTATTTTTACTATAGGCATCCTGAAATCTGAAAGCATTTTAAATTATGAGACCCAAAATAAAACATTTGCAGAGAAAGGCCATGCCTCTTAAAATTTCTCCACTGTTGCCTTTGGGTTAGAAATACAACTTACATGGTATTGTATCTATGGCTATTGTGCTATTATTATTCACTCTGTATTATTTATTGACTGTCTATTATATGCAAGATGGAGTCCAATTATGGATAGGGTATTAAAACATCTACAAAATGAAAATAAAGTACTGACTTGGAGGAGCTTAAAACCTAGTAGAGTAGATAAGTGCATGAGTAACTGTATATCATACAGTATTATATGTTGTAAGAATAATACAAATTCTATTGGGATTCAAGATCATATATTTCTTTGGTGATGATGACAGGCTCCATAGATGAGGTGATTTTATTTTGAGTTTTGAAAGATGGATAAGGCATATTTAACTCTTTCTGGAAGTCTTCGCAGCAACATTAATAAAATGCATTTGGTTTGCAGTATGACAGTTCAAAAATTCTGAGAAATATGATTTAATTTTATTACAAAGTAGGCCAAACAATGTTTCTTGTTCTTTTCTCAGGCCTGAGACGGTTTATAATTGTGCTTCAGTGGTGTAGTTCTATGTTCAGTGTTTATCAACAGAAAATAAACATTTTATCCCTTGTGCTCAAATATAGTTCAAACTAAAGCATTCTATAGTGCACAACATTGACTTCCCAGTAAACTACATGAAAGAGAATATATAACAGCAGAAATGAGAAATGTTATAAAATCATATTGCATCTCATCTCCTTTCCTAGACAAAAGAAAACCACTAAATATTTAAAGTAGTAACAAAGAACCATGTTTGGTATAATGTGGATAATTTAATGTTGCCAAATTATAACCAATAATCAAGTTACTAATTACTGTTTTTATACTATTTATCTTTTGTTCCTTTCAGATAGTGTTCTATTTGAACATTATCAGTATATTATGATCTAAAAAGAAAAATAATGTTATTTGTCACAAACTCTTTGTTTGGGCCTGGAAAAGTAGCCACTGCCAAGAGAAATAGAATTCAGGTGAGGCTTGCAACACATACATACAGCTTAAAGCTCTCATTGACCTTCAGCATTATAAATTAAGATGAGGACAAGGAGAGTTTATTGAAACAACCATGGTAAGGATCCTTGCACCACCTTTAATGTAGTTGAAAGTAAGAATAACATAATTTCCTCTAAATATGAGTATTTGTGTTGTAACCATGTATTTTGGGTCTGATGTTATTAGGAGAAAAGTATACTTTGGGTTGCAGTGAGGGGATACCTCAACTCTTTCAGGCCTCCAGGGCAAAATTAAGTAGATTGCCTTTTCCAATTTACTAGGTGGTGTTCAATGGCCTGAAAGATTGAATAGTTTACTTCCCTCTCACTAATGGTAGTCAGATGCATAATCTTAAGCATCTAAATTGTGAAGATAATACAATCATTATCTGTGTTTCTATTAAAACCTGGGGAGGTGTAGGGGACTTTTTCTGAGTTTACACCATGAGTCAGTGATAGAACCATTTGCTTATTCAGTTTTTTATTCTCCTATGAAAAAACAATATTTAGACAGGTTTTTTGCACCTCCTATTGGCTACTCTACCCCTTACTTTTATAATACAATGTGGAAAATCACATTTCTTGGTAAGAAATTAAGAAAGACATTGTACAGAAAGGCAGCAGATTAAAATTTAGTAGACTAACAATGTAAAGACCATTGGCTTCCCAATGGATTCAGATCTTGCCTCTTTCACTTACTGTGTGACCTTGGGTAGTCATTTGACTCTTTTGGGTCTCAGTTTCCTCCCCTGTAAATAAGTACATTGAGCTGTATTACCTCTTAGCTATATCTGTGAACTATGGAATTCTTTCCATATCCAAGAACCTTGGATGTATAGGATATTATATGCAGAAATGGTTTGAAGGTTTTGGGGTTTGTTTGTTTTTAAGGAAGATACCATATACCTTATGCTATTAAATAAATATAGAACCACAAAATTCATCTCAGTTTACCTAATCAAAACTGACCCATCTGGATGGCCTCCAACTGTATACTCACCTCTATACCACAGAATCATATAATTTCCAAACTGGAAAAATTGTTAGCAGCTCTCCAGATTATTTGTTGTGTGAATTGGAATCTTCTTTGTAATTTACCAGACAAGAAATTGTCCATTTTCTTGGCAGCTAGTGGCCCAGTGATTAGAGTGCTAAATTTGGAGTCAGGAAGAGCTGCGTTCAAGTTCAGTCTTTCATACTCATTAGCTAGTTAACTTTAGGCAAGTTATTTAACATTTACCTTGGTTTCCTCATTGGTATAATAGGTATAACAATAACACTTATCTCCTGTGGCTGTCATGAAGATAAAATGAGATATTTGTAAAGCACTTTGCAAAATGCTAGTGTTTTTGTTAATCTCTATCTGAAAACTTCCAATGGTGGCAGGACCCTGAGATAGTCTACTTCGAAAGCTCAGTTTGTTGGTAAGCGGGTGTGTGTGTGTGTGTGTGTGTGTGTGTGTATACATAGAGAGAAAGAGAGAGAGAGGGGAGAGAGAGAAACAGAGAGACAGAGAGACAGAGAAGTGGGGGGCAAAACTTCCTTTCTGTGACATTCACACATTGGTTCTCATTATGTCTTCCAGAGGCAACAAAAAAAATAAATTCAATCCTTCTTCCACATGCCAATGAATCAACAAGGTCTTATTAAGCTCATACTCCATGTTAACTATAGTTCTAAGCACCAGAGATACAAATACAAAAGTGAAACAGTTTTGCCATCCAGGAGTTAACATTATAAGGGGAATGTACAACATCTTCACTGATGAGCATATGCTGAATATAGCAGTACATTGGAAATATTTCTGATTTCTTGGAGTCAGAAGGCCTAGGTTCAAAAGCTGTGTCTGTCACTTTGCTTGGTGTTGGGAAAGTCGCATAACCTCCTGGGACTCAGTTTTCTTGACTGTTAAATGAGGGATTGGGTTAGATGTCTTTGACCATCACTTTCTTCTCTAACATAATCCTGTGAAATGTAGTCATGATTGGGGACAGTTTAACCACTGGTGAAATCAGGAAAGGCCTCTTGAAGGAGGTGGCATTTGAGCTGACTGTTGAAAGGAGAGAGGGATTCCAAGAGGCAGAAGAGGGGAGGGAGAATATTCTAGGCATGGGGGTACATTCTGTGCACAGACATGGAGATGAGACTGGTAATATTGTGTTTAAGTAAGAGTAAGTGGGCCAGAGCCTAGAGATCCTTATCAGTCAGTCAATAAACTTTTATTAAGCTCCTTATTATGAGTAAGGCACTATGCTAAGTGCTGGAAATACAGATAAGAAAAAAAGTCCCTGTCCTCAAGGAACTTATATCTAATGGGGGAAGACAGCAACTGATCAGTAAACATTTATTGTTGTTCAGTGTCAAAGGCTTCAGGACCCTTTCCCTTGGATCAGATAGCCCATGGACTTTTCCTGACAAAGATGATGGAGTGGTTTGCCCTTTCCAGTGGATTAAGGCAAAGAGAGGTTAAGTGGCTTGCCTGGGGTCACACATCTAGTAAGTGTCTGAGACCAGATTTGAACTCCGGTCTTCCTAACTCAATGCCCACTACTTTACCCACTGAGCCACCTAGCTGCCTCCTGGGTAAATGGAAGTTAAGTGATTTGTCCAAACTCAAATAGCTAGTCTTTGAGGCTAGACTCAGGTCTTCCTGACTCCAGGCCCAGTACTCTATCTACTGAGCCATCTAGCTGCCTCTAATCATTTAGTAAACACCAAGGATGACACCAAAGTCATCCACTGCCTCCCAGGACATCATCAGTTATCCTGACTTTTGTCTTGCCACTGGACTTTGGTGACCCTGGAAAAGGTAGTGAAGCTGGCAACTTTGTGCAACTGCCTCACTTAATTCAAATTCCTGCGCAGGTCATCGCCCTCTGTCATTGGTCCTCTTTGAAAATGAAGGATGAACAACAAGCACCTACTATGTGCTGGGCACTTGCCAAGAATCAGAGAACACACAAAAGGAAACTGAAAAGCAGCGTGGGGTGAGGGGGCAGTTACCAGGCTTGGGGACATGATGGAGAGATCCTAAGGAGTGCAGTCGCATGGGAAAAGAAGAGATGGTTGACTTGGGCACCTTACTTAAAAAAAGTTTCTGGAGGAGCTCTTGGCCTCAGTCAGACATTATTGATGAGGTGAGAGTTCCACTGTTGAAGAAACCTTGCCTAAATTAATTCTTGGGGCCTGATAAAGAGTCCAAAGTAGTGTATCCCATTCTGAAATGAAAAGGGAAAACAGGATCAGACTTTGCTTCAGAAGTATCAGTCTGGTAGCTTTGTAGAAATTGGATTAGAGAAGAGAGACTGGATACAGGGAGACCAATTAGGAAGTTATTGCAATAGTCCAGTGACAGATGTTGAGGGGCCTTTAGATATTTCAAAACTGCTCTCATGTTTCCTCTAGATATTCTCTCTCCCAAGCCATCTATCACTATTCCTTCCAGCTGATTGTTATATGATGTGATTTCAAATTCCGTGATCATTCTAGTTGCTCAAGTGAGCTTAGGATGACAGAATCTGCTTTTTGGCCTTTTTGCATTGCCTTCCTTCATTAGAAGAGCTGTCTTTCTCTTTTGTATTTGTATTCCCAGTGCTTAGCACAGTGCCAGACACTTAGTAGGCACTTAAAAAAATAAAGATTTATTGGCTATTATTTCTGTTCAGTCCTTTCAGTAGTGTCTGACTTTTCATGACTCCATTTACAGTTTTAATGGCAAAGATACTGGGGTGGTTTGCTGTTTCCTTTTCTAGCTCATTTTACAGATAAGGAAACTGAGGCACACAAGGTTAAGTGACTTGCCCAGGGTCACACAGCTAGTGCCCGAGGCTGGATTTGAACTCATAAGGATGAGTCTGCCTATTACTGGTTATTGACTATCTAGAAGTGAAAGAGTTTCTCAATATCCTTCCTAAAACAGTAAATTTCAGAATCATACAAAATATTATTGATATGGTCTGCCCATGGCAAATTACAGTGGGTGTCCCTCTTTGTAAATAGTTGGCTTTTATTATTTCAATCCAAGATTGCATTAGCTTTTGTGGCAACCTGGTCACATGTGATTTTTATTCAGCTTGGAGTCTACTAAAACTCCAATGAACTATTTTCATTACATAGGAACTGTTGTTTATCCATTCTTACCCACCTTCACCCCCCAATCTTGTCCTTTTTCAGTTGCTGTTTTTAATTCAAATATAGGATTTTTATATTTGTTCTTAATTATCATGACTTTTTTTTCTAAAAAAAGAGAACCTTTTAACAATCCTCAAATGTTTTCCTTATTTGACATCATTACCAGCACCTCTTGAGAGGTTTTATTTTCTGACATTCACATCAAGGGCTATCCTCAGTTTCCTAGATCAAAGTAAAATTCTTGCTGAAACATGTTAAGAGTCAGGGAGTTGACCATCCAAGCAGGAATTTCAAACTGGGTCATTTAGTAGACCCAGACTCTCAGTCTGAAGATGTGAAGCTCTGTGGTGAATTCATTGTTTGGGCAGGTACCCAGGGCCTTGGAACTATATTTAGCTGAAGGTGTGAGCTGTTTCCAGAGTAAGTATTGGTCGGTGGCAGAAAAAGGAAATTTCCATATATTTCAAAGCTAGTTGAGATCAAAGATACTGAGACTTTATAAAACAGGTGATGAGTTTCTTTTAAAGGTTGTGCTTCTGTGTTTTCCTCAAGAAAAAATATTGACTGTGAAGGAAACTTGCGGATAAGTCAGTCCTTGCAAATATATTTTGGGTAAAAGGGGGAAATGGGACTAAAATAATTCAGAGTTGAAATAGTTTCAAAACAAATAAATTTGAAGTAAAAGAAATAAGGCCTAACTTTAAGTAAAAGACTTTATAGAGACATCAGTCTTATGGTTTCTTTGGAAAGATTGCCACTTATATCAGTCACCTAATATTTTTAATCTTCATTGTGCTTTTTGCTATTTGCAGCAAAAGAGTAAAATATTCCTTGTTCTTTAGGTATTTATAAGTTAATAGTAATATATTATCAATATTAGTCTAATATATCATGATATTTACTAGTTGCTTGTAAATAGATACAGCTCTTTACAAATATATAACTGACAGATGAACATGTATTTCTTTAGTGTGGCCAATTTTTTTTTAATAAAGTACAAAAGAAAAATTCATTTATCTCTAGAAATATGCATTTTCTGAACCCAAAGACAAATCTTTAACTTATTACTTTTAAAGCATAGGATGGCTAGTTGCAGTCTGCTGCAACAATACTACCATATGAGTTAGACTGAGATATGATTTTTTTTAAATTACTTTGAATTTCTGTTTTCAAATTTGCCTAAAGCCTTTTCTTGAACCAAATTGAAAAAATACTTTTTTTTCTTAGTATCAACATAAGGACTTCACAGATAGTTTGAACATTGTTCTCTAGCAATGTTATGTGTTCATTTGGATATTGTATTTCAGTAAATCAGTAAATCCTTTGGAATCAATAAAGTATGGACCCTTCTTCACCCTTAGAAGATGTGGTCCTCTACAGAAAATCAACTTCGAAAGACCTCATATTTCCATCAAGGATGCCTTTGATTCATATATAGACTGTTTTCATAAAAAAACACATTAAGGACAATAAAGAAAAGTCATGAGTCAGGAGGTTTTAATGTCTTCTTCACATGGTTTTTGTAGAAGCACTATATGTAATCTTTTCTACTTGGAAGAAAATTTCAGCTCAAATATTTTGAAAATTATTCCCTGAGTATCTTAATCACTCTGTCTCCTACAGAGAAGTTTTTGTTTATCTTTGCATTCATTAGTCAGATCAGTGTCTCTTTCTAGCCTTTTGTTAGGAGGTGTCTCAGGTACTTAATGATATAAGAGTAACTCATATCTATGTGACACTTCTACATTTAGAAAGTGCTTTCATTACAACATATGATTTAGGTAGTGGAAGTACTTTACAGATGAGGAAACTGAGGCTCAAAAAGTTTGTGACTTTGCCATGGTTACATAACTAGTAAGTGTCAGAAACAAGATTTAAATACAGGTTTTCTGCTTCCCTATTGTCATTTATCCTACATCTTCAATAACATATCTGGTCTAGAGTTGCTAATAGTGAAATACAGTGGCTTCACTATTTAGATGGTGGACAGTGGCATAGATTGACAGCTTTCAGGGTCCTTAGATATCATTTAGTCCAATGCTTTCCATTTGAGGATGAGAAAATTTAGGCTCGGAAAAGTGAAGTCATTTTCTGAGTGTCACACTAGTTGTAAATTTCAGAAATGAGATTTGAGGTTACTTTGGATTAAATCCAGAGTGCTTTTCTCCAGGCCATGCTACCTATCCTTGAAAATTCAAATAAGACATAATAATAACTGGCAGTTATAGAGCACTTCTGGTTTACAAAACAACAACAACAATGAAACCCTTTACCTATTCAGCTAATATCTTATTTGTTCTTTACAACAGTCCTCAGAAATAGGTGCTGTTATTACCTGCATTTTATAGATGAGTAAATCAGGGCTTATGGAAGTTAAGAGGCTTGCTGAAGGTCATGTAGTTATTAATTCTCCAAAGCCAAATTCATATTCACATATTCCTGACTCTGAATCTAGCACTCAGTCCTCTAAGCCACCTGAGTGTCTTCATAATGAATAACTGTCTCATATATAGATAGATGTAGATGAAGATATAGATATTTTTTAAAGATAGACATCTCTGTCTATCGCTATATATATATATATACACATTCACACATATAGGCTTAGAAATTTACATATGATGAATATATAACATATGCACGCAACATGTATGGGTCAAAAGGAATGTTCAGTCACTATGAAGCAACGAAGTAATTATCACATCTAACCTTTCTGTTCCTGCGTTTGTGTGTATACATGTATGCACATGTATATCACATTTCAGACACACAACACATGTCTGATCCACTGAGAGAAAGCAAATTGTATTCCCTGGTGAGAATAGGTCACTATCAAATTATAGGCTGGTATCTACCTTGTGTTGACAAATTTTCTATCTTCCAATTTTCTTAAAATCATCTAAGAAATATCCAGTTTCTTTGGATTTTTCAAACTTGCCTTAGTATTTTCCCCCAAATGATTTTCATTGTGTTGTAAGATGCTGCTGCTTATTATCTGCCATACTTCTGCATGATGTTTTACAAGTGAGTGTGTATGCTGAACTTATTTTGACTTTGGCTGCCATCTCTTTACCCTTTGCAAAGAGATTAAATATTTGTTGAGGTGGTTTCTGAGCTCCCGATACCTCATCTTTGTGGTTACTGTTTTGTAATGATTAAACTTCTGCAAGAAATGCTGATAAAGCCAATGTCTTTACTTTTGTCCTACTCTCCTCCCTTTCTGGAAGATGAAGTAGTAAGAGCAGTTGCTATAGCCTATTTAAACAAGTCGGATTAAAAATTTAATTACATGCAATATCTTCTCATTTTTATTTTTTGTTCTGCTCTGAAATTGATTTTAACTATTGCTCTAAACAGATTGTACCCAGATAATTGATTCAGAAATGGTTGCTAAATCAGTAACCCACTTCCTGCATATTAATATAAAGTTGGTTTCATATTTAATAATCTTATTTAGTGTTCACCACATGTATTGCCTTCATTTTCTCTTCTTGAAGAAAATGCTGTTGATCTTAGTGGAAAGAGTCCTGATTTGGAATCAGGTCCCTGGATTCAAATCCCAGCCCTGCCACTTATCTATGTCCCTGATTTTGAAAAGTTGCTTAATGCTTATGGACTTCATTTTCCTCATCTAAAAAGTGATATTGTTAGACTAGAATGTTACAGTTCAGTTTTGTCATTATATGCAGGCATGAGGCTTCTGAATTTTCCTCACAATCCTTTGAATGATATCCTTTCTACATTCTAAATTACATTTTCCAATAATACTTACTCTCTCCTCCTCTGCACTAATTCGCATTGAAATGAACAAACATCAGGATATATATTGACTTGGTTTGAAGGTCTTTTTTTGTTCTTTTTTCCTTCCCCTAAAACTCGTATAATTATGATAGTCATTTTACTTATACTTGTCATGTACATTATGAGCCAGGATGGCAAATGTCCAAGAAATGATGTTTCTTGTGGACTTTCAATCCCTAACTCAGCTGATTCCACCAATATCTTCATTCACTTCTCTGAGGATACGTCCTTCTATTTCATGGCATTTTGTATCAAAAATAAGAAAAATCCTTCAGACAAATTCATGGTGTGCATTATGCTTATTAAAACAGAGATATTTCTAATTGGCAACATGTTATATACTTATATAAAAACAAGACGCATTAAATAGGTCATTTGTTTACAACAATGAGCAAAGAGATTAGTAATCCAAAAACTAATAAGAAACAAAAGTTGCATAATTGAAAAAGTCAGCAAATTTTTGGATTGTTAAAGATATATCTATTTGAAAGCTGAAAAGGATCATTTGGTACAACTCTCTCATTTGAATGACAAGGAAACTGAGACCCTAAAAAGGTTAAGTAACTCCCCTAAGCTTTAGTAGTGAGCTGATAGGATCGAAGGTTCTGGGTTCAAATTCATGCTTTGACACTTAATAAGTGTGTAAGTGTAGGTATATTATTTCACTTAACTGAGCTATAATTTCTTTTGTCTTTGAAGTGCAGATGGCAAATTCTTGCTTTAGCTACTTTACAACTATGCTATATCTATACCTACTATACCTAGAGTTAGAACTCAGATGTCCTACCTCTTTTTTCTAGAATTTTCTCTATTAAATTGTGTCATCAGGCAGTTAGAAATGCAGGTCTGGAGTTGGGGAGTGAGTTTGGGCCATAGATACAATTTAGCAAGTTAGTTGTCTGCAGAGATGTGATGTTTGAAAACACAGAATGTAGAAAAGATTTGTGAGGTAGAGAGAGTTTAGAGAGAAGGAAATGAGAACCAAAGACAGAACCTTAGGAAATGAATTATTTGGGTATGAAAGGAATAGAACAAAGTGTCTCTACAACAAAAGTTATAGGGGAAAACCTATTAGAAAATTAGGTGAAAAGCCTGGGTAGTGTGGTATTTAGTTGTTTTAAAGTGTATATATCTTTTATACGGAACATAAAATATATTGTGTTATGTTACAGAGTTGTCATAAAAAGTACTTTGTTTCTTTGATATGTATTAGCAACAAGTAACACACTGTTTCAGTATAATAAATAGCACATGTTTAACAAAGCTCTTCAGTACAGTACCAAAGCAAACTTTTTTTTATTAATAGTGAAAACCAGTGTGTGTTATTCTATACCAAGTATACCCATATGCAGCATGGCCCAGTAGAAAGAATGTTGGATTTGAATTTAAGGGATCAGGGTTCAAACACTGGATTTACTTATTACTTCATCTGTGACCTTGAACAAATCATTTAACCTCTCTGGGCCTCAGTTTTTAGTCTGTGAAATGAAGAATTGGGCCGGATGATATATGAGGTTTCTTCTGGCTCTAAATCTATTATTTTGTAACCTGTTGGATATACTTTATCACAAAGTAGTAGGTTCATTCCTGTTCATTAATAAAATACATATCTAAATATATTCAGGTCTTTTGATGAGAAAAGCAATATAAAATTTTATTAGAGATAAAGAAAACTAGGAGAAATTTTATACTTTTTATGTTTTTTTTTTCCAAATAATTAGAATAGTGGGACTGTTACTTCATTGACTGCATGGATTTAAATTGGTGATAGAAAAGTACTGTGTAAGTAGCAATATATAACTTATTTTATATAATGGAAAATTGTATAATGCAGCACCAGATATACTTTCAAAATTCTGTGCATCTATGGCAAAAAAATATTACTTTAGTAGAATTAAGCAAATAGAAAGTAAATATATATGTATACATACATACATATATGTACATTATACATATATATATATATTTAAACACAGAAGATCCTAGTATGTTCAGTTATATGAAAATGAAGATGATGTTTTCAGGTCAAATCAGTAAGCATCTATTAATCACATACTGTATGTCAGACTAAGTGTGGGAGATACAAAGGCAAAAAGAGTCCTTGATCTCAAGGATCTTATAGTCAATTGGCGTAAGAACATACAAACAAGTACACACATACACAATACAACACATATAAAGTGTATGTATATATGTGTATATGTATACATATATATAGTGGAGATAAACATTAAGAGGGATCAGGAAAGGCTTTGTATAGGTGAGATTTTAGCTGAGCCTTGAAGAAAACCAGAGAGGCCAAGAGGTTGAAATAAAGAGGAAGAGAGATTTAAGTATAGGGAAAAGTCAGGGAAAATGCCTAGAGTAGAGAAATTTACTCTCTTGTGCCAGGAACAGCAAAGATGCTGATATTACTGGATCTCAAAGTATCCAGTAGGGTGTAAGATATGACTGGAAAGATAGGAAGGAGCTAGATTATGAAGGACTTCAAAAGCCAAATGGACAATTTTGTATTTGATCCTGGGGGTAAAAGGGAGGCAGTGTAGTTTGTTGTATGCAATTAGGGAGATTGACATGATGAGACTTGTACTTTAGGATGACCAGTTTGACAACTAAATAGAAGATGGCCTAGGTAAGGAGACCAACCAGAAAGTGATTGCAGTAATCCAGGTGTAGATGATGAGGGCATATCCTCAGATAATGTTGGAAGAGAGAAGGGAGGGGGCAGATGCTATGAAGGTAGAATTGGCAGGATTTGCCAATTGCTTGGATGCAGAGATGGAAAAAGTGAGGAACTGAAAAAGACTGTATGTGAACACAGATGGCTGGAGAGATGTAGGTACCCTCAGCAGTAATAAGGAGTTTAGGAAGAAGAGAGGGCTTGGGGGGAAGGGATAAGGAGCTCAATTTTTAACATTTGAATTTAAGATTTCCATAAGACATGGAGTTTGAGATATCCAATAGACAGTTGGAGATGTAAGACTAGAACTCAGAAAAGAGGTTAGGGCTAGATAAATGGATCTAATAATCATCTGCATAGTGCTGATAATTGAATCCGTGAGAGCGGAGGAAATCAGTAAGCAAAAGAGAAGAGAAGTGACGAGAAGAGAGGAGAGGAGAGGAAAAGAGAAGAGAGATCTCAACACAGAATCTTGGATGGGAAGGGCATCTACAGTTAGTGGATATGGCCTAAATGGAGATCCAGCAAATGAAACCAAGAAGAACCAATCAGGTAGGAGAAGAACAAAGATAAAGCAGTTACATGAAAACCTGGGAGGAACAATAACAAGAAGAGGCTGATAAATGGTGTCAAAGGTTGTAGGGAGGTCAAGAAAGATGAGGATTGTGAACAAGCCCTTAAATCTGGCAATTAAGTGCTCATTGGTAACTTTGGCCAAAGCAGTTTCAGTTGATTGATGAGATCAGAAGCCAGACTCTCAAGAAGAGAATGAAAGGAAATGAAGTGGAGCTATGAACTGTAGACTGCCTTTTCAAGGAGTATAGTCACTAAGGGGTAAAGAAGGGGGGATATACAGGATTATAACTAGTGGATGTGGACAGATCAAGTGAGGGTTTTTGTTTGTTTTTTTAGAATGGGGGATACAAAGATGTAAACAGTATAGAAGCAGCTAGTAGACAGGGAGAGATTGAAGATAAATTATCAAGTGTAGATGATAGAGGGGGTAACATGCTAAAGAAAAACAGGATGAAATATGGAGGAGTTTTGTTTTGGCAAGAAAGGCTAGGCTTTCATGTGAGAAGGGATGAAGGAGGAGATAGTGGGGAAAGGCATCTGACTGATGTGACCTGAGGAAGGAGGAGAAGAAGGAACTCTTTTTAAAATTTATTTCTATCAACTCATTAGCAAAATTGCCATTTCCATATCCAGAACAGAATAGAAATGGAGCATGCATGAAGCTTCAGGTCTCTAATGTATATAGCTTGCTTTCCAAAACAAATTCACCCTGTGTCTTTCAAAGCTGTGCTGTTTGTCTGTGCTTCTTTTTGGCCTTCCCAATGTTCTTTTCTCTGCATTAAAAGTGTCTCCATTATCCTATTTTCTTTCTCTTCTGTTGCCCTGTCACTGTTCCCCCTCAACCTCCCACCCTCCTCCACTGGGGGAAATTTTTTTAAAGAAAATGAAAAGGAAGTCTTTATTACAAATATGTGTCATCAAACAAAACAAATATCCTCTTTGCCTGTGTCTGAAAATGTTTTTTTTTTTCTCTCTTGAGTTCCTCACCTCTCTGTCATGATGTGGATAGCAAAGTAGAGAATTGGTGATTTTGTAGAAAGAATACTTAATTTCTAATAAAAGACCTGCATTTACATTCTGGCTCTTCCTGTTATTACTTGTATAACCTTGAATGTGGGACTTCACCTCTCCCAGGCTCAGTTTCCTATAAAATGAAGGAGTCAGGCTTCATCATCTCCAGGATTGTTATATAGTTCTGTGATACTGTCATCCTATATACAAATAGAGTTGTACAGCCAACAGCTAATTGTCTTAGTGTTTATAAGCTGAGTGTTGCTCTGTGTGTTTGTGTACACTAGGAATAACAAAATGAAAATTAATACCTTTAAAAATTCACACTTTAAAATTTATGGAATTAAAAATTGTAGTTAATTGTACTTTAAGTTCAGGTGTTAGGAATGAATGCTCAGTTTCATTGCACTTTCTATATTATGGATGAGATGACAGGTGACTTTAAGATTGATTAGGAAAGATAAAATTTTAGGAAGAGTGGATTTTAAATGTATTTTTTTCCTTCATCTTTAGGAGAGCGCATAACTGCTATAAATGCCGTCAGTGCCGCTTCACAGCTGCTGATACCCAGTCACTACTAGAGCACTTCAACACTGTGCATTGCCAGGAGTTGGATATCACTACGGCCAATGGAGAAGAAGATAGCCATGGTGTTTCAGCTATCAAGGAGGAACCCAAAATTGACCTCAAGGTCTATAGTCTAATCAATCCAGATTCCAAAATGGGGGAGCCAGTCTCTGATGCCATAGTGAAGAGGGAGAAACTGGAAGACAAGGAAGGACTTAAGGAGAAAGGTTGGACTGATGGTTCCAGTGATGATCTTAGAAATGTGACCTGGAGAGGAGCAGAAATTTTAAGGGGCAGCCCATCTTATACTCAAACAAGCTTAGGTCTCCTGACTCCTGTGTCTGGTACTCAAGAGCAGCCGAAAACTTTAAGGGATAGCCCTAATGTAGAAGCTGCCCACCTGGCACGACCTATTTATGGTTTGCCTGTTGAGACCAAGGGATTCCTGCAAGGAGTGCACACTGGAGGAGGAGAGAAGTCTGGATCCCTTAC
This sequence comes from Phalanger gymnotis, assembly GCA_028646595.1. Lineage (NCBI taxonomy): Eukaryota > Metazoa > Chordata > Mammalia > Diprotodontia > Phalangeridae > Phalanger > Phalanger gymnotis. The sequence continues at coordinate 110,789,249 of CM053622.1, forward strand.
ACAGCAGTATCCTGCATCAGGTGAAAACAAGTCTAAGGATGAGTCGCAGTCCCTGTTACGGGTAGGAAGATTTTTCTTTCTTTCTTTCTTCCTTTTTTTTAATGCTAACAAGAACAAGAACAAACCCCACTCCCTTAGGAACACAGGTTCCCGTTTTTTTCTTTTTGCTTTCAGGATCATATTATGGTATAGGGGTCACATTATCCATATAAATTTGACAATTCATATTTATTAAGTTAAGTTGGCAGAATGTCATTGCTGTGAGTTTGTATAATAAGACACAGAGTAGATGCAATAGTAAGCAATCATTTGTTTGTCTTTTCTCTTAGTTCTGATTGAATCTTGGTTAATCATTCCTGCCTATTATGCATGGTGATGAGGATACACTTGAAGGAGAAAGGTTTAGAATCCAAGAACGATGCACATCTGTTATATTGAAATAAATAAATGCCCCTGAAATTTCAAGATGATGTGACAGTTCATACTTAATAAGCAAGATATCAGAAAATGCAAACACTAAGAACACAAAACCCTCACTGTGAAGTTATTACAGAATTGTGATGTTTGGTAAAACACAGAATATAATTACATACTAATGGCAGTGCTTATTGTTTGGTTTCCAGGGAAAAGGAGTGGGGGGGGGATTCTGAGAAAAAGCTAAATGTGATGAGTATGACAAACCTCAATATTAGGAGAATCTTGTGTTCTTTTTATCATCCAGGGAGAAAGATTCGAGAATGGTGTTTTTCATGGGTAATAAATGACTCTAAGTAAAATGAGCTTCCTTTTTTTTTTTGTTGTTACTAGCATATATTCAGTCTGATCAAGAACTTTTTTTAAGATTTTGAAAATTCACATGTTCAAAAGTGATGTTTATTTTTAATCTAAACTATCATAGATAGTATTTTCTACCTGAATTCTGAGGAAGTGTTGAATATTCACAGGGGATTTAGAACCTCTGCTTAAGTACAGAAGGGGCTCTTGGAGCCTAAGCTTTCCAGAGGTCAGGTCAAAAGGTAGCCACTAAATATAGATGAGCCAGCTCAGATCCACAGCGTACAGGCCAGACATCTGTGGGGGGTAGGAGGATGGGTGGGGGCAGGGGAACAAACTCCTTGAGCTTACACTAAGGGAAGAATGATTCTCCCCAGTGCATGCATGACTCTTCCCTTCCTGCTTCATTGGGATTGCCTGGAAGTTGTCTGGGCTTCCTAGTTAGCCTCCAATATGATTTGAGTAATATCCCTCAGTGTTGATTATGAACCTTTTGTTGTCAGCAATTCTGACTACCCCAGACCCAAGTACTGGAGTGGGATAGAAAGGAGATATCTGTTCTCTGCTCATTGTGGAAGTAGGAATCTTTAATTATTATACCCCTTATGAATACCTTGAAAACAACTCCCTTCATTTTCCCCCCACACACACACCAAAAAAAAATAAAAGAAAAGAAAAGAAAAGAAAAGAAGGACCGAAAGAAAATTCATTGTGAGCCTTTCAACTCTGGTTATTATTTCGGGAAACACATTAACATAAAATAAGTTATCAATACCACTTTTTTAAAAAAAAGAATAACTTTGTTAGTTCCTTATTATTTCATGTCTTAGGGATTTTGTGTAATTCCTTGTCCTAAGAAAGCAGCAGAACATTCTGGATTTTTTAGCTTGCACCTAGCATTCTGTTAGTTGAATTGACATTCAGACTTTATACTTTAAAAATGAAGTTTTTTTCTAACTTTCATTAGATTACAATGTTTGATTCTTCAGCAACATTGCTTTGTCTGCATCCTTTAATACCTTAATATTTTAAAATTGTATCAGATTATTCAATAATTCAAAATTTGATGGACCTCTAAGTAAAATAGCAAAATGTTGGTGCTACTTCCCTGCCCCTACTCCCTTGTAGGTTATGGAATAAAGGTCCTTATTTTAAAAATTAAACTTCTTTCTCATCCTTCCACTCCTCAGCCCCTTCTCTCCTCCACCTCTATAAAGTAATTTCTTAGAAGGTGTATTTTATTTTATCTTTCTAACTCTCCCGTTTCTGTCTACATAAGCTTCTGAAGCAGTAGCTATATAGCAAATGACCCTGTATTTTCATAATAATATCTGCCTAAAGTATATCTTTACAGAAAGATGGGGAGAAATTTCATCACAAATTTGAGTAAAGTATCATGGAATATAATTATTATTTTTTTTACTTAATTAATTTGGAATTTAATCTGTTCTAATTTCTGTTGCATAAAACAGAATATTTTTGGAACTCTAATTCATGGTTGAATTAATATGAATACGTTACTGGGCCCAAAATGATTTCATCAATTAAAATTTTAAAACAAGCCACATGCTTTCTTTTTCTTTCAAACAATTCATGCTTATATGACTGACTTGGGAAACAGAAGTGAAAGTCTCTTGTTCCATATTGCTTTTGGTAGTAGAAGTCTGTATCATACCCTCAAATGCTACTGCAAGTACTTGGTTCTAAAGTCATTACATCTATTGGTTTAGGGATCCTAAACCAAAGGGAAAGACTATACTTTCATAACTATTTAATAAGATATAGTTTGAGAACTACTTTGAATAATAATAGTTATAAAATAGAAATAGGAAAGTGCAATTTATAAGGTTCACTTTTTAATTTTGAATAAGGATAAACTAGCCCTTTTTCTTAATAAATTAAATCCAATCCAATAAACCTTTACAAAGCACCTATTATGGCAAGGCACTGTACTATTGTGCCTTGCATTGAGATACAAGGAAAAACACAGAGTCTCTGTCTCCCAGTAGCTTATGTTTCACTAGGGCTAAGCACAAAAATAAGTAAATTCAAAATAATTTGAGGAGGGAGAAGTAACAACAGGGGTAACCTGGGAAGACTTCTAGAAGGAGAAAAGAACATAAAGGTAGCAAAAGGCAAAGATTAGGAGGGAGTGCCTTCTAGGGTGTTTGATTAGCTTATGAAATGCTTGGAGTCTGACTATGCAATTTTGAATTTGGAAACAACTAGTAGTTCTGTTGCCTAGAATGTATAATACAGGAAAGGGGAAACTGAACAATGGCTAGAAAGTGTTACTGGAATTAGATCATAAAGGGTCGTAAAAGGTAGATTAAGTAGTGAGTACTTTGTCCTAGAGGCAAGCATGGAAGCCCAGCTTTTTTTTTTTAAACATGGAATTGACATGGTCAGATTTATTTCTCAGGAAGATTTGTGAAGAGTGGCTTGTAGAGGGAATAGACTGGAAGCAAGGTTATTATATATACATACCTCTATTGCTTAGAGCTTAGGTGGAGGGCAGAGGGGCTAGAGAAAGAGAGAGAGAGAGAGAAAAAGAGAGACAGAGAGAGAGAGACAGAGAGAGAGACAGAGAGAGAGACAGAGAGAGAGAGACAGAGAGAGACAGAGACAGAGAGAGAGACAGACAGAGAGACAAAGAGACAGAGACACACAGAGAGACCTACAGAGACAGAGATATTGAAATGGGGAAGATGAAGACAAAAAGAAACAAAGAGAGAAAGGGAAAGAGAGGTTACATGCAAATATATATTGAACAAAAAAGCTTGTTTAGAAAGACAAGTAAAATAAAAACAACAAAAAAGGAATTATCAAATTTTATGTAAATACAGGAAGGATTTGTGATTTCCTCTGAAGTGAGGGAACTTCCTCCACCTATGTCTCAAGTTAACTAGCTGTGATTTAGTAGATTATTTCTAGGGAGTTGCCTGAGGGCAGATAGAGATTAAGCAATTTGCCCAGAGTTACATAGAAAGGTCAGAATTGAAATTTTAACCCAGGCCTTCCTGCCTTCAAGTTTAGCAACCAGACCACAGTATCTCTTCCTGATAAATTTAATATTTTATATTCTAAAAGTTATAATCTCCCCACTACCTGCCATACTGTACAACTCCATAGACATATACTGTGCTCTCGACCTTCCATGTGTTTCCCCCATGTCTGTAATATTCTCCTTCTCTGTTTTTCCTAATTTGTGGCTTTCTTAACAACTTAATATTCAATATCTGATATTGATCATAGTGTTATTGATTATTAGTGGAAGCTTGATGGATTGTCCAAAGTGAGGAAGTATCATTTTTTTTTTTTGTGGAACTTCAAATTTTTTAACAATTCAGTTAAGTAAGATTGGAAGAAATGTCTGGTTTCGCCCGGAAGTAAGTAATTGATTTTTCCCCCTCTTTGAGTTCAGATTCCATGTAAAAAACTCTTTTGTTTTGTGAAGTTCTGAGAATTGGAATTAGAAGGACCTCAGAAGCCAGCTAGTCCTGCCTGTTCCTGATCAATGGTCCATCTACAACAACCCCAAGTGGTCATACAGCCTTTGCTTTAAGACCTCCTGGGAAGGGTGACATACTATCCCCATTCCCACCCCTGTAGGATGGGAGGGAGGGAAAGTTGGAGAGAGGAAGTGAAAGTAAAGGAAGAAGGGAGGGGAGAAGAAAAAAAAAGGAAGAAAGAGAGGGCAGGAAGAAGTATTTATTAAGTGCTACCTTTATTTTTGCTTGTATTTGTAATCTCCCAAAATTAGCACAGGGTCTGGTGCAGAGTAAGTACTTAATAAATTCTTCCTTCCTTCCTTCCTTCCTTCCTTCCTTCCTTCCTTCCTTCCTTCCTTCCTTCCTTCCTTCCTTCCTTCCTTCCTTCCTAAATAGTTGGGAAGAGCTGGAAGGGTCAACTGTGGCTAACTAGCCCAACTCAGTCATCTTACAGTGAAGAAACTAAGGGCCAGGAAGATTATGTAATCTTCCCAGGGTCTGACATCAGGTAGGCCGTTCAAGAGGTGGGATTCAAACTCAGATCGTCTGACTCTGGAGCCTTTCCACTGTATCTTAATATATATTACCTAAAACTGAAGTTATATCCTTTCTTCTACTTACTCCACTTTTAATTTTGAGCAAGACATCCCTCCGTAGATCTCGGCCTAATAAGTAGGTTGTACCAGATGGTCCATAAGGTCTCTTTCTGCTGAAATTCCTATAATGCCTGTGTAACTTTCTGTAAAGAAATATCATTAGTTCCCTCACCTGTGCCTCATGTGACATAGTTTCCATTTGCTTCAACATCCTACACACAAACCCCTGAAAAGGCTCATGGAGCAAATACATCTGTATTTTTTTAACTGTTATTAGCATTATATTTTTTCATGCTCTGAATAAGTTCCTAAATAGGAGATTATGTGTCAAGCTTTACAGATAGCATGTAAATACTCATTTTTCTTTTTAATTTAGATGGTCTTTTATACCTTTCTGAAAAGTAGCTTGTTCTTGCTAGTGTCACAAAATCATTACCTTTATGAGTGGGAAGAATTTTAAAGACTAAAACTTTCCTTTGGTATGGCATAATCTCATATGCAAATATAAGAATGTTACTGTAGTGAAACTTTGATTCTAGAATGAGTTAATAAAAATAATTCAAATAGGAAATAACATTGGACCCTGAAAGTGTAATTTTTAGGATACTATTTCCAACTAGATTTAAGAGGTAACTCAGAGTTGTGACTGAATCTGAGGGTTTATGGGAGAATAAAATAACTAAAAAGATATTCAAGTATTAAATTAAATATTTTCTTTCATATTTTAAACTGAATTACTCTGGCATTTCCTTTTTTATGGTATGTAAAATGTATACAGTTTCTTCTCTTTTAGTATGTATTTATATAAATAGATGTATATCCATATTTGTGTATATATGTGTATATATACACACATGTGTGAATCCAAATACTTGTGTATGTGTGTGTGTATACATATATACTTGTATGTTTGCTTGTTTGAAGAGTACTTAAGCAAGAAATATTTACTGAGTTTAGTTCTTTTGATTGAGTTCAAAAACTGAAAGTACCAACTGAACTTCATGAAATTGGTAATAATTCTCATCTCAACTTCTGAATTTATTTGTGTAAAGGGGGGAGATATGCCATTAAGCTAATTAAATATTTCAATAATGCCTAATGCATTTTTAGATGTTAAATGTACTACCAAAATGTATTTAAATTTAATTGATGCATTCTTTGACCCTGTGTTCATCTCATTTCCTCTCCAGCAGTAAAAAAGAGTAATTTGTGAAATGAAAAGGAGGCCAGGGCGGGGTGTCAAATTTTGGTTGGTCTGAGGTGTCCTTTATGCAGATGTTCTTAGTCCATTGTTCTGCACAGAATATCACATATTCACAGAATTCGAACTTTGATGCTGCCTTTAAAGATTAATTCAAACATTATTTTCCTCACATAGCTAGAAAGAATTCATTTTGGAAATTATTTTAATTTTCCTATGGCTATTCTAGTAGTTTGTTTTGTCTTTGAGTGCCGTTTATGTTTTTATATATTTATTGCATCTTAGTTTTCTGTGGGTCCATAGCATAGTCCCACTGACACATTGCAGTTAAGCATAATTCTATTGGTTATGTTCCCAACTTAATCCTCCCCCCCCCCCACTCCGCCTGTCTGTGTGACTTTGGAGAAGGGCCTCCCATAATCTCAGTTGATCCATCTCTAAGAGAAGATAATAATACCTGCCTTCCTCACAGAAGTGTTGTGAAGCTTAGTTAATTAATGTTTGTAAAGCAATTTGAGATTTTCAGATGCAGGATGTTAGATAAGTACGAAATAGTATTATTATTTGTTCATTTTGTAAAAGCGATACAAAGACAGCACAATGCAATTGCTCTTCCCTCTTTTCCTTAGAGGACTTGAATTTATCGTTGAAAGATTTGTTGATACTGGATGGTCTATTGAGATGCAAAAATGTTCCTTTTGGGGCAGCATATTGGCAGCCACACAACGTTGTTCAACCAAGCAACATTGTTGAATGCTTTACAACCCCTGATACTGGTCAGTAGGGACTTTTTTTTTTTCTAAAGCATTTCAAGTGAACAGTCCTTATTTGAAGTTTTTTCCTTTAGCTGAACACGGAGTTTAGGAGATAAGAAGTTCAACTTACCATAATAGAGGTGTCATATATACATAGAGTACATTAGACCCTGAAAGTTTGCCATATGTACATGCAAAATATCATAGGACTGACATTGACTCTGTATCAGTATGACTGAGCCCTAATCCTTTATTTCTATTGGTGTCAAGTGCAATTTAAGCTAACATTTCATCAGGGCAAAAGAAAAAATATTATGATTTTAAATGAGTTTTTAAACCTTTTTTTTGGCTGGCATGGGTGGCCTGGCAGAAACTCCTGGGGCACAGGCAACCCGAGGTAGCTTTTAGTTCATCAGGCTGTACCTTATGAAATGGTATCCTATAGTGCAGAATCAGTTAATTATTTCCTGTATAGAGATCTATCTTTCTCCTCATTTCATAGACCACATGTGTCAGGAGATAACAGACCCCCAAAAGGAAGCCTTTGTTGAAGATTTTCAAAGGGTGGAAATGAGGAATCCACAAAATGTGTTCAAAGTTTTAGTAGCACAGATGCGGAATGTCACCAGAGTATGCCAGCTACAGCAACCACAGGATCAATGTTTTGTTTTGTATTTTTGGTGGCAAAGTACAGCATACTGCTTGGTGGATCAACTGAAATTTTAATGGAGAAGAATATCACTAGAGTGTTGTAATTTTGGCTCCCCTTTGTGCATTTTTAGGGATATTGCTATTTATCCTACCCCAAAGTATCTCATTCCAGAGCTACTTTCCCTGTGGCAGTATCTCATTTTCCCCCCATTTCCTCTGACTCTGTTAGGGATCTTTCAGGAAGTATTTTTAGTCAAGGCCATTCATTGCTGCACAGGTCTTCTAATTAACTCAGGGAAGCTCAGCAGGCAATGTCTTACTAATGCACACAGCAATGTTAGGTCAAGGAGCTGCCAGATCTTTTTAGTTTAGTTAGAAGCACCTGTTTCCACAATTCAGGAGGAGGCATATTCTCATTTTAAACACTGCTGAATCATAGAAAATTGGCATGAAAATAATAAACAGAACTAAATTTTGACTTGGTGTTCTAAAAAAGAAAAATCTGTATACTTGTCTGTATCTTTCAGTGTTAAGTCAAAAGCTGTAAGGGGGGGGGGGTGGCTAAGCAAACTTTATATACCTTTGAAGCTGAGATATTTTTAAAGGGAAAACATGTTCCTGAGGTTGTGTGTGTAAAATCTAAGTGACTATTGGAGCGCACCCCCCAAAACTGAATGCTTTGCATCACTATTCATCACAGCAATCAGATGGCAGTCAAATGTTCAGTGTTATCCTGCCCAGTGAAATAGGTATTTCTACTGTGGTAGGATTCAGACTGGACAAAGTGGCTTGTGGAGGGCAGTGTATGGCAAACTAGCTTGAATAACAACAATATAAAAATTTATATTTTTAAGATTTGAGTTTGCAGAGGACAATAGAAACAGAACTGTTAATTTGTTTGTAAATTATTTTAGACCTGATCTGTGATTTCATCAGTTCAGGGAGCACCCAGTGAGTAACTCCCTCTATCAATGCAGATAGATCAGCATTTTCTCTGCAAATTATAATCTTTGAGAGTTGCTAGGGCACTGGGAGGCCAAATGTCTTGCCCAGGTTATATAGCCATTATGTTTCGAAGGTAGGCCATGAAATCAGGTCTTCTGATTTCTGGGTAAGCTCTTTATTTACTATCCCACATTGCCCCTCTTTGGTATATTTTGGTTTGAGAGTAATGAAAAATATAGAAAAGATGAATTAATTTGAAACCTCAGAAAAGCAGGATAAGTTTTTTGAATTTAGGTTAATAAAAATATGCATCACAGAAACTAGGTTCAAATCCCTGTCTGATACTATCTGATCATTAAGATGTTCCATCAATTATCTGGGCACTTCAGTTTTCTCATCTGTAAAATAAGAATGTTGAACTAAATGGCCAGAGAGCCTTTCCTGATCTAGCTCTATGTTGATTTGGTAATATGATTTTGATAGCATGATTGATTTGTGCAAAACATTATAATGTACCTTACACATAAATGGATAATCAAAAGATTAGCCAGTGCCACTAATAGACAAGTTTATAATTTGGTTTAAACTAATAAATGATATTTATATACGCATATAATTTGTCATAGCAATTAAATATTGTCTTGAGGCCATTTAGTATTCAATACAAATGTAATAATAATGATAAGAAAGGCAATGATTGCACATAAATGTGACAGGGGTAATCAGAGGAACCCCTGATTTATTTGGTAGAATCCCTGGTCAAGCAAGTCAGCGGTTCCCCTTATCACCCCTGTCTTCACCCTAAATTAAGGACTATGTCTTCTAAGGTAAATATGCCTTTCTTATACTAATTATAAAGACCTTGTATGTAAAGTTTTGTGAATTACTGAGAATTCTTATTTTGTGATTTTTTTAATTGAAAGATTTTAGAACTGTGTCCATTTTATACCATCTAGGAAAAAGGTGAAAATGTCAAGGATCTGAATTATTTTGGATAGTTTTTTTGCTTTTTACTTAGGTTTTATCATTAATGTTCAGATCATTTGACCCAAGATTTTCCCATTCAGTTGTGTATAAATGTTTAATTAACCCTAAGTGAAAAATTCTCTTTGATTAACTTTTTATTGGCTTTTATAAAAAGTTTACAAAGCAAATCAGTCAAAAAACTTAGACATTCCTCTGGATTTTTATCTGATTATTTTTATAGCATTGACCGAAAAGATCTACATTTTTTCCATAATGTTTATTTTACATGGCATGATAACACTATTAAAGATGAATTTGTAATGTATTGTACTATATTCTGGTATTGTAGACCCAGATGAAATAGATCCAAAGGAGAATTGGATAATAAATTCCTTGTACTTTAATTCATCTTCCTTTCAAGAGATTGCTTGATGGATTTACTAAATTGTTTCTAGGAAGGATTTTGTGAGAGATAGCAAATGGTATTCAATTTATGGGTCACTATAATCAAAAGGAGTTAGAATACTTACAACAATCCAGTTCATAAGTGAACAATGTTAGATGATTTCCTGGTAATGTTTCATACCAGAATGATTTGCTTAGAAAAAAAAGAGCTTTATGAAGAAGTATGTAGATTTGGGGTTCTTGACAAAAATGAAATATAGACTAATCTTTGAATGAAATGTTAATTCATCCCTTTTCAAATAATGTATAAATTTCTTCCAAAGATGTGGTTTGTGTTTCTACATTTGAGTTTATTGCTAGCACTGATTATTTCAACAGAAGCAGTCTTTCGGTATTTGCCCATGCTTGGTCAACTCCTGGGAACAGAGTTCAATGGACTTCACTATTCACCTAATCTTAACTGAAACTGAAGAATTTTCTGTTCACAATTTATTCAAGAAGCAATCACCTTTGAAGATGATTTGAGAATGGATTGAAGATGTTTCAAGGAGAAGACAGTTCATTTCTTTTTGCTGCTGCTGTTAATATTATGGAGTCTTTCTTTATATTTGAGAGGTAACTTGACATATTTGATGGCATATGGCCTCAAAGCCAAGAAAACCTGAGTTCAAGCTGCTTGACCTCTCAGTGCTCTCTCTGAGAATATAAGGTACTGACATGCATTGGGTTATTTTTTTTCACCTGAAAGTTGCCTATGGCATGAAATCACAGGTCCATTTCCAATCATATCTGAAACAGAAGTCTCGCTCTGAAAATTCTACAAGCAGGAATAGGCCCAGCCCCTTTCCTCAAGTTATTCGAATTCATGGAGATATGACTATATTCTATCTATTTCCTTTGCTAGTCTAAATGTCATCAATTTATTTAACTGACATTCATATGCCATTGTTTCCAGTCTCTTCTCAGTCTCCCTCTTTTGGACACTTTCCAGTTTATCAATATCCTTCTGAAACTGTGGCATCAGCTACTGAATATAGTTGGTCTGGTAACAGATGGATTCTGATCAGAGCAGAATACAATGGCTCTATCATCTATTTTGCTTTTCCTGAGTACTATGATTCTCTTAAACTGGCCTTAGTCCACGTTAACTTCTGTTGTAAAGCTGCTCCAAACAAGTTGCTAAAGGAGCCTTCCCACATCAGAGCCTCACAAATTCTCATCCCCATATGTTTTTCCCCAATCCATTCTATATTTTTCAACCATTTCCCTCCTGCCTCCAACCTGCTCCTTACTCTAGATTTCCTCTCCTAGACTGTCTTTTTTCCCTAATCTCGATCCATTTTTTTTTACTACTCATCACACTGCGTATTTCCCCTGCCCCCAGTTCCTCAATTACCCTTGATCATAAGAGAGATTTCATGTGGTTTGGAGCTCACTGCGTAGGCCCTTACCCCCAAAGCTGAAATCTTATTTTAGGAGTTGATATTTAACTGGGATTTAAGTAAGAAATTTTGAACGCATTTTATCATGGGAATATTATAGTCACAAGAAAAACAAAATTTCTGATCCTGAAAGGAAAATTAAAGTATGAATAGTTGGAGGGAGGGAAACAAGAACTAGAAAGTAATGGTATGCTCTAGATTGCTTCTTAAATAATTGGAGAATGGCTGAAAAATGTGGTATATAAACATAATTTATATTATTGTTCTACAAGAAATGATGAAAGATATAGTTTTAGAGTGGTTATGAATCAATGAAGAGTAAAGTGAGCACAACCGGGAGAACAATTTTTGCAAGTGTGGCACTATTGTTAAAAAAGGAAAAAAAAAATGAAAGACTTATGAACTTTAATCAAAGCAAATACCAACCAAGTCTCTGGAGGGTCTGATTAGATATACTCACTTCCTGACAGAGAGATAATACTCTGAAAGTGCAGAAAGAGACATCCATTTTTTAGACATGGTCACTGTATGGAATTGTTTATTTCTTAGAAAAGTTTTAAGTTTTTTTTTTTAATTCTATCCTCTCTCTTGGTTAACTGGAAGGGAGTTTGAGGAGGTAGGGCTAGTGGTGATTCAAAAATAAAAAGAAGGCCTCAGTAACTTTTTTAAATGCATAAAAGAGAATACAAAAAAAGTTCAGAAGGAAGCTCTGATAAGCTGGATCATTTTGAAAGCAATGAGTAGAATCTAGAAGATAATCTCTAAGCTTCCACCTTCCTTTCAAAGTTTAGAAAGGCAGCCTGGAATAGAGGAAACAATACTGTCCTTAGAATAAGGAGACCAATTTACAAATTCTGTCTCTCATCATCCTTACAATTTATGTTAGCTTGGATATCACTCAATTTCCTTATCTGTAATATAGGGACGGTAATACTTCTACTATGAACCTTACAGTTTTATTATAGAGGGGAAAGTAGATGTTAAAGCACTTTATGAAAAAAGTAAGTTTATATTATCTACCAAACATTGTTTTCTTCTGGATAATCTAGTTCACTACATATTGTCCATAAATTCACAAAAAAAAAAACCCTTTACACATTTTCCTGGGTGACGCTACATCTATTTGACGTATTCTATGATAGTAAAAAGAATATTAGCTGAAGAATCTTAGGAATTGATTTCCTTCCATGGGTCTGTCACTAATAAGTTATATAACTTTGGGTAAACATTTTAATGTCCCTTAGTGTTTCTTCATCCGTAATATAAAGGAGTTGCATTAGCTAATACATAAAGTTCCTTCTACTTCTAAAACCTGTTGGGTTTTTTTTCTCCTGGATGTATGTTGCATAGATTCTTAAGGTACATGAAGAGTTATTTCAATGATATGATCAGATAATAAGTCAATAAGCATTCATTATATAATAAGAAGCAGCAGTGGTGGTAGAGTTGATATAAAGGTGTCCTGGGAGTCAGGAAGTCTTGAATTTAAGTCCCTCATCTCTAGGATATTCATTCAACCTGAAAACAGATGCAGGTCTGAATTTATAGAGAGAGTTTCCTCATTGGAATGTCATCTACTAATAAAATCATAGGTTCCCCACCCTCCCTCTGCCACAAAGGTACCAGCGAGAAAGTTTAGGGCAAAAGTCCTATGTTCTTTTATTTAGTGAAATGACCACTACTGATGTCTAAATGATATTGTGTACTTTGGAGCACATGTTATTTTAGCTGACAATGCTGTTGGAGCATATATTTCTTATTTCTGGACTTTGGCATCATAAGAATTATATTTTTAGGCCTGGGAGAGATCATAGAGGGCATGTAGTCCAGTTCCCTCCTTTAATAGGTGAGGAAACTGCATCCCAGAGAAATCAAGTGATTTGTTCAAGCTTAGACAGGTAGTAAGGGACTGAATTCTGAATTCTACTCTGTTCTTGATTACAGCTCCTTTCTCCTCACCCTCAACCTCCCAAGAGCTTCTTTACTCCTGGGAATCACTGCCAAACTAGTAATTGTCACAAATGAGTAGAGGGCTTTACAAAAAATGACTTTACCTTGAATGACTTTACCTCTTACAAGAAAAGTCTCATCCTTCAAATGGCTTTATTTTGAAGAGTAAAGTTTTAAGGGACTGCTTATGAATGGGGATGAAGTAAAGTGAAAGCAGGATAGGAATTGAAAAATGCTGGTGAGAAAGTGACATGCTTTTAGTCTGTTTCCTCTATTTTTTGGCATTGAGCAGTGCCTGTTTTGTTCCCAGTCAGATGTTCAAATGGGAACTTTAGATGCAGAAACTAATTTTAGTAGGTGGGGTGCAAATTTCTTATGATTCCATGAATAGACACTGATCCCAGCTGTTTCATTACAATTATAAAAATAAGATAGGCTGTGAATCATTCAGAATGCCTTTAATGGTCTTGGAGAAATAATTTCATCTTTCTAAAATCTTAAAAGTATAAAACTACCTCAGATTCTTCATTGACTTCAAGTTACAACCCATTGTGCATATATGAAATTCTTGATGTCTGGGTGGTCATGGTTCAAAGTGACTATTTTTTATCCTTATTTTCTACCTATGTAGGGCTAGGGATGAATAAGAGATAGGATATGGGAAAGAAGAATGAGAAAAAGTATAGGTGAACTTAGGCACTACTTGGTTTGTAAATATTGTATAAAATATTTGTGGAATAATTTAATTTGAAGGGTTAGATTTGGAGCTAATTGACAGGTGTGATTGGGTCTCCCCCAAGGAGTGGTCCCCTGAGAGTTGGAATTGTTGAAGAACTGATCTTTTAGAGTGGCCTCAGTAAGAATTGCCTCAAAATAAAAGATAAAGGGCAAGAACCCAGAACTATTCCTGAAACATTTATTCCCTTTAGTTATAGAAAAGTCAAAATTCTTTAGCCACCCTGAAATCTGTGCAAAGGGTTACTTGAATGCTATTTAACTGACCTGACTACATTATGCAAATAGAATATTTTGGAGGACCTAGAGTAATATGTTACATATTTGAAAATTCCCTAGGAATCAACTCTAGTTAGATAGTTTTTGCAGCTTTAAGGAGAGAAAATCAAGGAAGAAAAAGCACCAAGGAACACATTACAGTACAATGGAGCATGATGTAGCATAATTCCCAGTGTGGCCTAAAGAAATCTCTGGAAATGCTCAAAGAGCACACTGAACAAATCTGAATACAAGTCCTTATGGGCTGAAGTTCTAGGAGCCTCTTTTTGTATCTCCAGTGCTTAGCACAGTGCCTGGCATGTTTGTTTGGTTGTTCAGTCATTAACTATGTTCCTATGGAACACAGCATGCCAATACTGGCCATGGAGTTTTCTTGACAAAGACACTGGGGTGGTTTGCTGTTTCTTCTCCAGTAGATCAAGGCAAATGGGTTAATGACTTGCCCAGGGTCTGAGGCCAAACTTGAACTCTAGGTCTTCCTGACTCCAAGCCCAGCTCTGTATCCACTGAGCCATTTAAGTGCCTCTGACACAGTAGGTGCTTAATAAATGTTTATTGATTGAGTCATCAGTTCTCCATTCTCTGTTCCCACCTCTTCATTACTCATATATTCAAGGAGAAGATATTTCTCTGGGAACTGCTCAGGAGGGTCCCCATTGCTATCTGTATTACATGGCTTTATCCCGAACCACCCACTCTCCCACCCAAGTTATCATGAGAAAAAAAGAGAAAGTGCAAGCGTGGGAAGAAGAAAGTACATTTTTGTAATTTCTTATAAAATTGTGCTAAATAGACTAGACCCACATAATAAACTAGCACCTAGGATTTTTTCCTATCCTGACTTAGAGTTCTCCAATCACTTTTCCTCAAAGCTAATTTGTATTGCACAGATCTTTTTAAAGAAAAATAATTTTAGCCTGATGTGGTAATACACGCCTGTAATCTTTGCTACTTGGGAGGCTGAGCCTGATGATCACGTGAGCTTAGCGTTCTAAGCTACAGTAGGGTGTAAGCTGATGTGAGGTCTGTAGTAAGTCTGGCATCAATATGGTACACCCCTCATTGGGGAGAGGAGGGCCACAAGGTTGCCAGAGGAGTGCCAGAGTATGAAACTGAAGTAGACCAAAGCTTCCATGCTGATCAGCAGTGGGATCAACCACTATACCTCTAGCCTGGCCAAGATAAGAAGACTTAGCTGCAAAAATAAGGTAAATAAAAATATAAGTAAATGAATAAACAAACAAATAACAAAATCTGCATTTCAATCAATCAATAAACATATATTAAATACCCACTTTCTCCCTGGCCCTGTGGTAAGCACTGAGGATACAAAAAACATGCAAAAGACAATCTGTGCCCTACAACATGTAAACAAATGCAAGCAGGCTTTATGTAGGATCATAATTAACAAAGGGAAGGCACTAGAATTAAAAGAGATTGGGAAAGGCTTTCTGTAAAAGATGAGATTTTATATAAGACTTAAAGGAAGTCAGTAGGTGGAATTAAGAAGGGAAAACATTCTAGGTATGGGGGACAGCTAGAGGAAATGACCAGAGAGATGAAGAGTCTTCCTGGAACAGACAGAAAGCCAGTATCACTAGATCAAAGAAACATGGAAGGGAGTATTTGGAAAGGTGCAAAGTGCAAGAAGATTGGAAAGGTTGGAAAAGACTAGGTGGTAAAGGGCTTTCAATGCCAAACAGAGGATTTTGCATTTGAAGGATGAACTGGAGTGGGAAGAGACTTGAGCCAGGCAGACTACCAACAAACTATTGCAACAATCCAGGCATGAGGGGATGATGGTCTACACCATAGTTGTGTCAGAGGAGAAAAGAGAGTATAGGTGAGAACTTTTGCAGTGGCAAAATCAACTAGTCATGGCAACAGATTGGATATGAGGAGAAGGGTTGGTGAGGGACAATGAAGAATTGAAGACGACTCCTAGATCTTGAGCCTGAAGGACTTGGGGGTAGTGGTGCCCTTTATATTACTAGGGAATGTGCCAGGAAGTTTAGGGAGGAAAATAATAAGTCTTATTTTGAACATGTTGAGTTTTAACATGCCTACAGGACATCCAGTTCAAGATGTCTGAAAGACATTTGGAGATGCTAGATTTGGGGGTCCATAGAGAGGTTGAAGGAGGATAGGTAGATTTGTGAATAATTATCATAGAAGTGGTAATTAAATCTATGTCAGCTGATGAGATCACCAAATGAGTAGTAGTAAAGAGAGAGAAGAATAGAGGGCCTAGGACAGAACCTGATGGATGCCCACAGTTATCTGGATGAGCATCCAGCAAACTAAACTGAGGAGTGGTCACATAGGTAGGTTTCTATTTCTTTTCTTCAATAAAAAAGTTTCCCATAAAAATTTTGTGCATATGGGTGTTTGCACTGAAACTTAAGCTTAGCATAATTGGTAACAATTCAATTCTCTTTCCTTAGGGAAACATACTGTCTTCCATTTGATTAGGCTATCATGTCTGTGTTACAAATGTACAAGGCAGCTTTACTAGGTGCTAATGTTAAATGAAAAGGTAGATCATCTCTTTCAACTGCCTATTTTTCCCTCTTCAAATGTGTGGTTAGTTCTCTGGCATAATAGAGCAGTTCTGCTTATTTCAAAATTATAAAGGTGTCTTTGTATAATTTTGTTGGCAGTCTTGAGCTTCTAGAAAGTATTCTTTTGGGGTATCTTCATATAGTTAAGTGAAAAATATCTTTGATCGTGCTTCTGTTCCTTATTTGGCATCTGAGAGTGCTTAAGCCTCAGGCTTGAAACTTGGAGGAAGAGAAACTCTAAATGTAAACGCAACTTTTACACTTTGTAGGAATCATTTTATTTGCTTTATTCAAAACTATTTCCAGTCATCTTGAATTGGGATGGATCTTGGAATTCATCTAACAAATATTTATTTATCCCCTCCTGTGTTCAAGGTTCCATGCTTAGGTGACAGGAGATACAAAGAGTTAAAAGAAACAGTCCTTTCAGTCAAAAACTTTACAGTTAAGTTCATTTATTTGATAAACATTTATTAAGTGCCTACTATGTGCTAGGAAGAGTGCTAAGTTCTAGGGATACAAAAAGAGGTGAAAGACATTCGGTCCCTGCCCTCAAGGAGCTTGTAATCTAATGGTAAGGGAAGGGAAGCAGTGGATTTTCAATACAAAAAAGCCTTGGATAGAGTTATCATAGGATAAAGATTTAGCACCAAATGAAACTAGAGAGGTCATCCAATTCATTTCCTTCATTTTGGAGATGAGGACATTGTCGCCCAGAGAGATTAAGTGTCAAGCCTAAAGTTATACCAGTAGCAACTGGCAGAACCAGTATTGAACACAAGCAAAAGGTCCAGACTCCAGCAAAGTTGAGAAAGAGCAAAGCTTTCTTCCAATTCATACTGTCTCTACTTCACTTTGATCTCTGGGTCTTATTTTCTCCATCTTTTAAATTGGGGGGGGGGTTGGAACAAACAATCTGTAGAATCTTTATTAGCTCTCAAATTCTACATTATCTATTTCTGTTTATAAGAAATGAACATATACACATAGTAAAGGACAACTGTCAAATAGTTTTGGAAATTAGTTATTGTAACACAATGTAGCTTTGTTATTAGAGAACCCCACATGTGGGCATTGGGTTTGATCTGGGTCTTGGAAAATGGATATAATTTTTATAGATGGAGAGTAAGGGATTAAAGAGATTTTAGAGGATAATAAGGTATTGTTAAGAAATCTGACTATTAGGAATCCAGGATGAGAAAGAGAGATTGTTAATATTGGCTAAACCTAGTTCTTCCCCAACTGAATGATTTTGGCACATCTGGTCACCTGAGTCATAATGTTTAATTTGTTATGCATTTTAAAAACATTCCATTATTTATGCAATAAAAGCCACCATTTGGACAGTTTTATAGCGTTTGGGGGAAATTTTTCTCTGATTGTACTGAAATTGGCCAAATATTTATATTAGCTCATATTTATATAGGACTTTATAGTTTTTAAAACTCTCTCACAACAACCTTGTGAGATAGGACATGCATTATCCCCTGCCTTTCATACAAGGAAACTGAGGCTCTGGCAAAATCAGTTACCCATACATAGGCACATAGGGTGTTGTAGTACCCTTCTTAATAAGTTTAGGATTACAATTGCATTTTAGGTCTCTTGATTGTACTCCTTTGCTCTTTATACACACACACACACACACACACACACGCACGCACGCACGCACGCACGCGCGCCCGCGGTCTCCATATAATAATCTCTTTATACTTAATAGAATTCAGAAGAAAAAAAAAAACTTCACTGAAATAAGCCTGCTTCAAAGTGCTTCCTGGTCCAATCTGTGCATGCTGAAAAGGCCCTAAGGCTAATGGCAGAGTGTAGACATTTAAATCAAAGTTTGAAGTTTAAATGTAATATGTTATTTGAGAAAGTGCATAGAAACTTCAAAAAGTTTATTTTCTTTATATAACCATATATACAGATAAGGATCTGGATAGGTTTATCTGTATGCATACATACATTTACATATCCATTAGTTCTTAGGGAAGATGCATGCATCAAAAGAAAAAAATGTAGCTTATATACATTTGTAAATCCATATCATTTAAAAATACATGTCATAGTACAACTAATTGACTGATTCTGTAATCTTAAGAATGAGTTATAGTGCTAGTCTTATCATTTGATATACTAATTTATTCAAAAATCACTTCTCTCAGATTTTAATTTTGATATTCATGTCTTCATGTCTCATTTTGTCCATGAGGGAAAAAAAAAGTAGAATGTTGATCTTTGGCATATCACTTGTTATATAATTTAGAAAATTGTCACATATATTAATACTGAAATAAATGCATTTATTTTTAAAGCTCAGCATTCTCTTTTGTTTAAAATTCCTGCAATCCCTGGGATATTGGTGGGAGGTTAATGGAAGTCTTGATTAAAATTTTCTAAGCTTCAAGGCTTTCAGTTCTTGTAAACAATTTGTATCTTAGAGATATGCTTTTGTCCTTTTACTAGTCTATTTACAGGACTTAATGTTAAAAAGAAAATTCTCTGGGTTTTTCTTGTTATTGTTACTTCATTTTACTAAGTACAAATAGAAATCACTAAAAAATTCGAAGTCCCCAGTGATCACAGAATTTATGGCAACTATTTAAAAAATGCTCTGTAGAACAATCTGAAGCATTTTAAATGCAAAGAATACACACACACACACACAAACACACATTTCTTCATTTTTTTCACTTTTCATTCTTAATAGGATTTTTAAAATGTAGACAAAATTTAAGCAGTTTCTTCTCTATTCATAGGATTGTTAACTTAATCATGACTTTATCAATTTTCCCTTGTGCTGTAATAGTTAAATAAGCTCTTGATGTATAAAAGTCACTGAAATGGATAATAGGCACAAGAGGGTTTGCCTCAGGAGCTTGCCTTTGTTAAATTTCCATCTCCTGGGCCAGTCCCCTGGGCTCCAGTATCTCTGACTTAATATAATATCTTACATGACAACTCAAATTCAGTCCAAAATCTTACGTGTAGTGCTTTTGGTGTGTCAGAGCCCAAGCTGAGCTCCAAACATGGTGATGTGATTTTGCATGAGGCTGAATAGATATCCATGCACCAGATTTCACAGATATGGACTTTTGTGTAGTTTTATGCATGGTTTTCTATGAAAATTCCTGGGTGTGAATCCTGAACTTCTAATCTGATAAAATAATTAGCTAGGTACCATTGCAATTTTTTAAAAATCAGATTTACTTAATAGTATAAGTTTCTATACTGCATTTTGGTAATTTGGAGACCTAAGTTAGTAGATTGTTTAGAATAAAAAAAATGGGCCATTTTTAGGGTAGCATATAGAGAGATATGATAACTATTTAGATGGAATATTTTTAAGCAAATAAGTTATCCTTCATGCTGTACATACACATGAACTCTAATATACCTTTAAAAATCAATAGTGAAAAGCAGTTTATTTTTTCTTTGGATAGTATATGCAGGAAATATTCATTAATCCTCCATTAATTAAGACTATAATAATGAGCATGAATTAATATTTGAGCATTACTCTGGGAAATTATGTTCATTAAAAATTTGGTTGCTCCCCTGGAACAGCTTAATGAAAACTACTTTGATGGATTTTTTTAAACAAAACTTTTAAATTTATTAGGGAAATTTAACAATGTGAATTTGAACTTTGGAAAAAAAACACTTTGATATCTGTATCTTGAAGGAAACCTATATCATGGTATTCTGCGAAACAGAATGATTCTGTTTTTCCCAGAATCAGATATCTCTAAGTAGTTCTAATGCTTAAAATCATTTCTAGTCAAGATTGCAAACTATTTTGATATATTATGCAAATATATTATGTCCATACAAATGTATATACAAAGTTACATGTTATACACAGAGGTATTTTAGCACAACCAGTAGTATGACTCTTCTGTATCTTCACAGTATCCAGGCTATTCAAAATGCTTCTAAATTTTTGGAAGTGATACTAATTAAAAAAAAAAAAACTACCCAAAAGGGAAGAACACATTTTTCCTAGATATAGAGTTGGAAATCATGTATGGGACTTTTCCCCTGATTGCCGTGTGCCTGAGTGGAGCCAAGCATTTGGAGGCACAGTGGACATGTAGTCAGACCAAGTCAACGTAAAGAAAAGAGGAAAAGTAAAGAATTATAAAAGCACTTTATTAACTGACTCCCGAAGTAGCTTAAAATAAGAAAACCAGAAAAAGGAGGATTTTAGGGGACTTAGGTTCTGTGTCTAGAGTACTGGTCTACTAGATTATAAACTTTGCTGATTGATTATAAACTCCTCTAAGGCAGAGAGGGTATCTTTTTAGATCTTTGCATCCCCAGGGAATATCATAGCACCTTATACATAGTACATATTTAATGTCTGAATTGAATTGAATATGATAAAAACAGAGTACTTTCATGTCTCAAACTGACAAAAAGACTGCATTAATGCTTTTTCAGCAGAGTTGAAAAATAGCAAAAATTTCGGATGCAGAAATTTGTTGCCACAAGAAATTGTGGGACTGACTGGCTGCTATGCAAAATGGGGAACAAAAGGATCAAATTGACATTTTCACTGAACAAATTCTATTGCTATAGTACTGTTCCTAGACATTCTGTTACAACCCAAGAGTGACAGCAGTGACCAGAATCTTATAGTCAGCTAGATATGGTTTAATAAGAATAAATTATTCACTTAAAGGTAAGTCACAGCAATTTCTGTTTTTTCACTTAAAATATAATCAGTCCCTCATGGAGAATGGTTGCTCATTTTAAAATTTATTATTTATTTTTATTTATATTATTTTATTTTTTTTATTGGATGACTTGGAACTATATATCTTTTATAGATGTATGGATTTAAATAGTGTTTGGCTTTCCACCTGCTGATAAGGAAAAAGTGAGATTATAATTCAAAATGACAGGAAACATTACTTCAGTAGTAGCTATTTCCATATGAAAGACTGTAGGAAATCTTTCAAAGGAGTTCTATTGTGATTATTTTATTTATTTTATTGGCAATTAAATGAATGCAGATGTCTGAACTGAGTTCACTTGACTGTATTTCAGCCTTTGAACAGTTAATATTTATTGATCAGTTTAAATATATGTGCTTCATTTCCTGGTCTTAGTTGTTAAAGGTGTTTTTTTTTCTGCTAAAATATTTGTGTGGGAAAAAACACTTTTATCCACTTTATTTTGCACAGCAAGGGTACACAAGTTAGAACATAAAAAGGGTATCATTGAAAAAATATAAATGATAAAATAAATTGTTATTACATTGAAATATATCTGGTATTTATGTAGCAAAACATTTAGAGGGGATGTTATACTGTATATAGACATAGATCAGAAGGTACATCAGAAAAGAAGGATGCCTGTTTGGATGAAGATTTTTTATACTGATATAGAAAATAAGCGATTAATAAGTATTATTTAGATAGTGCTGTAAAGTTTGGAAAGTGTTTTACATATATTATTAGCTCTGATTCACACAACAACCATATTTTATTGGTGATGAAACCGAAGCCGAGAGGTTAAGTGACTTGTCCAAGTTTAGACAGCTAGTAAGTGTTGGAGGCCGGTTTCAAACTCACGTTGTCTGCACTCTAACATTGTATGCACTATGCAACCTAGTTACCACAATACATTTTTAAATTAAAATTTACTTTTTATTATTTCATTATAATGTATAGGTAAAAAAAACATACACTATATGGAGGCATGCCTATATTGCTATGTAACTTTTTTTTTACCTCTTTTTTGAAAAGGTCTCTTATTTGTCTTCTTGCTTTCTGTGTAATTCCACTTGGATGTCTAATTGTAACCTAATTTACAAAATTACTGTATTTCAGAAAATTAAAGGCTCAAGAATATGTTTTCTTGTTTAGTTTGCTGTAGCTTCATCCATCCTAGACTTTGCTCTTTAGGTGGATCAATAGTACTTGGAGGGTAGAATCATGCAGTAAAATCAGCGATCCCTATTTCATCTCTTTCATTTTTTAGATGAGGTAACCAAGGAACAAAGAGGTTAAGCCACTTCTACAAAATCATATAGATAATTAAAACCTTGAAAAAGAGCTAGTTTGAGAATATATGCACATACATAAGTATATATGTATGTATATACTCACCCCTACACACATGTAACACATGTCTATGTTTACATATACATATATAGGTGTCTGAATTTAGAAATATCAGTCAACAAGTATTTATGTAATGCCAATCAAGAGACACTCATTTTGATAGGTAATAGAGATCCTTGCCAAGAAAACCCCAAATTAGGTTATGACAAGTCAGACATGACTAAAATGACTGAACAAAAAGAGACATATATATATTCATAAATAAACACACATATATGTATGCATACACATATACACAATACTCATATGCATGTATATTTATGAATTTATATATGGCAAAAGTTTTAAATTTGTTGTACATTATTTGACATTCATACCATTATAGTATCATCTGTTGAATATATGCTGTGTAATGTTACAGGTACATGATTTGGACAAGAATGAATGAAGTTTGGAACCTACATTAGAATCACAATGAGCTATCTAGAGGGCATAATGGATAGCATGTGAGACTGGTAGTCAGAAAGACCTCAGTTCAAATCCTGCTTCAGACTCTTATGAGTTGCAACCCTGAACAAACCACTTAACCATTCTGTCTCTCATTTCCCTCACTTGTAAAAAGTGGATAATAATAGTGCTTAACTCACATAAAATATTTTGCAAACCTTAACACACTATACAAATAATAATAATTTTCCCAGGTGCTAAAGATAAAAAGCCTTGGGAATAAAAATACAAGTATAGAGAAATACAGGTTCTGACTTCTGGTGTTTATGTTCTAATGGGGGAAGACAACATGAAAAAGGGAGCAGAAAAGGAGGTGGGGAGGAGAAGGAAGGTATCTAATACCAGGCATGAGGGAGATAGCATAATTAATGAGTCTCAGAGCCTAGTCTGCATCCTGGTAAGAAATGAAGAGATAGCTGCTGGCCTGAGTGCTCTCTTTAATGGAGGTACTGGGATGGGCCATCTAAGCCAAGTGAGGGGCTGAAGGGCCTGAAATCTGATTTTCAGAGCTGAGGTCATCTTTCAGGATGAAGAACTTTCTGGGGTCATGAAAAATCACAAGTTTAGCCCTGGAAGGAAATTTGGAGTCCATATTTTCTTACTCTCTCATTTTATGGATGATGACACAGTGAATGATACAAGTGGGTTAAATACCTCGTTCAGGGTCACACAGCTAGTAAATAAACGTCTGACAGAGAATTTGAACACAGGCCTCCCTAAATCCAAGTCCAGTTCCCTTTGCCACTGCACCATGTCTTGGTCATTGTCTACTATATCATTTATTATTCTATATGGCTACAATGCCCATGGCTACTATGTAGCATTGTTGAAACATAGAATCCTAATCTGGATATAGCCATATCCTCTTTAAGCATCACCAATTACTCAACATCAATCTCTTCCAGGAGACCTTATTCACCTTATATCAAGGTAATCTATTCTACTTTAGGTCATTTGAAATGGTGAAAAAATTTTTTTTATGTGGGACCAAAATAGAGCTCTTTCCAAATTGTGGTCATTCCTCCTAGTTCTGCCCTTTTGGGGTATAAAACAAGGGAAGCAAAACAATTTTAATACTTTTCCACATACCAGCCCTTTAAGTACTTGAAGAGAAGATGGTCTCCCTCCTCCCCCTACATCCAATCCATTTCTGGCCTTCCTATGGCATATTTTATAGTCCCCTCATCACTTGGGGGACTATCTATTCATTGGATGAGTACTGATTTGTAAATGTCTTACTTAAAATTATGCACATGAAAATAAACACAATATTCTAGATGTGATCTGACTAGGGAAACATACTATAAGCCTTTAGTAATGTTTGTGGAATACTAGGTACTCAATAAATATTTTATGAATTGATGAATCATGACATATCCATCTTAATTACTGAGAAAACCAACATTTTCAAAATGCGTTTTCCTACTAATGATGAATAATACAATTCTATATAAAAAATGGACAGCCATCTTCTATCAATGATTCATATATAAAATGAGAAAAGAAATAGATTGAATGCTCCTTAAAAATGGCTAGATAGTGGCATATCTAAGATGCTTGTCTTAAGAATGACACGATTTGTAAAAGCAGTGGACTCCTTAGGATTGTTCCAAAACAATCTGGAGGAGCCTAAGGTTATGTACTTGGAGAAATATGACACAGGATGGACAGCGAGAGAAGTGGGTCCAAAGAATATAACCAAAAGACATTCCATTAGTAATAATCTTTCAGATTTTTACCCTCTTCTTTTTAGAGGAAATAAAATGGAAATTGATATTTGAAGGCATAAAAGTCCACCAAATTTTTAGGGCTTGTAAAAGCCAGGTTTTCTTTAGATACTGTATAATCTGAGACCCTTATGTATGCAACAAAGCTTTTGCAACTTCTGGTATTCTTCACATTAGCAATACCTTTTCACTCACTTAGTTCCTAAATTACTATACTGGCATTGAGCTCTCTTCAAATTTCTAGCATTCAACTCAGAAATATTTCAGAATACACAAAAAGCTTCTTTATTGCTGCGGGGAGATCCAAAATGTCAGTGGCACAGGTTGGATCTGAGTTACGTACATATTAGTGGCTGAACCATGTCTTGGTTCATTGGGAAGCGTTGGGAAGGAACTACAATTTTTAATAGTAATATACACTTTGCTTCACTTCACTCAACTGTTGTTGATATATATATTTTTGTAAGTCCCTG
Organism: Phalanger gymnotis; assembly: GCA_028646595.1. Taxonomy (NCBI): domain Eukaryota; kingdom Metazoa; phylum Chordata; class Mammalia; order Diprotodontia; family Phalangeridae; genus Phalanger; species Phalanger gymnotis. Next base: position 110,814,778 of record CM053622.1, read on the forward strand.
TATTCCAGAATTATATACCATTTATTTGTTGTACTTAACACGTTCCCTTTTAAAGTGAGTTTAAAGCACTTATAAAGTGCTTTATAGAATTGATTCTGGTGATTTTCCCTCTAAGAAGAAAACCATTTGTTACATTTGTTTTTCAGATGAAGAATCTGAGATACTGAACAGTTAACTATCTTGACTAAGATTTTGCTGAAATAGTTAGAGAAGAACTGGGGATAGCAAGGATCTTATGTTCCTCTTTTGTTTCCTCCATTTCTTTACTTTTCTCCCTTGACTCATTTTCCTGTCTTTGTTTTACCTTTTAAAAAAACAACTTACAAAGCATATATAAAAAGTTCATTAAAATAGAAATATCAGTATTTTAGCTTATTGGATCTTCTATTTAGGTTCTTCCTTTCTTTTGCAAAAACTTGAGTTTAAATTATGTTTAGAAAATAATGATAGCAAATATAAACACATCTTTATGGTTTCTTAACACATTCTCTCTCCCTCCCTTCTTCCATCTCTCTCTCTCTCTCTCTCTCTCTGTGTATGTATGTGTGTGTGTGTGTTTGATGGGCTCTTTTATTAGTCTAGTAAAGCCTTGAAACTTCTCCTCAGAATACTGTGTTAAAATGCGTAAAATAAAATTACAAAGGAATGAATCATATTGAAATATAGCTGTCAGAATATTTTTAGAAATTCACAAACCCCAGGTTAAGAACCACTGCTTTTACAGTATATAAATATCTCAATTTAGCTGGTCATATACACCTACACATTCATTCCAGCTGTATGATTTTATGGTTGTATCTTTGACTTTTTAAAGACATGATTATATTTGAGACAAGAAAATTATTTGGAAATCAATTTACATCAAGTCAGAATAGTAAAAATTTATTAATGAAGTGGAACTGGGAAAAAAGCCCCAAATCAGTGAAATAACTGTTGTTGTAAATTGAAATATATAGTGTTAATCCCTTGAATAAATTTACTGGAGGCACTTAGTTTCAATACATGGTTAGTTGTCCATCCATATGTCTCTAGATCAATTGACCATGCCTTGTATACTGGATATATCAGATCTAACAATGTCACTCAACCATTTATGTCATTGCAATGAATTAAATTGCTATGGCTTGTTAGGAATAAATGGGGGGAAAATGTAAATTCATACAGCTGAGTAAGGTACTTCAGTGGAGTTTTAATAAAGGATAAAAAAAATCAGAAAACATATAGGTGATGTGATAAGAGATTTTTAAATATAAATTTGATAATACTCAGTGGTAAATGTATTGATCTGTCTTTGCATTCCTGAATTATTAGAATAAATAAACCTTTTCCTTTTCTTTCATTCTTAAAATTTCTTTCTCTCCATCCTCATGAATTCATTTTATGTGATTTTGACTACCATATATTTCCATCTATTCCTCATGTTTTGAAAAAAAATGAATTCTATCTGTCTAATAAATTAGAAAAAAATCAAAGCTATCTTAAATTAGCCATATTCTTCTGGTGAATTTATTTGTTTCTTCACTGTGGGACTCCGCATCATAGCAAAGACAGACCTGGGCCATATTTCTGGAGGATGAATGGCAAAAGTGATGACAGTCTGTTTCTTTTCTTTGTTCTCTGAATCATTGAAACCTGGACTGCAGCCTTTCTCCACATTTCAACTGGCCTTTGAAAGTTAGCTGGCATAAAAACACCAAAACCCAACAAACAAACAAAAAAAATTTAGAAATCTCAACTCAGGGGAAGTCAGCACAGCCCCTCTCTTTGCTGCCATTCAGCCTAGGGCTCATTGGCCAGTTTCTTTCTACTGTACTTAAGACTTGGGAGACCTGGAGTACAGCCACATCCCATTCTGCCAACTGGCCTTGAGCAAGGGGCCAACTACTCTCCTCTTTGCTCCAGGCTTAGAAGATCTGGAGTACAGCTTCTTCCCACAATGCTAGCTGCCCTGCCTTTGGGCAAACTGGCTAGAGATTTCTTGTGTTGTTGCTTAAACCAGGAAAGCTATCCTATCCTGTAGAACTAATTGATACTTATCCAGGCTTTTCAGTCATATGTGGATTTTCTGAAAATTCCCAAAGTGATTCAGGTAAATAAGCATAACCAATAGGTATATTACTGGGAGGCAGGGAAAGAGAAAGAGAGAGAGAGAGAGAGAGAGAGAGAGAGAGAGAGAGAGAGAGAGAGAGAGAGAGAGACCATGTGGGGTATTTTATATGTGTACAGTTAATAAAATGTCACTGAGATGTGCATTTACTAGAATTATTATGACGTAGAATACACAGGACACAAGAATGACATAATCACTTCCTAAGCAAAATGATGCTATTCATAAAAATTATGTAAAAACATTTCTCTAGTTATTTTACATGGACTAAGAATCAGTTATGTTTTCTTTTCCTTAGGTTTGAATGCTGTGGAAATGTAGCACTCCAATCACATTAAAATTCTTAAACTAGTACTTTTCATTTCTTAGCACATAGTAGGGTATTTAATAAATGCTTGTTGATGTGCTTGCTGACTTGGCAGCAGATTTTCACTATCTGAAGGTACATTTTAAACAGCATTGCTGATATATTGAAATTGCTAATGCAGTCGATAAAGCTGTAAGAAATTGTATTTAATGTTTTCAGATTCACTTCCTAAACCACTGTAGCTTGGTTAAAAAAAAAATTCCTACACCCACATTCCCTGCATAATGGACCATGACTTTTCCTTTTGATTATGTATGCCAATAGATATCTTGGCCATAAGAGCACCTTGATTAACTTGTAGCAGTACTGATGGTTGGAGGTACTCATATTCAAATTTTTTTTGGTCTAACAGAGCTCAGGTGATCAGAAAACAGTAGTCAAGAAGCTTTAAGCTTATGATGCTTTCCACTTTACCAAGGAAAATAGACCTAAAATGTGACTTAAAAAAAAAAAAACAGTTGCTTAGTTACTGTGTAAAATGAATCGTTGGTGGCCTTAATCCAGTTCCTGCGTTCAGACATGCACTCTTATCAGAATCTCAAACTAAAGTGACATTATCCTCGGAAGTATCATTTCAGTCTCTCAAAAGAGACATTGAATCTTTTCCTTGTCCATTCACCTTTAGAATCATGTGGAGTTGAGGACCACTTGTTAGAGATAGGATGAAGTAACAAGAAAAAAAATCCACTGCTGGTTATGTTCTCCTATCAAATGGTGTACATTGTTATGAGACATTTAACTGTTCTTCCTCTTTGCAAGGAGGAGTCTCAGTTTCAGACCCAAGGTCTGTAAAGCCAAGTTAGAATAATTCAGGGAAGAAGTTTTCTGGCTTGCAGTCTTACATAGTGTGTGTAAAGTGGAAAATACCCCTTAAAATGTCAAGCTAAGTCATCAGTTGCATGTTACTTGGGCCTTCTTATATTTTTTAATAATTGCATACTAAACATGACTTTTCTGGTTTTTCTTCTCTGTTCCTTCCCAAGAGTGTATGCTTAAAAACTCTTTTAAGTCCTTCAGAGATTAAGCGATGTTACACCTTTTCAGCAGTCTGAATACATAGCATAGTTGGGATTCCTATAGAACAGCAACATGATGTGAGCTTTTCTTGTTAATTGTTCAGAATCAATTCCTTTTTGTGGACACTATTCAGTGAATATAGAGTCCTTTGACAAAACAAAAATAATGCAAACAAAAGACCTGAGGATGTGACTTGTATCTTGAGATTCATTATCCTTAATCAACTATGTTCCTGTTATCAAACTATGCTTTGTGATGAAGTAGAAATCTTGAGGTGTCAATATTGTGAGGGCCTTGCTGTTATCATATTTCTCATAGGGGTGTGAAGTGGAAAAAAAAAGATTTATGGCCAATATGACATACATAATGGGCACTGTTGACTGTTTGAGAACATACTAATTATTTTCAAGCTTTTATCACCCACTAGATTGCCCAGTGGCACAAATTGAATTGATATTTCTCCCAGCATAGCATGGTCTTGTAAGAAACAACTATCTTTTTGAACTTTGGATTTTGAAATATGTCATTGAACTATTACTATTATAATATAAAAATGGATTTTATTCGTAACTCCAAGCAATGTATTACTATATGATATCTAAATCTATTCATATATCTGTCTATCTAGCTTTGTGATTTTATTGGTATAGTGATATCTGCCTATTTGCATATATAATATTATAATAATACATAATGGATATATTATAATATATAATATATGTAATATAATAACTATAATAGTGTAATACTATACATATATGTATATATGTGTGTCTAAATGTATGTATATATGTCTATCTATATCTATTTATCCTTTGCTCTATCTCCATCTTTCCCTCCTTTCCTTTAGTCTAGACTTGTATTTCCAGAGTAAAACTCTCTCTGCCAATGTACTTTTATAATGTATCACCTTTGAAAATTGTCTTGGGCACTAAAAGTTTAAGTGATTGTCCCACATTCACAGAGTATGTATCAGAGGTAACACTTGAACCCAAGTGTTCTCCCTTCCTTTTTCCCTTTCTCAATATGGAGCCAAAGAGACAGATAAGTGGATATGCAGATACAGATTTAGCCATAAAACCATGTGAGTGTGTCTGTGTCTGTGTATGTATGTATGTATGTATAAGCAAGGAAAAGTCAATGATTCCTTAGTTATAAAAATGAAACAATTAGGATAAGTGAAGAAACTTTCATTTTACTATATGTAATAATGATATAATCAATCAACCAGCATTAATTAAGCACTCACTTTATCAGGAACACACAATAATAATATTTTATGAATCTTCTTGTCTTATATGTAATAAGTACTTTCACTAAAAATGGTCTCCAATTATTTCCTATTCTAGCCTCTTTAGTGAATGAAGTCTTAAATGACTTCAGCTGTTTTCGGTGTTAACTTGACATATGAATGAGCCATAGTGCTTGGTAAATCCTGTGATAATGTTGCCTCACTCACTGCGCAGTGTGCTATTTTAAAGGTAGTTTTGGTCCTTGATGTCTCTAAAGGCAGAGAAATGTTGATGAAGCTTCAGAAGTGCTCTTTAGAATTGCTAGAGTGGGGGCAGGGGAGATTTCTCTCCATGTAGAAAAGTGCAAGTTTGTACCATGACATAGGTAGAACTCTTAGTAACTGATTCACTGGTCATTGAATGTGTTTCACCTCTGGCAATGTTAAATAAATCCAAGACTGATTTTTTCCCCCTTAGGAAATATAGCCCAGTAAAACCCATTATCATTATGTGAGTTATGGCATCACCTAATACCTCAGGGGATTTTTTTAGGCCTTGTGGAAGGTAGTTTATCTGAAACCAATGTTACTGAGCCTCGAGTGGGTCTGTGACTACAAGCTTTAAACCATACTTTTACTGTTAATGCTGGATTCTAGTTGTTAAACTAAAACTATCATTTGTTTGAGTTCTTAAATATTCAGTGTCAAGTAATGAACAAAAGACATATAAACCTTCTTAAGTTTCTATTTTTTTTCTTTTGCAATTGCATAAGAGGAAATGAAAGAGTACAAAGTTTCAATTTTTTTTCTCTCTTTCTTCTAAACCACTGGTTTAGTGATTAGCAGAGAAGACTTTCATATTGTGTGTTGAGCTCAGTTCCCTGGCTTCAGTTCACTCATCCTTGACGTAAATCTGAAATAAGTACTTTGTGAGGGGTTAGCCTTTTGTGCAGGGTGTGTGAGAAATCCTGCCTGACCAGGTTTGTTACAGAAGCCAGTGTCAAATTGCCTTTGCCCTGAGTGGCGAAGAAGAAAACAGACAACAGAAACAGGAAAATCTTCCCAAGAACACCCTCACCTGCAACTTCCGAAAGACTCATTGTTGTCTTAAAAAGGGCTCAGAACTTTTTTTAAGCTGTTGATAGTTGTGTTTTCTTCATCCAAGACACTGTCCAATCATTTTTAGTAGATACAGTATGTCAGTACAGTAGAAGAATGTCTCATTCACAGAATCTGTATTCCATGGGTTGCTTGTTGAGACTAGTTGCTTTTAATTTAATCTATTTGATCATGCTGTTTGCCTTAGGTGATCACCAACCTTTCATGTAAATCCTAGCCAATCTCATAAAACTAATGGAGAGAAAGGAAAAAAAAAACCTCACAGGAATTGTAATCATTCTTTCACTATTGATGTTAGCATTGTTCTAAGACAGATAAGATATGTGACCCTCTCTTTTGTACAACACATTTTTTAAAATTTTTTTTTAGGAAGTGAATTAAAATATATTATTATATTGCCTGGGAGCCCTGAAGTTGAAATAAAAAATACTTATTCAAATTTGTTGTAAAGTTTTAAATTAAAGGCCATTCCCATTTGCCTAGAATACTGACTTTTGATTCCTTCCTTTTCACCAATCTGCTTATTAATTAGTTATTCCTTAGTTAAATACTACTGTGTGAATTATGTCCTATCTGGAAGTTGTGCTCTTAAATTTATTTGGATTTTTTTTTTGAGGGGAAGGGAACTTGGAGATATTTCTTGATATAGCTAATTACTTGAGTACCAGTTTAATTTAATTTTAATTTTTTAAAATACTTTTAGCTTTAGAAATATTAATGAAAACAATTGCCCTATTTTCATTCAAACATTCAAAATAAATTGAATGTTTAACAAGTTAAATCATTAATACAAGGAGCCCCAAGTTTTACATGGAGGTTCTGTCTTTGGAATTTTTGTTTTTGTGGTGAGGCCTTATGGGTTTTTAATTTTATTTTATTTTTAGTATCTCAGGGTTTGTCAAGAGTGTGAGCTGCATCTGCCCACAAAAAAAGACATACAACTTCTTCATATTCATTTTTCTTCTGTTATAGATTTCTTCTTTGTTCCCATTCCCATATCCTTATAGCCAGAAAACCCTACATTATTATTTGTGATTAAAAATCTGGAGAATTATTTTATGGTTCAAAAGAATTTTTCACTTTGTGTGTTTTTTAGATAGTTTTTCTTTCCTTGGCATTCTTAGTAGTAACCTTTAAGTATGCATTGGGGGGAAGGAGTTTGTTCAGAAATCCACTTTTCCGATAAGGCCTCCACCTGCCCCCTCCAGTATTTTAGGATTTAAAGTACCTTTGAAGATGTAATGGAAGCAATGATCAAAGTAGGCTGCTTACAGTGAAAATCTCTCTGCTACTTTGGTAACTGCCCATGTTTAGTTACCCTACTAGATGCAGTAACTTAAAGATATATACACATTATGAAGGACATATGGTATATAGATGCATATACAGTCAGAGAAATATGAGGTTGGAGTGGGTTAATAATATATATCTAACATATCTACCTCCCTCTTTCTTCAATCTCTGTCTCTCTTTGTTTTTCTCTGTCTCTCTCTCTGTCTCTGTGTGTGTGTGTGTGTCTCTCTTTCTCTCAATACCTCCCCCCCCACACACAAAATTGTTTTTTGTCTAATTCATCTTGGTCAGATAACTATTGACTTGAAAGTCACTAAGGCAGTAGAAACTGCAATTTCTCTCTCTAATTTCCTACTGTGTCCTTCCCTACATCTTACCCAACTTCTTTTTGTAATACATTTTCCCTTGTTTAGTTCTCAGTGGATTGGGGAAATCCTTCAAGTAAGGATTCGGTTTCCCATTATGGTTTGAACATATCTGCGATCTCCACAGTGAGCTGCATTATTTTTCTTCATTGTTCCTGAACTTTAGTTGAGTAATATGCTCCCAGCAAGATTACAGAGTAAATCTACATAATACAAAATATTTTTAAAAGTACCTACCTACCCACTTCAATTTGATCACCTCTAATAAACCTGTGCTTCTATGCTAGTAGTGGAAGATGCTATCAAACTTGGAACAGTCGGGGTTGGTAACAAGATTGATTTTTTTAAAAAAAGTCAGTATTCCTCAGTGATATTCATGTGTCTGGGTATGTATGCATGTACATATGTAGAAAAAGGAAAGAGATCTTCTCATTTGAAGTAGATGGGTTAGAGATGAGGAAAACGGTCACTTCACTTAGCTGCAAAGCTGGTAAAGAATTGTTTCTTGCCTTGGATTTAATTTGAGACTCAAAATTAATAAAATGATGTGATATTTTAGAATGTGGTGACATTCTAAGATATGTCAGAGGCCACTAATATTGTAAGTATCTCTGTTTATAGCTTGGCCTGACTAATTAACAGCAAGAGCCAGGCAAGCAGGAGCCATCTCTTTTCATCTCCCATTGTTACATCATCCAAAGGATAATGTTCACATTAACGTCTGGCCTTGGTGAAGACATCACCTTGCTTGGCAATTATGTAGACATGACATGAGTTTTATTGTTTAAGATTTTCTGAGAGGGTCTTGAATTTTGGCCCCATAATCAGATTTTCCCTATATGTGTTACTCATTTTGGAAAAGGTTGATAGCTCATTGGTCAATATTTCCTCTATTAAATTTTACGTGCCAAATTTTTAGAAAGTATGAAAATTTCTAAAGGAGAATGACCTATAGCTTCATTACTTTCAACCTAAATATCACCATTTGTGAGTCATTTAAATAAAAATTATCACCATAAATTCAAATTAGTCTAGTCTTCTGATTTTTCTTCCTCAAACAATCACTGGGTAACTGGGAAAATCATTTATTCATTTTCTTGTTCATTTAACATACATTTTTGAAAACCCTTGCTATGCAAGGTACTGCAGTCAGTCAATCAATCATAAACATTTATTAAGCACCTACAGCATGCCAAGCTCTGTGCGAAGTGCTCTACTTTAGGTACTAAGGAATGCCAGAAATAAATGACTATCCTTGCCCTCCACCAACTTAGAGTCTAGCAGAAAAGAGAAAATTTATACTATAAGTAATTACAATACATATTAGCATATGATAAGGGCCCAGAAGAGATCTAGATACCTCTACGACAAGTTTAATAGTAAAATGTCTATCTCATCAGGTACTGTGAGAAATCTTGATTGTTTGAACAGTTAGTAGAATGTTACAAAATATTCAGATAAAAAGGTGTTGGATGGGTGCAGAGTAATCTTAAATATTAGCTAATTCATGATCAATGTTTCCATTATTTAGGCTTTAATACTGTGAAACTAAACTGGCTTTTGTAGTTGGAGTTTTATTAGATGTAGAAGCAGTGGAGTGAAAACATGTTGGTGTTAGGCTACTCCCTTGGTCTTTGGCTTCTACAGTAAACTTTCTGCTATTTAGCTGAGGTTTTACTTTGCTGTTACCAAGTCAGCAGGGACTTTCTATACTAAGCTCTTGAAATTTGGCTGTTGAAGTTGTTGTATCGTCAGAATGTGAGAGTGAAGAGTAAATTTTATTTCCTAGTGTTGTTGACTGTCAGGTAGCCTTGTGGAAGCATGATCATGTGGTCTGTATCACTTCGGGTCATTACTAGAAGTATACTTTAAGGGAGGACCCCAATCTTTGATTCAAATTTACTTGTGCATATTCTGCATGAGCCATTCTGTCAAATGGACCCATTTGATGTCTGAACAAGTTCTCATGCATAATCACATCAGGGAAAGTTTGCTTTGCACGGTAGATCTTATTTGGATTTTGAGGCCTGCCTTAAAATGGATTCCACAGCAACTCCCTTGGCTGTTCTAAATAGTTCAATATACAAAGTAATCTAGACATTTAAACAGGCTCTTTACACCTTAGCAACATGGTTGTTATGATTTTATGAAAACAGTCTTTGTTTCTTTTCAGTGCTACCTTCTGGCTTTAGTCAGCAAAGATTCCTCTGCCTCATTAAGGTTGTAGGAACACTGAATGGAACTATTCCTTTTGGATCACTCTTTCGGCAGCCCTGCTATTGATAATCACTGCTTAGGTTTATATTTTCTTGACCCATTTTATCCTTTTGGGAGGTAAACAGCAAAGGCAGACAATTATCCTTTATTTCTTAAAATGCCCACAAAAATCCATCATTCTAAATTTTGAATCATATTTGAGCCTTCCAAAATTCCTGTTCAATGAATATATTCTCTAGTTCTAAGAAGATGAAACTCGATGTTTGGCAAAGTCTAGTGGTGAGAGCACTGGACTTAGAATCAACAAACCAGGGCCTCCATCCTATCCCAAACATTTATTTGCCTCTGGCAAACAAACTCTCTGTGCCTCAGTTTCCTAGGATTAAGAATTAATGAATGTGTTTTAAGTATATTCAGTTCTATAAGGAGCAGCATATATGTTTAAGATGAGAAACTATATAAACATTGTTAAAAGGAGCTATAAAAGCCTTAAATACCACCTTCTACACCCCTTGGCTGTTACTAAATAAACATTTTGATGATTCAAGTTCTTATTAATGAGAAACACAGAGGAAAAAAATCACCCAAGATACAACTTTTAAAAATTAATGGGGGAGAGGGGGAAGGGAAACAGAGCTTGCAGAAGTAATTTTATATTTTAATATTGAATTCACATGAGAAGATGCCAATAAGTCAAATGAATTTTAGGTTTTCTTAGACATATTTACCCATAGTAAATGTATCATTACAATCCACCCATTTCCATGTCAGCACATGTAATATTTATCATTTTTTCCAGTTTACATTTTTTGTTCATATTTCTGAAATCAGCATTTTTAAAGATATGCACTAACTGTATTGACAGCTCAAAAATTATTTAGAAACATGAGTTATAATCCTGGTAAATTTAATTCCCTGGTAAATTTAACATTAGTCTTCATCTCTGTAGAACCTCTAATGTTATTTCTTCATCAAATGTTAGATATATTGAAGATGAACTTAAGATTCACATCTGGCTGCAAACATTTAAATTCCAAATATTAAATAACATATGGGATTTGAGAATAAATGAAAGATCATTCTTACTGAATTCCTATTATAGTAATCCAATAGACTGTAAACTTAATGCTATATAAAAACAATCCTGAAGAAATTTGCTCAAATTAAATAATACTGTTAAGAACTAATTTATAGATCAGTGAGTTTTTCTGATCCCTTGCTCAAATATCATGTGACAAGTTAACTAAAACCAATAAATGAAAGTAAAAGCTAAATAACCCTTTGTCAGGGATTCTTGCTCTGGTAAGGGTTGCACTAAATGGTCTTGAAGGTTCCTGTTACCTCTCAGATTCTGTGATTCTGTTAAATATATTTTGATTCTCTTTAGGTCCTAATTGATGGGAAAAATAGATTTTTTTTTCTTTAGAAAGAAATGACATTAATACAATTAAAAGAAAATTATTAAGATGGTAAAAATTTCCTACTGTCTTTTTGCAATACATTAGTTTTCCAAATATTTCCCACATATGTCACCTTTTCTCTCCTCAAACAGCCATCACATGGGTACAAGCCCTCATCCCTGCACACCTGGACTATTGTAGGGGCCTTTCTTTGGTCTTTTTCTGCCTCAAGTTTCTCCCCATTCCAATCTGTCCCCTACTCAGCTGCCAAAGAGTTTTTCCTAAAGCACTTATCCTTCTATGTTACTCCTATATTCATTAAAGTCCAGTAGCTTCCTATCACCTTTAGGATCAAATATAAAACCTTATTTGACATTTAAAGCAGTTCAAAACTTGTCCCCTTCCTACTTTTCTAATTCTCTTAAAATTTACTCTCCTACATGTACTCTGTCCTACCCTCAGCTCTTCCTCACACATGACTCTCCATTCCCTTAACTCCTCTTTCGTTTCCCTATTCTGTCCCCTTTTACTGTTCTCCTCCATACCTGAAATGGTCTTCCTCTTCACTTCTTCTTCCCCATTTCCCAGGCTTTCTTCAAGACTCAGTTCAAACCCCACCTCATGTATGAAACCTTTCCCAATTTTTACCCCACTCTTTGCCCCTGCTGTCTTACCTCTGAGATTGCACAGGAATAAATGTGTGTGTATGTATATATACCTTTGAGATATAAAGGGATAAGGAAATATATTATTAAAAATATAGTTAATATTTGCAATAGATGACAAATGCCAGGACTCACAGACAGTTACTCTCCATTTTTCAATAGTCAGAGACTTTTAAGGACTTGGTAATAGTCAGGACACTGCAAAATGAGAGGACAAAGCATAGATAAAAAGAAAGAGGCTTCTAGGCCTGAATCTTTAAACCCCCTGAGTTAATCTAAAAGAACTGTAGTGCCAAAATTGTTACATAGAGCAATGGGATTAGTGAATTACAAAGAAGAAGTCCAGTTTTTCTCCATAGACAGAGTTGATCTCTAAATTAGAATGACTTTTCTGCTTCTGGTTAAGTCAAGTAAATTCAACAAGCATTTATTAAGTATTTACAAGCTTGCTACGTATGGTCAGCATTGGGGAAATAAATGTGTTATTGTGTTGTTAAGGTTGTTTCAGTTGTGTCTGACGCCTTGTGATCCCATATTGAGGTTTTCATGGCAAAAATACTGGAGTGATTTGCCATTTCCTTTTTCAGCTCACTTTATAGATGAGGAACTGAGGCAGATAGGACTTAAGTGGCTTTCACAGAGTCATGCAGCTGAAGTGTCTGAGGCAGGATTTGAACTCAGGTCTTGCTTACTCCATGTCCATCACTGTTTTTCAGTGAACCGCATTTTGTATGTTCTCTTCTTTCCATTGACCAGGACTCCAACCATTATTTAGGTTCTCATACTTTCTCCTTTCAACTCATAGTAATGTCTTCATTAATCTCCTTGATTCCAGTTTCTCCTCATCTCCAGAAAATACTCTAGCCCACTGATAAACTGACTCTTTGCCCAAGAAACAGAACAAAATATTTCTCTTCCTGCCTTAAAAAATAAAACAAAACCAAAAATTGTCAATGACTCCTTTTTATGAAAAGGTGCCTAGCATTGTAATTACCGATTGGTACTTCTTTAATTTCTATTTAATGTGGTGGCAGAGGAATATATCTTTCCTTTTACCCTCAAATTCTTGCTAGAATAGTTGGTCTTGGAAGAAGTTTAAAAAATAGTAATCATACTTTGGTCTTAAACTTCTTTGTCCTTTAAAAATGATCAGTTTCAACATTAAGCATGTATTCAATATGAGATGTGGACCTAGGTCAACTGCCATCTCCTATCTACTTTACTGCATTGCCATTTCTTTGTCAACCTTGTTATAGGGACTGTGTTTAATTGGCCTTTGTATCACACATAATATCTGGGCATAGTTTTTACTCAGTAATAAATGAGATAACTTCTTATTAAGTGGTTCTTAATTTTAGGTTCATAGACCCCTCCCTATCTGTGGAGAGATTTCAAGTAATTTATGAAATTTCATGGGAAGAAAATTATGTCTTTATTTTCACCAAACTTGAATAGAAATTATTCTGACAATGGTTCCCTAGTTTTCAACAATCTGTTAAAGGTTCCTGTGGCACATTAAAAAAAAAAGCGGGGGGAGGGGTTGAGGATACTTGTTTCGGAAAATAAGAAGGAAGCATTTCCAAATAGTTTCTTTAGCCCATCAGGTTAAGATACCCCATTGCCAAATTCAATCATATTAATCAGTTTCTGTATGTAGATGTGCCCTTTTGTACAATGTAAATTGACTAAGGATGTGACCTGTTTAGCTTTTTTTTTTAAAGTTTTATATTTGAACCTGCAGTACATAACATAGTGCCTGGTATGTAACAGGAGTTTATTTAAAAAAAAAAACTTTTTAAATTGGTGCATCATTAATTATGTTTGAAAAGTTATTAATTTTATATTTTTATTTAAATAACAAACTATCCATTAAATCCAATGATTGCCAATGTGTACATCAAAACAAAGAGGATGGTAATATATTTAGTGGGTTGGACTTTAACATTATTTTGTGACAAGGTTTGGAAACTTAAAGTAGTTCACATTTAAATTTATTCCAAATCTGCACTCATTTAAAGTTCTGAGACTGTTTTAGTGTCCTTATTGCAGAGGTTTCTTTTCCTGTGCTGGCTATTAGTTTTCATGTGAGAAAAGATGCTTCACTAAACTCCACCCACCTGACCACATATTTGTGTTATGTGTCCTCTTCCTGTCTTTATAATGTTCTGCTTCACACACTCACTTTTGAATGGAAAAAAAAAAGCCTTGGGGGGGGAGCAGAGTTTTTTCCAAATAAATAATTTTTGTACATCTTCAAAAGAGGTTGAAAATATTTGATGCCATGTTAGTCACATTATGAGTAACGTTAGTGTTTTTCTTTCTTGTTATTGGTTAAAAAGATATTTGAGAACTATAGATAAATGACCATATTTAAACAGTTGTTATAGTTATATGGACTACCAAATGCAACATGGGTAACTGAATAAATAAACAAACATAGTAGGTAGGTGGCACTAAGGTTAAATTTCAGCTCTTGCTGCAAAGAAGACGTGTTAGAATCTTGGCTTCCATACTTATCACCTGTGTCACCTGCTAAGTCAATAACCTCTTCCAGCCTCTGTAAAATGAAGGGCATAGACTCTATGGCCTCTAAATTCTCTTTAAGTTCAAAATCTATGATCAAAATCAGTTTCTTATACATATCTATGTCATTACGAGGAATATCTGCAAATTTATTAAGAAAATATTTTAAATCAAATTATGTTGTGATACGCTACAATTTAAATTATATCAACAATCTAAATTTGGAAACTTACTTTGAAAATAGAGTACCAGATTCTTGTATACTGTTTGCCTTTGATAGTTCTCTCCTTAAGTGTTAAAGAAAAGAAATTCCCATGCATGTTGTACCAAAAGATAGAGATGACTGTCGCTGGGAAGAATAGGAATCCCTTAAATGCCTGAGGAAGAACTATTCTCACTTTCTTGTTTGATTCAAACTCAATATCAAATTCTTCAGTATCTTTATTCCTTTCTGTTGGCCTTTCACTCACCTAGTTCTAGGGTTATTGTCTCTCCACAATGAAAGGATCTTCTTTGTACCTCTGCCATCTGGAACAGTCTAAATTTATCTTTAGGCTTTACTAATTACTCCATTTCATTTGCAGTATTTGCTGGAAATTTTTTTGGTCTAAACCTTATCATGTCTTTGTTTCTATTGCTATCATAACTATATCATTCAATTTCCAGCTTTACTTTGGGATTTAGCATTAAAGTCGTGATTCCCAGGGGAAAAAAGTGTTATAGTAGAAGGAAGACTGCGCTTGGAGGCAGGATATTTTAGGTTTGAGGGTTGGATTTAGTGCCAACTCATTATATTATTCTGGAAAAGTCATTTTACCTTTCTGGTTCTCTGGTTCCTCCTTTGTAATATTTGGTAGATAGATTAATGTTCTCTAAAGCCTGTTTCCAGTCTAGTGTTATATTTATCTTGGTTTCACAGCACCATTTATGATAACAAATGACTTCTTGCTGATGTTCACTTGTTTAAGTTGTGTCTGACTCTTTGTGACCCCGTTTGAAGTTTTCTTGGCAAATATACTGGAATGGTTTGCCATTTTGTTCTCCAGATTGTTTTACAGATGAAGAAACTGAAGCAAATGGGATTAAGTGATGTGCCAAAGGTCACACAGCTAGTAAATGTCTGAGGTCAAATTTGAACTCAAGTCTCTCCTGACTTCAGGCGTAGTGCTTCATTCACTGTGCCACCTAACTGCCTTGTGACTTGTCATATCATGTATAAAATATATATTATGAATGAATCCCATATTGTTAAAAAAAGAGAGCTCATTTCCCCCCTTTCCTCAAGTAGTTTAATTTGATCTTGTTTCAATACTTTAAGAAATTAGTGATATCAATATTGGCAATATTCCTTTCATTGACATCGTTCAAATCTATGATTCTGTGAAATGCCTTAACTGTTCTTTGTAAGTTCCTATTGCAGGAAAAAAAAAATCACCTGTGGGCCAACCTTCTGGCAATTAGCATTTCCATCCTTAGTTAGGCTCTTCTGTGGATGAGAGATGCACACAAAATCTGTTGCTAGGCCCATACACGAATTCTTCACAGCTA